>VZTF01003328.1:19758-85356 GCA_013397755.1 Cnemophilus loriae
AGGAGAGGAGAGGAGAGGAGAGGAGCACATTATTGCTGGAAGGGCCAGGGCTCTGGATCCTGCTGGGAATCACAACCCAGAGACATCATCACCTCATAGGGCAGCAGCTCGTGTTTGTGCCAGCACAGTCTCTTGGGCTCTGCCAGTGCCCCTGGCCACCCATCTGCCTCTCCATCAAAGCCCAGCCAAGCTGGGGGAAGACTCCCACAGCCCCCGGTGCCTTGACATCAGCTCCTTGGCCTGTGTGCCACCCTCTCTGCTCAAGCAGTCATTCCACTGCCCCCATTTCCCTCGCTACAAGGCCTCCTTCTTCAAGCCAAGCAAAATGAGGGACTTCTCCCAGTCCCTGCCTGCTGAACTCCTGCTGCACAGAATGAGGGGAATGACACAGCACAGCACGTGTCCCAGTGGCAGCAAATGCTGAGGAACCCCACTGGCTCAGAGAGACAGCATGTCAGGGGTGCTCAGGTGCTCCCCAGAGCCTGAGTCTCACTCATGTTCTTGTGGCTTGAAAAAAAAAGACAAGAAAGTAGCTAGAAATCAGCCATTCACAGTAATTTTCTCACAGCAGCCATGTCAGAAGCACCTATCACTCCGGACAAACTCATGAGGATAAAGCTCATTATTTCGGCATCTTTGCGACATCTGATCACCAGCCATGCCACTCACCCAGGTGACATCATAGGAGATTGCTGACCAGGTGGGAAGAGCCCACAGTGCCACGGGACCATTTTGCATCACCTGCTGCTGCTCTGGAGTCCAGCGACCTACAAAGCCCTGGCCCTGCTCACGCTGACCCAGACATACTCATGCCAAGCCTCGTGCTTGACCTGCTCCAGGTTGGATCTGCAGAGGCTGTTCCTTGCTGCTGCCATGGTAAATCAGGCTGGAAGTTCTCCTCTGTGCCTTTACCAGCAGGGTCCAGCTCTAAGGCATCTCACTCAGGTTCTCATGTTCCTATCACTGAAGCAAGGCTTCCCACACCTTCATAGCCTTGTTTCCTTCTGGGAAGGACAGAAAAAATGCTTCCTTCCTCCAAGTGACTCATGGAAAGTCCCTGTCCCCTGTGAGCCCAGTGCCAAGCTTGGTGGTCCAGCACACAGGGGATGCTCAGCTGCACCCCACAGACTGATATCTGGGAGCAGACCTCATCCTGTGCATGCCAGGATGGAGCAGAGCTGGGGGAGGCAGGCGAAGGGCAGCAGCAGGTTCAGGGCAATGGTTCAAAGCTTCTGAGACTCTCAGGCCAGGCCTTCAGAAGATGACGAGTCACCTGGGCTCGCTGCTGGTCTGTGCCCAGAGAATGCCAGCTGAAGCCACCAATGTGAAACAGTGTTCACACAGTCCACTCTTTTCAGGATGTGAGATGTTCATCTAAGCATACTCTGGCTATAAATCATAGACTCATGGCACCGTTAAGGCTGGAAAAGCCCTCTGTGATCACTGAGTCCAACCATTTCCCCAGCACTGCCAAGGCCACCACTCACCCATGTCCCCAAGTGCCACATCCACACGGCTTTTAAATCCCTTCACGGATGGGGACTCCACCACTGCCCTGGGCAGCTGTGCCAGTGCCTAACTGCCCTTTCCACGAAGAAATTTCTCCAGTATCTAATCTAAACCTTCCCTGGCACAGCTTGAGGCCATTTCCCCTTGTCCTGTCCCTGCTCCCTGGGAGCTGAGCCCGACCCCCACCTGGCTGCTCTCTCCTGTCAGGGAGTTGTGCAGAGCCACAATGTCCCCCCTGAGCCTCCTTTTTTTCAGGCTGAGCCCCCCCAGCTCCCTCAGCTGCTCCTCATCTGCTCCCTCAGATTTGTGCTCCAGCCACTTCCCCAGCTCCGTTCCCTTCCCTGGACAATGCACACTAAGCCCAGATCACCTCCTCCGCACTGCACGTGCAGCAGCCTCTCCAGTGCCGTGCTCAGGTGCCCTCTCTCTTTTCCTTGCCAGATCACCTAACAGCAGTTGCTCAATTCCCTCACACTGCCCATCAGAAACTGTAAATCTTTAAACTCCAGCCCACCTCGTTAGAAGTGCCCGACGGCAGCAGCTCGGTGCTTCCCGGCTGAGGAGATAGCCTGCCAGCTAACGATGGGCTGATAATTAAGTCCAGTCCTTTCCAAGATCAGCTTCCCCTGCCAGTTAATCCCAACAGCAAATAACGCTGATTGACTTTGCCTTGGTCTGTAAATGCAGGACTGCTCTGTTCCAAGAGCTCCCTGCTGTCCTCTAAGGAGGGGTCCTACTGCACCCCGGGCTCTGCCTGGGTGGGGAGTAGGTGCAAAATGCCTCAGTGAGGTGCAAGCTCAGCTGGGGTTGGACCACCCCTCACAAGCTGGCGGGTGGGGGAGCAGCCCCAGCTCACCATGTGGGTGCGAAGTGCAAGTGTTTTGGGGTGGTCCAGGAAGGCAGACCCAGGGTGGAAGATCAGAGAGCCCCCAGCCTGTGTCCTGCTCTCCGTGGGGCAGACTGGGTTTGCTGAGACAGCAGGCACTGATGGGAGAGACTGGCCAGGGCAGCAATTCAGCTCCTGTCACCCTGACCTGCTCCTTCAGCGCTGGGCACCACTGAGCTGTGGAGGCAGAAGAGGCAAGAGAGGGGCCTTTTGGGGCTCATTGCCAGGCCAGTGTGTCCCAGGCAGAGTGGCATGCCAGGGCTGGATTGCCAAGGACAGATCCACACAAAACCCATAGAAGCACAGAATATCCTGATTTAGAAGGGACCCACCCTGTGCATCCCTGAGAGTGGTGTCCGAACTCTCCTGGAGCTCTGGCAGCCTCGGGGCCGTGCCCATTCCCTGGGGAGCCTGGGCAGTGCCCAGCACCCTCTGGGGAAGAACCTTTCCCTGAGATCCAACCTAACCCTCCCCTGGCACAGCTCCAGCCGTTCTCTCGGGTCCTGTCCCTGGTCACACAGAGCAGAGATTGGAGCTGCCCCTGCGCTGCCCCTCGGGAGGGGGCTCGGTTTGCCCCATCCCAGAGCTGAGCTGCACACGCTGTCACAGTTGGTGACCTCACTTCAGCTCTCTAGGCCTCCCAGCCCTGGGTCGTGCAGGAGACTCCTTCCTTCCTTGAACTCCCCTGTGTGCCAGTTCTGGGTATCTTCTGCAGAGACAAAGGGTGATGTGAGCCCTGTCCCTGAGCAATTTATCTTCCAAATATTCTTCCTCCTGCCCGGTGCCTCCAAGAGGTGGTGAATGGCACATGCCGAGGTCTTCCCAGCACTGTGCAAGGTGCAGATGTCCAGCCTCTGCCTGGCAGAGCCCTGTCACTGCTCAGGGTGGACATCCCACCACTGTTTCCACCACCACATGTCAGGCAGACCATGGCACCATGGGGCTGCATGGTCAGGGAGCACAGAGGATGTGGGCACTTGGCCAGACTTTGCCTGTCCTTTTCCTGGACCTCCTCCTTGCATGGCTGTGCAGGCAAACTGCTTCAGCAAGGGGTTAAAAACCCACTCTGGTCTGAGTCACTGTGAAGTGGGTACATCTTCTGGAGCCCTCCCTGGGATGCTTGCCACATGGCAAGCCTTGCTAGATCCCCTGCTGGGATGACATGGAAATATTTCTGGCTTCCTACTTCTGGTGCGAGCCTGAGTGGCCCTGCCATGCCTGCTTTGAGCAGCTGCCTGTCCTTGGCGCGAGTTTCTGAGAGAAACCGTGGGGTGGAAGTGTGAAGAGGTGTCCTCAGCTCAGCGCTGGTCCCACAGGAGATGGCCTCGGTCATTATCATTAAGCCCATCATTATGTTGAGAGCATTATGTGTTCATGGCTTAGTATCACGGGGAGCTTTGATCCAAAGACTGCCAAAGCCTGACCCCATCTTCCTGCCCCCAGTGAAGAGGCCGTGGCAAGTCAAGTGGGGGAAATGGGGAAAGGTACCAGCAGTGGTAGCAGGTCTTTAAGGATGGTCCCAGATAACCATGGCGAGAACAGGAATCTCTTTGCATTTGTGATTTCAAACCACTGTCCTTTTCACCTTTTCACCCATCTCCTCATGTGCATCCCTCCTGACAACAGAAACCTGGGCTCTTGCCCACACCAGCTCCCAGCCCTGCTGTCCTGTTCCTTGCTTTGGGTGGATGGGGACAGTATCCTGAGACACTGTGTGTGCTCTGTCCCCATTATGCACACCACAGCCCCACAGCCAGCAGGCCCTCACTGGGTACGAGGGGGGCGTTTTGCTCTGCCCTCTTAGTGGGGGCCCTTCACCACCCAGCATCTTCTGGAGGCAGACAGCACCAGTCACTTGTCCCTGGCTCCAGCCTAGGTGACAAATGTTCTCCTGGAGACACCTTCCACGTTTGTATCAGACAGGGTGGGGACAAGAGATGTGCTGTGCAAAGCCCCAGGGTCAGACACGGTGGGGATCCCTGGCTTCCTTGAAAGGTTGTCCCTCTCCTTGGCGTTGTGGAGCACAGAAGAGGAGTGCTGTGACATTGTAGGAGAGCTCCTGCCACCAGCCGCCTGCTGCTAGATGCACCAGGGCAGGAGCCTGCAGAGGCACCAGGAAGCCCAGTTCTATCACCTCCTCATTCTTTTTGCCCAGAATTAGGACTGGTTGATATCACTGGATGCTCTGCTCCCAGGGGGATGGTCCCTGCCCCAACACCTTCCAGGGGGAATCCAGGCACTGCACGGGCTGTTGATGTCTCTCTGTTCAGCTGGGGGATGATGGGGGCCTCCTGGCCAGCTGCTCCCTGTGAGCTGTCAGGGGTGCACAGCCAAGGAAAGGACTAGACATTAAAAAGCCACTTTGCCTGTGCCTTGCTGGTGCCTTGCTGGGCCATGG
The DNA here is from genome assembly GCA_013397755.1 of Cnemophilus loriae. Taxonomy (NCBI): domain Eukaryota; kingdom Metazoa; phylum Chordata; class Aves; order Passeriformes; family Corvidae; genus Cnemophilus; species Cnemophilus loriae. Next base: position 24,552 of record VZTF01003328.1, read on the forward strand.
CTGTCACCAAGGTGCAGGAGGCATCGTGTCTGTGTCCCTTCCTCCTGCCTGTGGGGCAGAGAGTCATTGCTGCCTTCCAGCCTCGGATGCCTTCTCTCTCCCAGTCTGGTGCCGGTGTGCTGTCTCCGTGACCCAAGCAGGACGGCCACCCCCTCCCTTCCACCCTCGGGTAACTCGGAGGCTTTCATGTCTCTGTCCCCGTGTGCCTGGGATGGCTCCCAGCCCCAGCTGCCTCCCGCTCTCCTCCGCAGGTGCAGCGATGGAGGGTGCCGAGGAGGGGCCGAGCACACCCCCACACCCCTCCACACCCCTCTCCGAAAGGATCGGGCTCTCTTTCATGAAAAGCAACAGATGGGTATAGCTGGCAAGTGCGGCCTTCCAGGGCGGGGGCGTTTAATGATGTCTTTAAACATTGTGAGCGTGTCTGTCTCTCACTCGTGTCCCTTCTGCTGTGCAGTGGGGACGCCTCTCCCCAGGCCGGTGCCTTGGGAAGAACCCTCTCGCCAGCGGGGCAGGTCAGGGAGATGAAAGCATGCCTGCGAGCCCCAGCTCCCACCTCCTAGGAGACGGACATCGCCTCCCAGCCCGGGGACAATGGCGGGGTCTGGTCCCCCCGCGTCGTCTCTAGGTGATGTCACATCGATCAGAGCAGCCGTACTGAGGGGAGGGGAACAAACACGCACACACACAAAGGAGCCTGCTTTGAAGTCCCGCGAAGGAGCGTGCCTGCGCCTCCGGGCTGCCCGAACCTCCCAGCGCTCGGGCCACGGCCGTGTGTGAACGGGGCCGGCACGGCACGGCACGGCACGGCACGGCACGGCACGGCACGGCACGGCACGGCACGGCACGGCACGGCACGGCCCGTGCGGGGATGCCCGTGGTGGCCGGACTGGACGCTGGAGCCCCCGAGCATCCGCTGTGCTGCCGGGATGCAACGCGGATGGAGGCTTTAGTTCTGTGCACTCACCGCAGCCCGGTTCACGTGTGAGCTCTGGAGCTTCCTTGCCAAGGGCTGTGAAAGCCAAGCCGCCTTTCCGGGGCTAGAGGGATGTTCGGGGACCCTCACCATAACCACACCAGCCGTACTGGGTTTTGGGAGCTGCTCTGGTCTGGCAGACAGTGGTGCTACCAGCAGTGACAGCGATTCACTTGAATACCCAGAAACAAGGCTCCAGTTTTAGGCAGTAGTTAAACACCATTGTTGGGTTCTGTGCATTTCCTTCCTGATGAACCAGTTTTCTCCACAACGGGTAGGCCTGGGAGATTATCTAGTGAAAACTGAAATCATTGTTGCATCACAGAATGGCAGGATCACAGACTGACAGAATGGGTCAGGTTGGGAGGGCCCACAGTGGCTCATCTGGTCCCACCTCCCTGCTCAAGCAGGATCATCCCAGAGCACGGGGCACAGGATTGTGTCCAGGTGATTCTGGAATATCTCTGGTGAGAGAGAGTCCACCCCTCTCTGGGTAACCTGTTCCAGTGCACAGGAAAGTTCTTCCTCATGTTCAGGTGAAACTTTCTGTGCATCAGTTTCTGCCTTTGCCTCTGGTGCCGTTGCTGGGCCCCGCTGAGCAGAGCCTGGTCCCTGCTCAGAGCCCTCCCTGCAGACAGGGACAGAGGGCTGAGAGCCCCTCTCAGCCATCTCTTCTTGAGGCTGAACAGTTCCAACTCCTCCAGCCTTTCCTTGTAAGAGCATCACGTAACTCCATGAGCTGGGGATTTGGTGGGAAAGCATCACTATGGGTGCTGTCTGTGCTGGCTACTGCCATAACCAAGCCTGGCATGTGACCAGCCTTCAGCAGCTTGTGAACCATATGGGAATATTGAAATGCTATGGACTATATGTATCAGTGACTGGCTTTGCCACCAGATTTTCTCCCTGGCTGTGCAGAGCAGCAGTTCCCACCCACAAAAGGAACATGAAGCACCCATCACCCTATACCACATCTGCCTTGCTCTCGCTTCAAGCCAACATTGCTGCACTGGTGGCATTACTGGAGCCACCAGGATCCTTACAGCTGGCTACTGCAAGAGGGAAAACACGTGCAACCCCCATGGGGCAGCTTGGGCCAGACCTCTTGGTGCCACAAAGCAGTGAGACGAGGAGTGGTGCCTCAGAAAGCTGGGCAGAAGAGCACTGGGGAGCTGCTCACGCCTGCAAGAGGAGCACATGGAGCAGCAGCAGTGACTGCAGGCTGGACAAGCTGTTGTGCATTGAGACCCGTGTCCCCAGCACAGTCCAGTGGGATGGACCGCACTTCCCACTGACTTCAGAGCTCATCTCAGAGGCTGCACTTCCTCCTGAGAGAATAACTCACTGATTGGTATAATTTTCACTCATTTTACACACCCACTAAATGCCACATCAGTGCCAACCACCCTGGTTTCCAACCTCCACCCAGAGCATAACTTCTGGCCTTGGTCACATCACAGCTGAATGAAGCAAAAGAAACTGTTGGCTGCAATTTTAAAAAAGTGAGTAATTGTTTTCAGCATCTTCTTTTTAATTAAAAAAGTAGGGATCAACCCAAAAACACACAAGAAGAATTAAATTTTTAGAGAGAGCGGCGCACTTGTCATCTGGAAAAATGAGACAGCAGGCAGCTAAAAATAGTGTTCTCCTGAACTTTGAAAATCTGTACCCACTTGTGCTGGTTTTCTTCCGCTCCAGCCACACGCGAAGCCATCAAAACCTTTTCCTCGGCTCCTCTGTTTGGGCACCAGTTTAATCACAGAGCCCCAGAGCAGCGTGCGCCGGCAGCTGCCGGGGGGCTGGCAGGCGAGCCCTGCTGACAAGCAGCCTCTCTGCAAACCCTGGCTGCACAGTTTGTTTGCAGTGTTAAACACCCCTGAAAGTGGCGGCGAGATTTAAAAATAGGGATGTTTTTTCATCTTCTGAAGAAACTGCTGGCCTGGCCCGTGTTGTTGCAGAGAGGCACTTGCAGCCCCGCAGGAGCTGGGCGATGCTGCAGTGGCTCCCGCAGTGGGGAGGATGATGTTCATGCCAGGATCCTCTCCTGGCTGTGCCAAGCTAGCACCAGACCCACTGTGAGCTGCCAGCATCCCTGCTCTTCCAAACCACTCTGGACAAAGGACATACCTCAGCACCAGCTGGGCTGACCGTGCCTTGGGAACACAGGTTTGGTGGTCCCCACAGCCCGCCCACGCTGCCGTCCTTGCTGATGGAGACAGGAGGGTGCAGCACCCGGGGGGTGCAGCCCTTTCTCTGTGCACTCACAGCGTTGGCAGATGTGCCCACGTGGCACAGCACGATTTTCAATGGTAGAGCATTTTCCAGAGCATCTCCGCCTTTAAAAGAACCCCCTTGGAAGCCCAGCCTGGAATTCTTTGCAACCAGCCAAAAGGACAGTCCAGTCCTGTGTGTGTTGGGTCTGCTGCCTCGCACCTGGAGGAGACGAGACACCAAATACAGGAACCAAACCAACCAAAGGAAAACTCCAACACCGCTATGCACACCTGTGGCCTGAGAGGATAGGAGGGAAGAGAAAATACATGAAAGAATAATCAAACATGTAAGAAAAAGTTCTGGCATCTGAAAAGGAAGGAGGTAAAAGCTTCAAGTACCCTCACATCTTTTTCCTGTCAGAGCCTCTCTGCTCCTGGTGGAGCTCCTCTTTGATAACAACACAGAGCACTATTGCCCCTATACACTGGCAAACACCCTCTGACCCCCTGAAAGAAACCCCCTGGGCTTTCATTTTCCACCCAGAGGGTACATTTCTTTGGCATCTTGGATGTCAAACATTCTTGAGGCAACACGGTGAAAACACGCTCAGCTCACAAATGGGGGATGTTTTGGGGCTGCAGTAAACACCAGTGCTACTCCCTTTCGGGGACTTCTCCTCCCCTCTCCGTAACCCAGACCGCACCACAAAGCAGCAGATGCTGGTGCTGCTGCAATTTATTTTAATTCCAACCCCTCCATCTTTTTCTTCCTTTTTTTTTTTTTTTAATTTTTTTATTTTGCGTGTGTCTGGGTAAATTTAGTTCCCATAAAAGTGAAGGACTGTCAACACCAGCTTTGGAGCCAACCATACTGTCGGCAGCTGTTGTGCGGGCTGTGCACACAAAGCCCCTGAGTGCACCTCGGGCTGTCCCCCTCAGCCCCCACAGCCCTTCAGCAGCTCCAGCTCATGACCCTTCGGCTCTGTCCCATGGTCCGAAGCCCCTCCTCAGCTCAGATCACACAGCCCCTGCCTCCACTCCTCCCAGCCACCCGATCCCTTCTGCCTGGCTTGATCCCTCCTGATCCCCACTCGTCCCCACAGCCAGGCTGCTCCTCCCAAGCTCCCTGTCCTCTCCCATTTCCCACAACCTTCCAAGGGGACAGCCAGCCAGAGATACCATTCCCTTGGCCAAAGCAGTGCTCCAAGGGCAGCTGAGGAGGCACAGGACATGGGGCTGCTGAGGGAGCTCTCCTTGCACAGGGATCTCACCAAGGGAGCTGCATCTGGCCCAGATGCAATGGCCATGTCGGAGGGTCCTGCAGCACTCTCCATTCCCACCCCTCTGCCCTGATCCTCCCCTGTGCATCCCTTGGCTCCCTCTGGGCACCAGCGGAAGCTCAGTGGGTCCAGAGATCCAACTCCCACCTGGATCTCTGCCATCATGGGATTCCTATGTGCAGTCTCCTGCAGGCAGGGGCTGAGGAGCTCTGCAAGCAGCAGCCCTCTGACAACTGCTCTTCCACTGGCAAAATTCAAGTATTTTCCTGGAGTTTCCTATGAAACTGTGTCTGGAGGCACTTGGGAGGAGCATGTCCTCTGCACAGTGGGGCTAGCCCAGGCTGTCACCACCTGGCACCTCAGAGGGCAGAGCAGCAGCTCTTGGGCTTGTGGTCACAGAACTTCTGCTCCTCAAGCACCTCCAGAGTCCCATGGAAGCAAATTGCTTGATATTCGGATGCTGAGGGACCCCATCCCCACCGTGGGCAATCCAAGGGGGACCTAAGGGCTGAGAGCCTCTCTCCCCTTCACCACAGCTCCAGGATGACAAGGGGATCTCCTCCCCTAAATCATGAGCTGGCTCTTCAAAGCCTGGGGGAACACTTTGTTTTCACGCTGCTCTTCAAATGGAGAAGTTTGGAATTGGCGTCGGATGTGGTTTGTGTGTTGATGGACCTTTGCTGGTACCTCCCTGTGCAGGAGCCCCCTCAGCATGGCACTGCTGGCATTGCCCACACATGCTGCTGCATCCCTGTGCCCCTGGGGTGCCAGCTCCTCTGACTGCCCCTTGGCCTTGCTTACCCATGGCATCACATCATCTCGCCCCTCCTGTGCAGCTCTTGGCACTGTCTGGGTGTCCTGATGTTGGCTGGGGTTAAACCACACCAGCAGCGCTGCAGGCCCCACAGAAGAGCTGCAGCTCTGGATATCTGGGCTTCCTCCGTGCGTGGAAACCTAGTTGTCCAAGGCAGGGGATCCTTGTGGGGGCTCTTTTACAGGTGGCAGACTGAATGTCCAGCAGAGAGTTGAAACTTCTTGGGGCATGGCCAGAGGGACTCTGAGATCCCAGTGAGCAGCACAACTCTTGCTTGTGGACTTGCACCAGCAAGCACTGAGCACAGAGCATCCAAGCCTGCTCTGCACCCCACATCCCTTCTCAAGCTCCTAAACACACCTGATAGGAGGCCCCAAAGTCTGTCTCGGGGTCTGCAGTGTGGGTGAGGAGGCCACAAGAGGACCTCCCAGGCTGGAGCAGGTAATGCTCAGCCTGTCCGTGGCACCGCAGGAGGTTTGTCCTTCCAGCGCACCACGGTCCCACGAGGACATGGTCTGCTGGCCTCCAGGCCCTCTGAGCTGTCCCTGCCAAGGGCTCACCCTGCTCCTGATCTGCTGGGACACCAACTGCTCAGACAGCAGGCTGAGCTCCCTCTCCCTCTCCTGCTCTGCTGCACGGCTGGAGCCTTCTCCATCCAGCACCTCCAGCCACCCGTGCAGCCTCCTGAAGGCTCCCCATGACTCTGGCTGTGACACCAGCCCCCTCCATCCCTCCTCCTGGGGAACAAGGGGTGATTCAGGAGCCAGGGGGCAGCCTGGGAGTATGGCAAGGTGCCACGTTTGCCCAGGACCAGCACAACTTTACCTTGTTTGCAGGAGATGGCTGGGAAGCGGTTAACACTTTGGTACTGGATTGATTTCTCCTGGAAGGAAGGAAGTGTCCTCACGCAGAAAAAATGCAGAAATAACAGGGTTGGGGTGGGTGGTTTTTTTTGGTTTGTTTTTGGTTTTTTGTTTTTTGGGTTTTTTTAAAAATAACTATTCTTTTTTTCCAGCCATCTGTGCCATTTGCAGCTGGTGGGAGGGGGGGACAATGCTGTATGGGGGGAATCATTTGGGTTTGGGACTGATAGTGCATTTACAGTGTACAAAACAAGGAAAGACATCTGTCCCCAGTGGAGTATTACGCACAGATCCAGGATTTTAGCATTGTGCTCACGTCCAGTGCTATCATTACAGATGCACAAAGCAGAGATGGTCATGCACAACCCTGTGTTCCCTCCTCCTTGCTGTCTTCCTTGTCTGCACCCGCCATGTCTCCCATTGCCCATGGTCCTGCTATTCCTTGAGTGCTTTCCAACCTCCTCTAGCCTTCTCCCATCCCTTTTCCTGCCCATGGATGCTTTGGGGAAGCTGCAGACAGGAGCCAAAGGCTGGTCCTTCACACCTCTCCAAAGCCAGCCATGGAGAACACCTTCCTGGGCCAAATGAGGGTCTCCAAGCCTAATTCAGGGACAGCTCTCAAAGGCTGGACTCTTTCCTCATCCAGATAAAATGTGATCACAGACAGCATCCTGCCAAGAGCTAGCTGTGTGTGGTGCTGCAGCTCACCTCTTTGGTGAGCCTGGCCCCTGACTGTGCTCCCTGATAGCAGCAAAAGGGTATTTTTGTCACAGTCCTGTGTAAAATATGCCAGGCTTGTCTGCAGAATAGGATCTGGGTGCTCTGCTAGTGTTTCCACAGGGATGACTCAAGCTGGAGCAGAGCAGCAGAGCCACTGGCTTGGGAATGGCTGCTGGGAGCATCCCTGGGGAGCGTGTGGAGGGCAGGAAGCTGCTCCTGCCAAGACCCAGCCCTGCCAGGAAGATAGAAACGTTGTACTGAGCCCTTGGCTGGGATGTCCTTGGGCACAGTCCTGTCACTTGGATGATGGGCCCTCATTAGCCCTGTCACATGCCTGGGGGTCCCTACGTGGGTCTGACTGTGGCCAGTGTGGCTTTGCCAAGAGATTTTCAACTAAACCTTTAGCCTGACTCCGGCTTTCACTTTCGGCATGTCCCTCCCCTGCCTTTCTGGGTTATTTCCTATGGAGCAATCACCCATGCAGTATTTCCAATCCCACCAAAAGAGGTAATTTGAATTGTTAGTGAATATTCTAATGAAGAGAGATGCTGCTCTTTTGGCTTGAGTGAGACAGGATGTGTTTGTGTGCAACGTGCAACGTGCGAGGGCTTCCATAAAAAAGCGGCCTGGGGAATTTGGCTCTGTTGGAGAGGTCCCATGTGCCCTGCTCCTGCCCTAGACTTTGGAGGGTGGAGAGGAGAGGGGCAGGTGAAAGATGAACCAGAGGAGAGAAAAGAGGGAATTGGAGGAGCAGAGCAGCCCATGTTATTTTTATTATCTATATATAAACATGAAGGTTTGCACGTGCCAGCTGGAGGTCTGCATGTGCCAATTGAAGGTTTGCACACCAGGTTTGTAGCCAGGAGGAGAGGCAGTGATGACAGGGCAGAGAGGGCTACCCGTGGTCAGGAGAACCTGCTCTGAGAGCAGGGAAGGGAGCACGTGCCCCACTGCTCCGTACGAGCTGCTCAGGCAATTAATCTGCCTTGCCTTGGGACCCTGGAGGAGAGAAGCAGCAGACTGGTGGCTGTGTCCCGTGATTTACAATACATCTGATAGTTCTAGCCCATTAATAAAACATGCAGTTGGCCATGAAAGGCACATCTGTCTATTTTAAAGACTATAATAATGGATAAATCTCTGACACATGGATTTCTGTAAGAAAACTAGCACTGTAAATAGCATTCCAAAATTATGTATTCCATCAAATTCAATGGGACAGTTATTGTATGCTAATTAAATACTACTGAACTATTCGACATTTGGATGGTGAATAGAGACACGATTTTAGAAAGGCACACAGTCCCTCAGAACACCCACAGACTCCCAAGATTTTACTGTCATTCCCAGCCTTCAATCCCTTCTGACAACGGGCTGCAGGCAGGACAGGGATTCACAGCTCAAGTGACCTGTCTGCGAGGAGCTCTGGGAACATGCGACGTGGTTTAGTGGTGGACTTGGCAGGACTGGGTTGAAGGTTGGACTTGACGATCTCAGAGGGCTTTTCCCATCTTAACACTTCTATCATTCTCTGAGCACAGATGTAATCCACTGTCCAGGTGGGTAATGGTGGTGAACAAAGATTACTCGTCCTGTCTCCTGGAACCAGACCAGGCCAGAGCAAAACCTGCTCCACTGCTGCTCTTTGTCTCTGGAGAGAAGAGCTCCACATGCTCTTCACTGAGGACTCTCCCCCCTTCCTGACCTCACTGCTTTCTGAGACTTCCTTCACTTTAATTCACCTGGCTCTGTTGGGTGTATGTCTTGGGCCCTCCAAGCAATGCAGACCCAGTCCCATGTGGGTTACAAACAAGCAAAGGAATGAGAAAGGGCTGACTTCAAAGGCACGTCCGGTGTTTGCAATGGGAAGAGAAGCTGCATAAAAGAAACAGGTCTTGTGCCAGCTCTAAACTGACCTGCTCCAGGCTTGAGGTGTTCCATGGCAGGGATGGAGAAGCCAGAGGGGGTTTCCAGGAGTGATCCCACGCTCCGTGATCCCACATGAGACCCTTGTCTGAAACCCTGGGCCGTGGCACATCACCTCTCACCCACCTCTTGCTGGCAGGGCTTCCTCCCCTTCCTCCCTGTCGCTTTCCAGAAACAGCCAGACCAGAAGTTAATGAAGCAGAGACAGACAGACAGAGAGACTTACAAATCTTCACTGATGCCTCACATTACAGCCCAATACATGAGATCTGAACAGGATCTTGTCCCAGCCAGTCCCTTGGTCTGGGAGCTTTCACACGACCCAGCCCAGGACTGCCAAGCTGTCTGCACCAGAGCTGGGTATCGATAAAGCCTGTGGACACTTTCAAGTCTGCTAAAAAGATGTTCCGAGGTGACAGATCTTAAGCAACACACAGAGCTGAGCGCTGCTCTGCTCTCCACACCCTTCACCGCTGCAAGGGAAAAGCAGCCACTATCAGCGATAGCTGGATCCAATTTATTAGGCGCTTCGAGGAGACATTCATCAGGCAGGGAGATAAATAATCTTCAGATGGAACAATTAAATTTAATTGCCTGAAGATTATTTGTCTCCTTCCCTGATGATTGTCTCTGCTGAGCGCCTTATAAATTGGATCCAGCTATCAGCAATATTAATGGTGCTTCCCCTCAGGACTGGCCCAGCTGCCCAGACCAAAACACTGGGCTCAGAATGAACTTTCACTGTTACAGACTGTCACTGTTATTGAAACTGATGCTGCCTCAAGACTCGTGTGTGTTCTTCTTGCAGTTAGACAGGGCTGTGCTCAAGGTGTCTGGGTTTTCTGGTCCCTGGTGGTGCATCCTGAACTCAGCAGAGCTGCTCCAACTCCTGTGTCAGTGATGTCCTGCTTGGCAAAGGCTTGAGGAGGGATGTGGTGAGCCCCAAGGTGGATCGTGCAAGGTTTCAGTGGGCTGGATTTTGTTGTGGCTGCAGAAATGAGGAACTGAAGTTGTGGGGTCCATAGCATGCTATGGAGCAGCGATGGCATTTTGTGCCGGCCATGCTTGTTCTGGCCATGAGAGAAATGGTGACAGAGCCACATCTCAGCCTGAAGAGACCTTCAGCATGTGTGAGCTCACTAATGCCTGTCCCAGCCAGTCTGCCAGCTCGAGGGCCAGCACATCGCCGGAGCACGGCTTTTCCATGCAGAGGCAGAGCCAGGGTAGCCACCTTATTCCTGTTACTCCAGGCGAGGACCAAAGCTGGAACCTCTTCAACAACCCAGGAGCCATCAACTCCCTCATCTGTATATGTCTGAAGTCTGGAAAATATCTTAAATATGGGAGAGGAAAGGGAGGGGTTTGATCCTCAGCTGGTGTAAATCAGCGGAGCTCCATTGACGTTGTTGGACGATTACTGAGACTTATGTCCTCTGACCCCAAAAATTTCTAGGGAGGGAGGTAATGACTGCAGAGCATTCCAGTGTTGCAAGCAATCTTCCTCCGGCCCAGGCTCAGGGAGGCTGTAACTCCAGGGTCTGGGAAGCACAGGGATAAGTGTCTGGGTGAAAGAAAGGAAGAAGGAAAGCCCCAAGGGACCCAGCTCCGGGTTGCAGCTGGAAGGCAAGCTGGAATCCAGAGAGGCTGGGCTGTAGGGACCATACACCATGGGGAGATCTCATCCTCTTGCACCTTTCTGAGTGTGGAGGATGGATGGCTCTGGATACGAACACCATGATGTTCTGTTCTCACCCCCTTCCAGGCAGTGGTGGAGTCTAACCCTTCTGGTCCAGCCCCACTGGTGCCCACCCTGCACCTGGGGTACCCTGGAGCAGTCAGTGGCTCACCCCACATTGTCCACCCTGCCTGCCTTGGGAACGATTTGGGCTGCTGGCAATTGCCAAGAGCCACAGTAACACACCCTCCGCTCCAACACCGCCGATCCTCCGACAGACGAGCTCTGTCCAGGCGTCCCCGAGCGAGAGGCAGCATTTGGAGGTGCAGGCCGGGCGCCAGCGCTGTGCTCCTTCCTGTGAGCAGCGCCGAAAAGACCCTGGAATCAACATGTTTACTGACAGACTCCTGCGCTGTTGGCCTGCTTTTCTAAGGAAATGAAGCTTGTGCAATCACATTGTCTGGGGGTGTCTGTTCCTAATAACTTCTCAGTCCACCAGCCAATTCCAATCCAATTTGTCGGACGGGGAGAGGTCTCAGAATATTGCATCCTGCCCAGTCTCCCTGCAGTGTGCTGGGTGGCAAAATGGGGTGCAGGAAACCTGGACCACGAGAGGAACAGGAGCACCTTCTACACAAAGTCATGGAGAAGAGCACCAGGGTCGCAGTTGGTGGCCAGTAGGCAGCCCCAGCCCTGCTGGGAAGAGGACCTCTCCAGCTGTGGCCAGAGCCGGACGCGCACCATCAGCTGAGAGAAAACGCACGTCCGGAAGGACGGAGCTCCAGCTCCTTAGCGCACGTCTGGGCAGAGAGGACGGAGTCTGCACAAGCTGTGGCTGCCAGAACGCGTGGAGCCGAGCGCTGAACAGCCTCCAGCTCCCCGAAGCGCCGGGGCTGAGGGTCCTCAACTGGAAGGCAAGGGCTCCCAGTGGGCAGAAGTCTCCCTTCTGCCAGGGATGGACATTTCCAGGAGTGGGCCCCTGGCCAAGCAGAGCGGGACCTGTGGCTGCCGGGCATCGCACTGTGTCTTGCTGCAGTCTGGACAGGATCTGGACGGCAGTGCCTCGTTTCTCCTTTGGATGCTGATTTAATTTGCTGAAGGCGTTCAGTGGCCCACATGGTCTCTCCAGTTCAGCCCTGCCAGTAACATGAGCTGGAGAGGACTATTTTTTTAAGCGCCTATACAAACATGATTTGTTTTGTAATAACTCTTCTTCTGTTCTGTTTTGAAGGGGATGATGGCTCTGGGATCTGAGGAGCTCCGAGACAGCTCAGAGTGGCTCAAATTCCTCCCCACGTGCTTTCAATTAACATCTTCATTAAACACCCGTTCAAAGCCACTTCCAGCCAGAGCATGACAGCGCAACAGAGCTTGGCTTTGTGAAGTCACCCAGAATCGATGACAAATCAAAAAGGGCTTGGTTTGTCCTGTACCAGCCACACGTGGAAATGGGAGATAGCTGCCAATGGAGGGAGCGACTGTCCCTGCTGAGCTCCTCATCACCATCCAGACCAGAAAACAACACCCAAGCCATGGGGAGGACCTGCTGCCTGTGCACTTGCTGGGAGAGGCATTGGCTTCAGGGGCAAATCACCTCCTCTGGCCCCGCAGCCTACTCCCAGGCCAAGTCCCTGGTCCCACCAGTGCCAAGGGCAACTCTCCCTTCTTGACTTCTTTGAGACTTGACCTTCAGTTAACCCAGCAAAGCAGGAAGGTTGGGGAAGCCATCTGGAAGGAAACACCACTACAAAATTGTCTAGGCTGGTGTTTCTTAGAGACTCTCCATTGTACCTTCTCCCTCTAATTTACTTAAACTATGGGCATCCAGGAATCCCAGCCCCTGACAGTGTACAAACTGCCTGTCTGCATCACCATGAACAACCTTGTGTCCTCAGGGATGACCAGAAGGTACCTCAGCCTTCTGCTAGCAGGACTCCATCTCTGCTTGCACGGCAGTAATGGCACCAGCTGGCTCTGAGCCAGCCAATCCCACATCCCGGGTTGGTTGCAAATATTTGTATTTCACCCTGGGGCAAAAAGGTATGTTTGCATTCTCAGTCAAAACAATGAAACCTGGGATTGAAATCTCTGTGAGAGCTTGAGTGCACCAATAATCCACGCTTAGTGCTCAGCCTAGGCTTCTGTCCCCACCACAGGCTCTTCCCCTTCGTTAGACACCAAGAAGTCTGAACCCCCGGTGAAACCTGGCAGCACTGGGTCCCATCAAGCAGGCAGCCCATCCACCTCTCTCTTCCCATCCTCCTTCCTGCGCAGGGTGTACTGAGCACCACCACCTCACCGTGGTTTCTCACTTGGTGCTTACAGCAGCCAGGGTGGCAGGACCAGGCAGCTCCTGCGAGAGGATAAATTGGGAATGGCCAGGGGCTGTCTGCCAGCCTGGGAGTGGGATCCACAGTCATGTTTTACAGGGATAACAGTGGCATCTTGGAATAGTCTCCCTCCCTTGGTTCCATACACACATGGTATTTGGGGCTGTTCTACGAAATGTCACCCAAGGGACCTATTATTTAAAGATACCATAACATCATGGAACCACAGATTAGTTTGGGTTGGAAGGGACCTTAAAGCTCATCTCGTTCCATCCCCTGCCATGGGCAGGGACACCTTCCACTATCCCAGGTTGCTCCAAGCCTTGTACAACCCAGCCTTGGGCACTTCCAGGGATGGGGCAATCCACAGCTTTTCTGGGCAACCTGTGCCAGGGCCTCACCACAGATCCAGATATGTGGATCTATAAATAGCAGTTCATTTCCCACGTCCTGTAAGATAAATTTAGCAGACTTTGGCACCTGGTTCCAGTTTGATGGTGACATTGCAGGGCAAACCTTTGCGGGAGTGACAATCCAGCATGGACCTCATCTCTGCCATGCTCTTGTACAGAAACCTCCATCCATGACCTGCTGAGCTTTGCATCAGTGGATAGCACCAGGCCAGGTTTGTTCTTAATACAGACCATTTACTGAGTGTGCTGCTCATGGAGGAGCCGGAACAGCAGTGCTGGGTCTGGGGGTAGGGAATATCAGAACATCTGGTGCCATAACACCTCCCAGCCCTCCGCCCCACCACATCACTCACCTGTGAACCACAGCACGCACTCTAATCCTTTTCAGAACACTTCACCCTTCTCTGCCTCCTTCTCCACGCAGCCTGGCCAGGTGCTCAGGGGCATGGATTTCCACGACCTGGCACCCAGTGCATTTGATTTCCAGTGTTGAGGCATTGTTGGGAACCAGCTGTGTTAAGGGAGTCATGTTAAATGATACCAGCATGGTGACGGGTCCTGCACAACTGCAAGCAGGAGCGGTGATATTTGTTTGCAGAGTGCTGTGTTGTGGTTTGGCTGCAGCTGGCTCCACACGGGGCTTTGCTGGAAAGAGGAATGTGGCTGGGTGCAGAGCAGCACACACAGCTATTCCTGCCACAGCAAACAGCACCTCGACAGGGGAGCCACTGTGATCCTCAGCAGGCTGGGCAGCCAGTTCCAGCCTGGCATGTCCTGGGGGCTGAGACAGGTGGGAGGTGGGGAAACTGGTGAATGAGAGGCTGGACGTGTGCTCACAGCCCAGAAAGTCAGCTGTGTCCTGGGCTGCATCTTCAGCTCCATTCAGGTGAGACCCCACTTACAGACCTGCCTCCAGATCTGAGGTCCTTGGCATAAGAAGGACATGGAACTGCTGGAACAACTCCAGAGGAGGCCACAGAGATGCTCTGAGGGCTGGAGCCCCTCTGCTCTGGAGCCAGGCTGGGAGAGCTGGGGGTGTTCACCTAGAGAAGGCTCTGGGGAGACCTCAGAGCCCCCTCCAGGGATTAAAGGGGCTCCAAGAGAGCTGGAGAGGGACTTGGGACAAGGGATGGAGGGACAGGGCACAGGGAAAGGCTTCCCACTGCCAGAGGGATGGAATGTGGGGAAGGAATTGTTCCCTGTGAGGGTGGGCAGGCCCTGGCACAGGGTGCCCAGAGAAGCTGTGACTGCCCTATCCCTGGAAGTGTCCAAGGCCAGGTTGGACGGAGCTTGGAGCAACCTGGGATAGTGGAAGGTGTCCCTGCCCATGGTAAGATGTGGAAAGAGGTGATCTTGAAGGTTCCTTCCAACACAAACCATTCTGTGATTCTGTGAAGCCGAGGACTGCAGTCCATCCGTTTAAAAACTATCAAAGAAAGAATAGCAGACTCATAATTTGTTGCTATCTTCATGTGCAGATCAAATTAAACTACTTCAGGACAAGCACATTTGCATCTTCAAATGTTCTTTGAAGCCCGAGACAGCAAAGTGCACACTCAGCTTTGAGCATGTGGTTTATGATCTTTGGCATTAAGCTGGGGCTTGGGGGAATACTGATATAAAAACATTGTCTTAACACATTATCTTTTGGGTTTTTCTTTTTAATTCCCACCAAAAAATGCAATTTTATCCATAATATAAATGTACATAAAGGATTCTTGGTTCCAACAGAAGGTATCCTCCAAAATTCTTGAGTTAGAATAAACTTGTAGATAGTCACTGGTTTGTTTCCATGTTTTGGTTTTTCAATGAAAGTGAGTTTGGTTAAAAAAAAACCTGGTTTGCTTTTCCTTTTTAAGTGGAAATAAAATAAAATAAAGCACTGCTGCTTCCTCGTGAATTTGTATCTTTGTATTCTCAGTTCCTGTTTTCACAACATTTTATTTTTCAGGTTGCTTTGAGAACAGAAGACTTCCCTGTGTCCCAGGAATTTTCTTGGGATGGAAAAAGCTGTTTCCTGCCTGGTTGGTACATGGGTTTGGAGAACCTCAAGCCAAAAAATCCTAGACACACCAAAGTCATCTGGAGCTTTCTGATGGTGTTAATGTTACCCGGACTCTCATCTCCTCCAGCCCAAGTGTCTTTGTGGTTGGGAAATTGCAGTCTTGCTTTAAAATCCGTGCTGTCCAGCCCAGTTCCACATGGGAAGTGGTTTTGCCCACAGTGCACAGAGCAGACCAGTGTGTGGTTTCCCAGGGAACTGGGATCCTGAGCAAAGGCTCCTGGACACGAGCCTCAGCCCAACGGGGTTTTGCTCAGCAGAGCTGCATCTTCCGTGGGCATTTGGGCAGGGGATGGAAAATGTGGGCACCCTGCAACCCCTCGATTCACCAGCATAAATCCCATTGCACCACCTTTCAATTATACAGCAACGCTATTTATAATCTCCATGGTAAACAGTCCCTGTCACTGCACAGGGTGGTACAGAGTTCCTACAGATGACAGAGAACTAATTAACTTAGTAATTGCATGTGCTGGGATAGCCCTGGAAGTTCCACTCTGTTTTGGATGGCTGGGATGGGTCTTGCCTGTGTTCTCACCTCCTGTTTGAGGGGAGAAAGGCTTTCACTGCCTTCAGCGGGGCAGGCTCGGAGCATCTCACCTCCGTAGCCATTGCAGCAGCTCTTCAGCCATCCCCTATGACAAGAACTAAGGAAAGAAGAAGTGTCCCAGACAAAAAAAAAAAAAAATAGAGGTGAGGAGAAAAGAAAAAGAAAAAAACCCTCAAAACAAACTAAAAAAACCCCACCAAACAAAACACCCCCATGTCTCAGACTCAGACAGCAAACTTTGGGAAGCACAAACCTGGATTCATGTCAGATAAACTGAGCAACTCCCTTTGGATGGGAGAAAAGCAAATCAGATACTTCAGAACTGATGCCACTAAGCTCCTGATTTTGGGGAGGAAATTCAGTGTCACAATTCAGGTTTATTTCTATGAATTCATATGATGTGAGCAGAATAGCACTGAGGCATGGCTCCTTTGGCAGTGGAAATGAACATATTCCTATTAAGCTGCATGGAAGTACTCTGGTTTTCCCCTGCTGTGATTCTGGACCTGGGCCTACCTCCAAGTGAAGGGAGAAGACCTCTTTGTCCACCCGGACGGGTTCATACTTTGCTTCACTGCACCTAGGAGTAAAAACCAATGCACTGATCTGCATTTATATGCTGTTAGTGATGAAATGACGATGACAAAGAGACAAAAAACCCTCAAAAAGTATGAATTGTTCTGCAGCATCATCTCTTGGTGCTCCACAGCACCTGGAAGAGTAGAATGTACCCTGCCTCCAAGGGAATCTGGGAAATGCATCCCCCCGTGGTGTCCACTGCTGCCCTCAGACCCTGCTTCTTCCCACCTCCCAGATGAGCACTGCTCATACCTACCCCAGCCCAGATGGGATTTTTAAGGATGCACATCTCCAGGATGTGGGATTGTCCAGGGAGAGTTGGTACCGACCCCAGGTAGGGATGGTGTGTGCAGGGTGTTGGGGGGGTGTCAGTGTGTCCGTAGGACCTGGGTGGTGACAGTGTCTCTGTGCTGGGCCACTGGCGAGGCCACAACACAATCCTGGGGTCAGTTCTGGGCCCCTCATGACAGGAAGGACGTTGAGGGGCTGGAGCGTGTCCAGGGAAGGGAACAGAGCTGGGGAAGGGGCTGGAGCCCCAGGAGTGGCTGAGGGAGCTGGGAAAGGGGCTCAGCCTGGAGAAAAGGAGGCTCGGGGGGACCTTGTGGCTCTGCACAACTCCCTGACAGGAGGGGGCAGCCGGGGGGGTCGGGCTCTGCNTGCAGCAAGGGAGTTTCAGATTAGATGTTGGAAAAATTTCTTGATGGAAAGAGTGGTCGGGCACTGGCACAGGCTGCCCAGGGGAGTGGTGGAGTCACCACCCTTGAAGAGATTTAAAAGCCATGTGGATGTGGCACTTCGGAGCACAGGTTAGTGGTGCCTTTGGCAGTGCTGGATTAATGGTTGGACTCCATGACCTTAGAGTGATTTTCCAACCTGAATGATTCCCTGATTCTATGATATCAGTGCAGAGGGGTTAGCAAGCACTAAAGGTGCTCACCTGGGTTCAGGTGGGTGCGTGGCACAAAGGTGGGGTGCATGTAGAGGTACAGGTGTCTCTGTGCCTGGATACTGGCAGTGCCCATGTCTGGCAGTGCTGGGGACACAGGCACCACAGGGAGTTATGTCTGTGCCCAGTGACACAGGTCTGTGCAGGCATAGTGTCCCAGCCCTCCAGGATTCTCACCTGCTTTGCTCATTAAATACTGGAGAAAAGGGATGCTTCAAGCCAAATGATGCCTCTTCCAGCTTCCAAGGAGGGAGAGAGCAGGGCTGAGCTCAGGGGCTTTGGGGATTCTCCTCCCTCGCCTGTGCCATGGTGCACATGCCAGAGCGAGTGGAGGTCCCCATGGAGAAAACCCCTTCACCAACCCTCTGCACCAGTGCAAGGAGACCTGCCAGGGCTAACTCTGAATCCTGGTGCTGCTGGGGTTGAGTGCCCCGGCTGCCCCTCACCCAACACCTCGTCACACCACCTCAAAGAGCCACCATGGCTCCCACAGCCCCAGCACTGAGATGGCAGCCTTAAAAACTGCCACGGGCAGAGCCTGCTGCCTTCTATTCCCATTCCTTGACTGTGGGGAAGGGTAGGAGACTGAAAGCTCAACAACCTGTTCAGAAAGAAAACATCGGTATGTGCCCATGAAATCACCCAGGGAGAGAAGGAAAATACGAAAAAAGGCAACCACCTGGCAAGTGCCATTCTTCAAGGAATGTTGTGCAGTAGAGGCCACAAAGATGATGAGGAGTCTGGAACACCTCCTTATGAGGAGAGACTATGGGGGCTGGGCCTGGTTAGTCTGGAGAAGAGAAGACTGAGAGGGGATCCCATCAATCCACACAAATATCTCCAAGGCAGGTGCCAAGAGGATGGTGCCAGACTCCTTTTAGTGCAGCTCAGTGACAGAAGGATTAATGACCATAAACCAAAACACATGAAGTCCCACCTCAACATCAGGAAGGATTTCTTTCCATAGAGGGTGGCAGAGCACTGGAACAGCTGCCCAGGGAGGGTGTGGAGTTTCCCCTCTCCCAAGACATTCGAAACCCACCTTGATGCGTTCCTGTGTCATGTGCTCCAGGTGGCCCTGCCTGGGCAAGGGGTTGGACTACATGATCTCCAGAGGTCCCTCCCAACCCCAAGTCTTCCGTGATTCTGTGAGGAGTGTGTTGCATCAGGACATCACACATCCCCGTGTCCCTGGCTGTGGGGCTTCCCACACAACAGCTGTGCAACTTCTGCCTTCCCACTTCGCATCCAACTCTGCTCCTACCCAGGACCCTGCTCCTTCCCTCTTCCAGACAAGGGGAGGAGGTCCCATACTGTTCCCTGCAGAAAAGCCTTGCACGGCCAGCGAGACCCTTCCACGGGCAGAGCTCTGCACAGAGGCGTGGGCAACCAACTCCCGGGGGCGGAGGGTCCCAGCTCTGGTTGCAGACATTGTCCCAGGTCCACCCCAAAGACCAGCGCCTGGCTTTGGGTCATGGCTCTGTCTCTTTTGATGGAACAGGGCTTCTAGGAAGGCAGAACAAATTCTTAAGGAAAGAGGAGGCCTTTTTCCCTCTTGGGGTCAAATAAAAGGGCATCGGGAGTTGCACAGCTCCATGCTGAGGAGCATCAGGGACACAGATGTAGCTCTCTGTACATAGCCATGATCTAACACTGAATTCTCTCTGTGACTTCCAAAAAGCCACTTAGTTTTCCACCAGTTGTGCCTTCCCTCTGCCTTGCCTCAGGCTCTGAGCATCCGTAGGTGACACATGTAAAGGGAAGTGCCACCCTGCAGCTCCTGCCTCTTTGGGATGTCAATGCCTGCGGATGCCCAACAATGACGAACACCATGGGAACCTCTACACTCGCCAACCCACTTCTTCCTTGACCTGGGAGAGTGGGATTGGTTTTAACTCGAGGCAGAAGACAAGCAAACGAGAGAGGAGATGGGAGAAGTGCCTTTTAAAACGTTCCTTTGTCGCTCGCCTCCACATCCCATGGCGGTGCCTGCACTGACGTCAATGCGGTGCTGGTTGATTTGCACCAGCTGAGGGGCTGGCACAGGATCCTCCCCTCTGCAGTGGCTCTGATGTGGGGCAGGAAGGGTTTGTGCTGGGATATATTCCAGCCTGTGCCACACTGGTTGCCGCAAGGCGAGGAATGAAGAACCTCTGCGGGGCAACAGCTGACCCATGTGGCTGCCCACAGAGCCCCTCCTGCACCCTGGCACCCAGTGACGGCGGGCTGCTGCCCAGTCCTGATCCCTCCGTGCCAACAGAAGGGCAGTGAGGTGGCTGCTGCAGGGGCATCAGCATTGGGAGCCTCACCTTGCCATGGAGTGCCAGACCGGCACCTTGCTTGCAGTGTTTGTGCCAGCTGTGACACAGCTGTGAGCTCTCGCTGCCATCCCTGCTCCTCTCCTGGTGTTCTTCCCTCAGCGGAGGCTGCAGGACCAGACCAAGGCATCCAGTCCTACAGCTCTGGGGTTCCACCACCCCATGGAGGTGATGCCTTGGCACGCCCAAGCTTATCTTGCTGCCTTACAGAGCAATGAAGCCCAGAAGAGCATTTCTGACTTGTACTTTGCTCCCACACATGTGATTTGTGTGTTAATGTAACGCTGCACAGCGTGGAAAGCATCCCACTAAACGCTCCTGGGAAAGAGGAGCCCAACCCTTAGAACCAGGGCTGGTTTGGGAGATGGATGATGGAATGCTACGCACCCAGCCACAAGAAGGACAAGTGATATGCAGTCAGCAGCAGTCGTCTTTACTAAGGACCACAGGAGATCAGAAAAGTAACCTTGTTAACAGGAGACCTAGTGGCTAACAAAACGTCATGCTGTAGGACGTACAAGAGAAGCACAATCACCAGAACAAAACGGCACCCAGGGGGACAGGGAAGCCCAGGGGGTTGCAGGAGACGCCCTATAGCAAATCTCTAGTGTGGTATCAACACGTCTGTGAGTGCAGGGGGCTGGCTGCGTGGGTTCCTTCAGTCTTGGACACAAGTCAAAGGGTCTTCACCTTTACCCAACTCTAGTGGCTCTGGCACAATGATTATTGAATTTTCTTCAGAATAAAAATACTAATATAATTTTGTTCCAAGAACTGTGTGCAAGAATCATTTCTCCAGGTGCAGTGAAAGGAGGGCAGATAGGAAAACATCCTTCCCAGGGTTGTCCTTGTGGCTCGTGCCCTCTCCTCACTGACACCACAGCCCTCCTCAGAAATCCTCTGTGGCTTTGCCTTCAGTGAATCCCAAACAAGGTTTTTCAGAAAAAAAAGAAAGGGAAAAAAAAGTATTGCTGCTTCTTCTTGTAATATTTTTCCTCTCTCTCTCTCCCTCCTCTTTCTCCTTAAAAATGTTTACTTTCAAAAATTCCATTCCTGCAGAGATTCCTCCTGAGCTCTGAGGTCTCCGCACTCCACCCTCCTCTTCTCCAGTCAGAAAAACTGAGTCTCGATGTCTCTTTGGTTAAAAAAAAAAAAAAAATTAAAAAATAGCACAAACAAATAACACACAACCCAGTATGATCCCATTCCACCCCGCGGACGCCTGATGAGAGGGTGTCTGTGGAAGAAGGAAGCATCAGAGACGAGCTGTCTGCTCTCTGGAAGCCGAGGTCTCCGCTCCGTCCCGTCGGCTCTCCTCCTCTCATACGGTGGTCGCTGGCCCGTACTGGAGCACCAGAGGGGACGTCTCCTTGATGCGGACGTAGAACCGCCCCTCGGGCTGGCTGGTGTGGAGGGACAGAGGCAGGAAGTCATCAGAGAGCCACCGCTCGCTCTCGTCGGCGGCGAACACCAGTCCGAAGTGCTCCAGCTGCTCCTCGCCGTAGCAGACGGCGGCCGAGGCGCCCAGCACGTCCCGCGAGATGTCGTTCATCTCCAGCACCACCAACTTCACCACCTCCCTGGCAGGTGTCTGGCTGGTGATGTGCAGCTGTGGAGAGAGAGAGGCAGGAAAGATGGAGGGTAAGGGGGAGGAATGAGGAGGAACAGGGGCTGGAGGCAGCACACAGCGTGGAGGAATGGTGAGGGTGGAGGAACAGCTGCCCCAGTGGTGCCCGTGAGCAGGTGGCAGCAGCCCAGCACAGAGCCATGGGCACACCATGCCCAGGGAATGCCCAAGGAGTGTCCCAGCACACCAGGGCCCAAACTCATGGACTGCTCTCCTGCCTCCACTCCTCTCTCCAAGCCCTTGCCACTCAACCCTTGCATATGTCACCTACAGCTCTGCTGAGGCTGCCCCACCATCTCATCACCTGTAGTTGGAGAGGGACAGTCCCTGTGCTGCTGCTGGTACCACAGAGAGATCTGTGTGAAGTGCCTCTTGTGAGCAGGGTCCAGACCCTCAGACCAGCTGGACCACAACAGCTCTGCCAAGCTACAACCGAAACCTCTTTGGAACACGGCGCTAAATTTCATCCCGCGCACAAGCTTGGAGTTCTCCCACCAACAGCTACCCTTGCCCTCTGCTTCCCTGGGGACAGCCCTCTGAATCCCAAATCCTGTCAAGAAAATGAGCTCATCAGGGCCCTGGCTGCTAATGCTGGGAGCCGCTGCTTGGCTTCAAAGGCCCAAAGGCAGGACGTCCATCCTCGCCCAGGCGAGGCAACGTTTCCTTTGGCACATCTGTGAGGGCTTGCGGAGTGCCAGGAGTGCTGCCCCGGCAGGGTGGTCCCAGCCCTGGGCCCACGTGAGCGCTGCCAGCCCTGAACAGCCGTGGCAGGGCTCAGCTGATTTACACCAGCCGAGGAGCCGTGCCTTTGAACTCGCTTTTCTTCGAGGAGAACATCGTAAAACGCTTCCAAGCAGGCGTGTCCAGAGCTTTGCAACTTCAAAAGCCACATGGGCAGCCCGCCAGGAACCCGAGGGCTGCGCTTCAGTTCCATAGAAATCTATGGGCATTCCTCAAATGGAAAATAATCTGGCGAGGCAGAGTTGTCTCTGCTAGGATGTCCCAGCTGGGTGCAGAGACACCGGCTATCAAACCTCCCCAGCAATAAACCGATCAGCCTGTTGGCTCTGTTCTTCCTCTGCCATTCCTTTAGGGTCGCTTTCAACCCAAACCAGTCCATGATTTAATGATTTTCTACTCCATCATCCTCAGACCTAGGCACCAGGAATGTCTCGGAAGGGAAATTTCAACGGGGGAAGGATCTCCATCTCTGGGACCAAAGAAGGCCACAAAACCAGAGGGGGACCTGCCCAAGATGTGTGTCCTGGGGGATGTCCTCCATGGGGGATTGCACCTGGAGCAGATGTAAGTGATCAGAGCTGGGGGTCAGTTCTCGGCAGCAAAGCCCTCATGCAGAGGAGTCAGGTCACACAGCTGCTCCAACATAGCCCGCAGGAGCATGGAAGGAGCTCTGCCTGCTCCCCAGCTGGAACCGGAGTGGGCTCTGCCACTGGAGTTGCCACAGGCTGGAGACAAAAGGCTCCTGCTCTCCCTTCCCTAATGGGGAAGGCTGGAGCAGAGAGCACACACCTGGGAAGGGGAGGCTGTAGGAGGAACACGGCCAGAGCAGGGGTGACAGCTGAATTTTGGCCGGGAAGGATGATGTGTTTGAACACCAGGACGTGACAAGGGAAACCCACCAATGTGCCCTTTTGCTCTGCCTTCCCACACTGAGTGGCACCAACATACTGTCACCTGCTGAACCACAGAACAAGAGCTGAACTTCGGCCCCACCACCTTGTTCCCAAAACTCGCTATGTGTGGCCCTGGCTTGCTCCTTCTGCAGCAGTGGCCATCACTCCTGCAGAGACACCCTGTCCTGCCAGAAGCCTCATCACTACAGCAGGGACAGAGGGAGTCAGGGCAGGAGTGCTGCAGGTCTCCAGGGGACCTCACTCCTGGGACTGTGGAGGGTGGGGAGGGCAGTGCCAGGTATGGGGCACACGAGCCCTGCTATGGTCCCATCCTGCCAGCCCTGTCCCTCCGGGCACAGCAGAGCCGCTCCACCACCTGTTACAGGCTCTGGTACCTTGACACTGGTCTCTTTGGAGAGTCCCGTTTCATACTGAGGGCAGACCCTCAAGGTGACAGAGCTCGGCTTCTTCCCTTGGTCGGCCAAGCCCCCGGGCTGCTCTGGCTGCTGCTCTGGCAAGTTCTGAGTCCACTCATCCGAGCGTGTCTGGCAGACAGGCTCCGAGCCCTGCCCGCCCCGGCGGCGCTCGGGGCTGGGTGTCGAGCCAGTCCCCAGCCTGAGCTGGCCGCAGTGGCCCGCGGTCCTGCTCTCCGTCGGGGAGCTGTCCACGGAGCCGGGGCAGGACTTTCTCGGGGCGGGGCAGTGGGGCTTGGGGAAGTCCAGGCTGCTGGTCCGGACGCAGTACGCCTGTCGCTTCTCCGTGATGCGCAGCAGCTCAATCTGCCGGCTGGGCAGGACGAAGTCGCTGTCATAGAGCTCGGGCGGTGGCCGGGGCTCCTCTGGCGGTGGCGGCACTGGGGGTGGGGTCTTGAGCTCGTGGCTCTGCAGGACATCCGGGGCACTGTCTCGCAGGGTGCGGGCGACCCTCCGGCTGCAGCACTCGGGCCCCGGGGAGGAGTACACAAGGTCGAGCTCCTTCGGGCTCTGCGCCCGGCTGGAGTCGTAGTCGCTGTCGGTGGCCAGGAACACCTCCGAGGAGCCTTCCTCATCCGACAGCCCGTGCGAGTCTGCGAGGGGTGAGAGAGGCAAAGAGGGGCTCAGCCGGAGTGTGGACAACCCCGCTGAGGTGGAATCCAAGGAAGCCTCTGAGGTTTACCCCCCTGTCACACACCTGAGCTGTGCTCGCCACAGCACAAGCAGAGCGGGTCCAGCGCCGGCTGAGACCGACTGCCCGGCCCGTAATCCCGGCTCCAGCCCTGCCGGCACCTCGGGTCCTTACCAGAGTTGAGCTTGCGGCTGGTCTCTGGTGAGGGCACTGGGGAGGGAAGGTAGTCAAGGTGGGACGAGGAGGATCGGGTTTTCTCCTTCATTGGCCCCCCGGTCTCGCTGAGGAAGCCACTGAGAGAGACCCCACAGGAGGGCTGCTTGTAGCGGGCGTGCTGCAGGGCATCCATGATCCAGCGCATCTCTCTCCAGATCTCCTCCATTTGCTGCCAACAGAGGAAACGGAGGAGCCCTTTCACACAGCAAATGACAGCAACAAGAAAGTCCCATGGCAAAACACAGACTCTGTACATACACCTCCCCCCAGAGCTTTGGGGGAATCCCTGAGCCAGGAAATTCAAAGAAAGTGCTCTCAGGTAGGAGGAGGATGCAGCTGCTGGTTCAGCAGGGGTGCTGGGGACAAGGGTAGTGCGGGATGCTCTTTTGCAGGTCCATCCCAAAATGCACCTGCAGGCCCTTTTCTAGCAAGGAGGGCATGTGCACAGCAGAAGCCTTTGGCTCTCTCCTCGGGATTTTTAATGTGATCATTGCAGTAAAAAGTTGCTAGATAAAGCAACTGCAGCCCAGAGAAGAGAAGGCTCCAGGAAGACCTCAGAGCCTCTTTCAGTGCCTAAAGGAGCTCCAAGAGAGCTGAAGAGGGCCTTGGGACAAGGGCCTGGAGGGACAGGACAAAGGGCTGGAGTGACAGGACAAGGAAGAATGGCTTCCCACTGCCAGAGGGCAGGGTTAGATGGGATATTGAGAAGGAATTGTTCCCTGTGAGGGTGGTAGGGCCCTGGCACAGGGTGCCCAGAGAAGCTGTGGCTGCCCCTGGATCCCTGGCAGTGTCCAAGACTAGGGCTTGGAGCAGCCTGGGATAGTGGAAGGTGGAACTGGATGATGTTTGATGTCTGTTCCAAGCCAAACCATTCCATGAATCTATGAAAGCGCAGCCTGCTGCTGCCCATCAGCCACATGAGAGAAACCCCCCCGGGGCCACCAAGACCAGGGAACAGCCCTGGTGCAGATGCTGCTGCCTGACTGTCCTAGCAGGTCAGGGGCACTGTCAAGCCTGGCTCCCACCCCATACCTGGATGTAGTCCTGAACCTGCTGGTGCCTCTGCTTGGCGGTGGAGAGCTCGGCATCAGAGAAAGCCTCCCTGAGGCTCTGCTGGGAGAGGAGTGACTCCAGCTCCAGCAGGGCGGACACCTGGCAGTACTGCGTGATGAACTCCCGGTCATACGTGAAGAAGTGGACTGGGGAGAGGAAACAAGGGGTAGGGGAGGGGGTTAAAAACATGAGGTCCTATGCTGTGGGTGCCCTACAGGCTCCTTCCTATCACCCAAGATGAGGAGGCAACACTGTCAATTAGTCCACCTGGACAGCCCTCACTACACCCCTCCATCCCTCCTCTCCAGGGACTGAGGGAACTCTAGCCACCCCCCGCCACTGCCCAGCCCAGCTCTCAGGAGGCCTCAGAGGACAAGGGCACCAGCAAGGTTGGCTTTTGGCATTCCCTCTCCTCACCCAGCTCGAAGATCTGCAGCGGCAGCGTGAGGAAGCCGGAGCGAGGGGTATAGGGGTTGTTCTGGCCTGGAGCAGTGCAGACGTCGTCTGATGGAGGCAGCAGCAGCAGGAAGGAGACCTGATCCCCAAAGTCCAGCACCTCTTGGCTGTACAGACGGAAATCTTTGGCCTGTAAGAAGACAGTGCAGGTAACAGCTGCACACATCACCTGGTGGGCCCTCTGCCCAGTCCTCATGCACAGAGCAGTCCTCAGGGACCACCTGCAGCCAGGGGACACTGCAGCTTCAGCACACAACCAGAGGCTCCTTGCTTCTGGCATAATCTGCATAATCTCACCACTTCTTCTCTAACTTTTCCTAAAAGTCTTGAAACTTCTGGTCAAAGTCACCATGGCAGGGTCTCAGAGAAGTGCCACCAGCGATGGCTCAGCGATGCACAGGGAGGTGCCCTCCCAGCTGCCCAGCCAGAAGCACATGCCTGTCATTGGGGCTGGTGGGTTCCTTCCACGCAGATACTTGGCATGGTGGAAGAAGGCTTCTCCCCATGCAGTCTGCCCCAGGGGCTGCAGCTCCAGCCCAGTACTGGCCAAGGACCAGCCTGCTTTGGAGAGGCAGAGTTGGGCTGGTCTCATGCTGCCCAGGACCAAACCACTGGCAGCAGTAACAAACCCAGATTCACTCTTGTTGCTGTGGGGGCGCAGTGTGGGAAGGACAAACAGCTCCTGTAGACACTGTCCCTGGGCAGGCAGACCCACCACTCACCTTCTGTTTGCACAGGACTAAAATCTGAGTGCTCCAGCCCACAAGGAGGGCCGGGCATGCAGTTCCCTGCCTGCTGCAACCACCAGCACTGTCCTCACAGCCCCGTCCCCTCCCTCTGCCCCAGACCTCGGCTCCTGCCTCTACCTCTTGCAATGGTATGTTCACCAGGGTCATCAGCTCCTTGATGGCCACTTGGAGCTCCTGAAAGAAGGAGTTCTGGGACCTGTCAGCCTCTGGCTCTGTGGGAACAGGCTCCTCCACGCTGGCCATCTTCTGCAGCCACTCCCACTCCTCCCTGCAGAAGGCCAGAGACAGACAGGTGAAGGAGGGAGCAGCTTGGGTGGACATGGACACAATTTCTCTGAGAGCTGCATTTGCTTGGCTGTTCCTCTCCCAGACAGTGCAGCATCCCCAGAGATGTGGGAGAGGTGGAGGTAGAGAGGGAACTTGGTTTGCTCCAGGCTGGATCAGAATCACAGCATACGCTGAGCTGCATGGGACACACAAGGACTGCCGAGTTCAGACCCCACACAGGACACCCTAACAATCTCACCCTGTGCCTGAAAGTGTTGCATGGCAGGGATAACAAGGCATATTACGCTGCTGCTGAAGCAGAAGGTGACGGATGCTGTTAGCCTGGATGGGACAGAGCAGCCTGTCTGCCCTGGCTGAGCAGCCCTGCAAATCCCACCTGGAGATGTTGGGATTGGAGCGAATCCTGACGTGGCACAGGATGTTGGGGAGCCGCTCTGGCACCAGCACTCGGATCTGATCCACGGCGCTGCACAGCTTCAAGTAGCCCAGGTAGAGGCCCGGGGAGAGGGCATGACTGCTCCGCTGGTGGTAAGCCAGCTTGTCCTGGGGACAAAGGCACTGCTGGACTGAGCAAGTCCTCACAGTGGGGCTCGTGCTGATGCCGTGGCACAGCCAGTCCAGCTGGAGAAGGGGAGCAGCACAGGAAGACAACCCGGTGCTGCCAGGGTGAATCTGGCATCAACCTGATGCCTCCCCTTGGAACAACAGGATTTTTGGAGGCTGGCTGGGCTCTGTGCCCCCTCTGCTGTGACCTTTCCAGGCCGAGGGGGAGCAGGGAGCACTGGTGGTTCCCAGGGCAGCCCACTGCTGTCCCTGCCCCAACAGCACCAATACACACCTGGACGGAGATGAGCAGCATGTCCAGAGCAGTGGGCTCCTCCGGGGAGGACACGGACTTGCGGCTGGTCTGCAGCTTGCAGATAGGAACCCAGCGGACGCTCTCGAAGGTCTGGTTGGTCTTCACCTCCTTCAGGGTGACGATGAGGATGTTGCCCTGTTTGTCTTTGATGGGCTCAAAGAAGACCTGCCCCAGGTCCTGGATGCCCAGCAGCCCCTGTGCGACGGGGTGGGAAGGCAGGAGAAAGCAGAGGGTCAGGGGACATCCCGGAGGCACGGTGGGTCTGGGCAGCTGGGATGCGCCTGCAGCTGCCTGCTGGAAACCAGTCTGCCCAGAAAAGCACCCTGATGGTCCCCAGCCCCTCTGCATGAGACTGCCGTGACACCTGGCACCTCGTTGTCCCACAGCTGGAGTCCTGCCAGGGAGGATGAGGCAGGGCCACACAGTCATGGCCAGCAGATCCTGGGTTTATCCCGGCTGCGGTACATCCGCATGCTGCTCCCAAGGGAGCTCAGCCCCCAGCGTCTCACTTAAAGTGTTTGTTCTCCACCCAGGCTGACCCTCACCTGCATCTGTGAGATGGCCAGCAGCATCTTGAAGCGCGTCTGCAGGATACAGGAGCAGGAGGACTGGGACACGGTGACACACTGCCGCAGCCACAGGATCTCATCCCACATACATGACACCTGCACACACCAAGGCGTGTCACCGCTGCTGCAGCTGGGTCACACCAGGGCGTTTTGGGGAAATCGTTTGCCTCTCTGTTTGAGTTGGGTCAGGAACGTGCGTTGGCATGCAGCACCTCTCAGTAGGGGTGCAAATAAATCCTGTGGCACAGGCACTGCGATGCCTCCAGAGTCTGTACCCGAGGGCAGCCCTGAGCCACGTCCACTCAGACATCCATCTTCGTCTAGGACTGAAACCTTAAGTTTGAATACAAGTTGGCCAAGGTGCGGAGGGAGAAGAAAGCACTCTCCATCAGTAGATAGGGACCACCCAGCAAACTATTTTGGCCCTGAGCTGCCCACATGCCCTTTCCTGAAGTCTGCTAACATTGAAGGAGCTGGCAGCAGCTCCCTGAGCATCCTACAACAGAGGCAGAGGAGCCATGGCAGGATGCTGAGGGGAAGCAGTTCAACAGCCACTGACATCCCTGTGGAGAGGCAGTGCCCATCCATCCTGGCACACAGCCTGCCCAGTGCGTCACCGGTCTGTCACCCATCTTTGGGCATCCAGGGTTGGGATGAAATGCCATTCTCTGGAAGTTTCCTGGTCCATGCTGAACACCAGCAAGGAGCAAGTCCATGGCTGCCAGCACTGCCAAGCCCCAGAGTCCGGGCTGGAGGGGCAGCGGTGCTGCCTGATGCCTGCCTGGGTGACCCTGGCACTCCTGGCCCTCTGCCCAAGCACAGGCTCCCTCGGCCACCCACCTTGGTCAGCCAGAGGAAATCCTGCATGAGCAGGCAGGAGTAGGTATCATCAATCTCCACCACGGGGATCTGGTCTTCATGGGTCACCAGGATGTTGTCATCCTTGTAGAAGATGGCTGTCAGGTAGAGGCCCCTGCATGGGAGGGAAGACAGACTTCAGTGCCACCCCCAGCTGCCAGCTCCATCTCCCAAAGTGTCTCTTTCCTGAGGGAAGAGGAGATGCCCTGCCCCAGGTCTCCAATTCTCTCCAACAGCCCGTGGCAGTAGAGGCTTGTGGCTGGTACGGGAGCAGGAGCAGGAACCCAATGTGTCACAGCAGATACCATGGCCAATGACCCTGCAGCACATGGGGCAGAGATGGGCCAGACTGTGCAGGGGACGCTCTGGGTCTGGACAAGGTGGGGTGCCAGGTAGCCCTCAGAGGTGGTGCAGAGATCTGGGCACCAGCACAGCTTGGCCAGTCCAAATGGAGACACCAAGAGAACCTTTGATCTCTGGGCCACGGGACTCATCTCCACTGACACCACCAGCTCACTCCCGGTGCGGACCCCGCTCTGGGCACCCCCAGCCCCCAGCGTGCAGGCACAGCTCTCAGGATGGGCAGCTCTGCGGCCCTGCTGGGACAGGGGCTCTCACCAACCCCGTGCACCAGCTTCTCACCGCTTCAGTGTCTTGAGAAACTTGCTGCCAGGGTGGAAGAGGTGCTTGAGGCTCTTGGAGACTGAATGCTTTCTGCTCTGGGGCTGGTTCTTGCAGGGCTCTGTGGAGCAGAGAGCAGAGGATGCTGCAGCAGGAGATGAGGAGCTGATGCCAACCCGTTGGGAAGGCTCTGCCAGGGTCTCCAGTGCCTGAGCTGTCTCCCTGCTCTGCTCATCCATGGCACAGACCTATTCCTGCACCACCCCAGCTCCATGGATCACACCACAACCATGGGGGACTCAGCTGCCCCCCCCCGCCCCGCCCCCCCAGCCTCCCTGGAGCACCGTGCCGTGGGCTCACCGTGGCAAATGCAGTGCTGGTGGACGGTCTTCACCTGGCCCAGCAGATGGTCCAGAGCTTCAGCCTGTCCCCTCCGCCGCGGCGCCCGGCCGTCATACTCCCGCCAGTCTGTGGGGACAGACCAGCATCACCCCCAGCACCCCCTGGCCTGGGAGAAAAGGGGTTCCCATCCCCTCCTCCCACATCATCTGGGTGTCCCCCCCGTGCCACAGCGTGGCAGCATCTGTGAGTGCTGGGCACCTCTGGGTGTGCTGGGAGATCCCCAGTTTTGTGCCACTCTTCCCAGGAACACCCAGCTCTGCACAGCACCCCATGGCCACCGGCCTCCCCACAGCGTGGCAGGGACACACCAGAGGGAAGGAACAAGGTTCTGTCTGTTGCTGCTGCACTTCACTGGCCTTAAAAAATAAAATTCTTTCCAGTCTCTTCCTCCAGGTCTTCCCCAGTTACTTCGGATGAGCGCTGGGAGCTGGGCTTACCTCGACAAACACATAAATAAACTCCCGCCAGCTCCACCCGCTGTGGGACGGCAGCAGGACCATAAGCAGGGCCAGGGACCTGCCGGCTCTTCTCCCTCAACTTTATATTAATTGCTTTAAACACCCCCTGTGTCCTGCCCGCTGCTGTTTTCCATGGAAAGTTCAGCTCTGTTAACTTTGGCTAGAACTTGCCGCTATTTTTAGTAGCTTTAAAAACACCCAGGGAGGTGCCTGACTATATTCTGCTGGGCCAGGGAGGGATCTCTACTGAAGGGAGAAATATTACTGGCAATAAAAATAAATAAACCCCACTCCTGTCTGATTCACTTCAGCCACACTCAATTGATGCCACCTGGATCTTGGTCACAGGGAATGTGACCTGTGTGAGGTGGCAAATGGGCTTTAAAGTGGGTGCAAACATGACAGGGACATGGTAAAGCCAGGGCAGTGGACTGCTGTGCCTTTGCTATGCGCATTCCTAGACATGCAAATGGATTTTTGGTGATTTCAGTGCTCTGTGGATCTGCAGCCAGAGCTGTGCATGGTGCTGACCCATCACTGTTCACCTCCACCGTCCCCGGTGCCCTCCCTCCTCCCGGGAGCAGCTCCCCTGCATGGTGGTACAGGATGTGCTTTCATGGCCTGATCCTTGGGACAAGCTCAGCCTCCCATGAGGCTGCTCCTCACTCATTCACAGCACTAATCCCATGGGACAGCACACAGGCACCTGTTTTGGGACTGGTGACGAGTGGCAGAGGCCGTTCTGGAGCCTCCTCAGACCTGAACTTCACCCTTCGGCCTGCTCCTTCCAGCTCAGTCCTCCTGGCCCTTCTCCCCCCAGCATCCCGGGGTGCCTTGTGTGACACTGGGTGGTTGTTTGCTGACACTTTTCCTGGGGCCAGCATGGGGAGGAGAGCACTGACAGCCCAGAGCTGATCTCTGCTGGGGCTTGTGACCCCCATCCCAGCTCCAGGCCAGGGAATGCAGGTCCCTGGGACTGGGCTGGATGGGAGAGACCATGTGGTGGCACAGAGTTTGAGACCACTGCCACCCAGGCCCAGGACACTCTGAGTCCTGGCTGTTAGCCACCTCCTAGCTTCGTCCTTGAGATGAGCTGATCCAGGTGGCCTGAAATGGCTCAGTCTTCCCCAGGCAGCAGGGATAATTCAAGGCTGAAAAATCACTATTTGGCAAAGCAAAATAGTGTTGGCTGGAGGCAGCATCCCAGACCCCCAGGCACAGCCTCCCAGCCCGGCCTGAGACTCCAAATTCTGCCTCTGCCCCTGGGTCCGCTCACTCCCATCCCAGCAGTGAGAGGACCCTGGATGGCACAGGGAGCTGCCCTGTCCCCCACCCGCCCGGTGCTGGCTCCTGTGGGAGTGTTCCGGGGGGTACTCACTGGAAGGGATGGCGAAGGGGGGCATGGAGGCTTGCGGGGGACCCCAGCCCTTCATGTTGTAGGCAGACACCCGGACGTGGTACGCCGTGCCCTGCAAAGAGAGCAGCACACTCAGCACGCCCCCACCTCTCCCGGCTTGGCAGGATTCCCCCCAGCCCACTGCACCAGCACACCATGAGGAGCACTAAACTGGGAGCCCACTGCCTGGTCACTGGCTCTTACCTCCCCTCCCGTACAAAATCCTTGTTGTCAGACACTAGAGAATCCCTGTGGCCCTGCTGGGTGGGTTTGGGCACACAGAGGAAGGACTGGACATTGCAAATGCCCCTCGCCAGAGATGCTCCAGCAGAAAAGACTCAGTGCTTCTGTGGATTGGGGTGCTGGTGATCCCCTGGGACATGTAAGGATCCAGCCTCTGGAGACAGGGAGCTGGCCCAGCACTGTCAAGGGCTTGTAGCACAGTGACAGTGATTAAAGCCTCTGATTAAAGCCCAGTCAAGCTGCCAGATGTTGCCAGGCCTCCAGGCACTCATGAAGGCGACAGGAGCCTGTGAAGCAGCTCTGAGAGTGTGATTGATGGGCTTGGAGCAGCTCCTTGCAGCGATGCTGCTCCAGGCTCCGCTCGAGCCCCTCCTGCCACACTGAGGGCAGCTCCTGCCCTGACAGCGCTCCTGGGCTCGGCACTGCCGCCGTGCCTAAGCCCCTCTCACCTCACCAAGGGTGTTCTCTGCTCCTCGAATCAGTGGTCAGTGCCTGCCTACCCCTAGTAAGGGTGACCCCATTTATCCCAGCATCTGCCCGTGTTCCCATCCTGAGCTCCATCCTGCCGCAGTCCCCGTGTCCCCGGTGCTGGCCCAGGGGACAGCTGACAGGCAGCATGGCTCTTGTGGTTCTCAGGGAGATAAAACAGCAGGAAGCCACAGTCCCACCAGCCATGACCTTGCCGAGCTCCCAAAGATGGACATGGGGCTGGTCCCCCCTCTTGGTAACATTGAGGCTGGGGCAAGGGGTTGGACTGTGCAGGTGGCAGAGGAATGAACCACTGATTTATTGCCCAGGAAGAGCCTGGGTGGAGACAGGAGTGGGGTGGGGGACAGAGGATAAATCAGGCGTTGGGTGAATGGGCCCATTCTGCCTGTCACTGCCAAGTCCCCAGGCACCCTGTCAGGGAGGTTCTCCACTGTCAGTGGCTGCGGCCGTGCGGGGACAGACAGATGCCTCTCCCAGCCCCACACTCTTGGCTCTGCCCAGGCTGTGCCCATGGCACGCAGCGTGGCACATTCCTATTGTTCCTGCTCGGAATGATCATAGAAACAAAGAATCATTAAGGTTGGAAAAGGCATTTAAGATCACTGAGTCCACCCACTGCCAAGGCCACCACTAAGCCATGTCCCCAAGTGCCACATACACATCTTTTGAACATTTCCAGAGATGAAGACTCCACCACTGCCCTGGGCAGCGCCAGTGCCTGATCTCCTCCCCACGGGCTTCACTATGGCCTGTGGCTTTTCCCAGCTGTGGGCTCTCCCCACTGAGACCTGCCCACTGTGGGCACCCCCGGCACTCACCGACACCAGCCCCTGGATGGTGAAGTGCAGGTCCTTCAGCTTGTCAATCACGGCTTCTCCCAGCAGTGGTGAGAAGGTGGGGGAGCAGCTCCACTCCACTGCAAGGAGAGAGACCCCAAGGTGCCATGTGGCCCTGGAGTGGGGACAGGCCACCAGGGCTGGGGTGGCATGTCACAGACAGCAGCTGCAGGGGGACTGCAGACAGCACAGGAGCTGGAGGCAGCAGAGTGAAGGCAGGGGAAAAGGCGATTCATAGTGGGGGGAAGGTCATGGGGAGCTGCTGTCCTCACCAAGGACATCACATGGGGTCAGCACCTTCAATTGGTGGCTCAGAAGTGGGGGATGGGAGAAATTCTACCAGAAGCCAAAAATATCTGGTTTAAGTGGTTGAGGGGTGTAGGACAACAAAGTCCTCCAGTGTGCAGGGTGAGGGGGCAACCAACAAGTGACACCTCAAGTTTTGCCTTGGTGCATGATGATGTTTGGTCTAGCTCAGAACATTTGGGTGGTGGCCAGGCTGTCCAGCAGCCCTGGCTTCTTCTATGCCCATGGCTCTGTTGTGTTGACATGGGGTACAAGGCACCTGCTGTGGCTGTGCGACCCTGCCCTGCTGCGGGGATCCTGGTCCTTACCTTTGTACTTGGTGACAACGGCCAAGTTGACGCTCGAGGGCTCCCAGAAGGTCACCCGCAATGAGGAGCTGCTGGCCACAGAGATGTGGACGCTGCTGGGGGCATCTGGCACTCCTGGGGACAGAGAGTGCAGGGACTGCTACAGTGAGGACGGTCACTCTGAACCTCTCCGTGTCCCTCTTGGGCCTCTCCCCCATCCCAGGGACGTATTCTCTGAGTGGAACACGTTCTCCCCTCCATGCACCCACACTGTGAGCCCTGGCCACAGGGTGCAGGGACCCTCTGATGGGTGTTGGTGCCACGCACAGCCCCGCTCCTTCCCCCGGTGCAGGGACAGCCCCCCAGCCCCCAGCCCTCCTGCGGTCACTCACGGGCATGCTCAAACCCTGCCTTCATGCGCTTGTAAAGCCGGAATCGCCACTCCCAGGCCTTGAGCTGCTTCTCCTTCTCGGAGCAGTCAGCGCTGGGCGCCTCGTTCACCACCTGTGCCATCAGCTCGTTGACGCGCTGCTCTGCTTCCCGCACCAGCGTGGAGAGGTGCAGCGAGCGGCTTTCCAGACTCACAACTGTGGGTGGGAGGGCATGGCCATAGGGGAGGGAGGAGAAGGTGGTTAGGGCAAGATCTGCCTCTGCTGGCAATGAATCCCCACCCCGAGACTCCATCCTCCCCTCCGTGTCCTGGGGTCCACTTGAGTGCACGGCTCCCCTCGAGGCCTGCTGCAGCCTGCACCAGTCTCCCAGAGCCCAGTGATCGCCTCCCCACCTGCATCCAATGCCTGTGGTGCCCCACTGCACCATGCTGCAGACCCAGGTGATGGGCACAGCACAACTCCCCATCCCAACTCACAGTGTGGGCTCTCCTTCGCTCCTGCCTGCAGCAGGGCCCTGGCGATGGGAGCGTTGTTGGTCATGATGGCGATGTCCAGGGGCAGGAGGCCCTCGCTGTTGGGGGTGTTGAGGTCCAGCTCCTCAAGGCTGTAGTGCTTCAGCAGCTCCTGCACCCTGTCAAGGTCCTGCAGCTCCACGGCCTCAAAGAGGGCAGCATTGCTCTGGAACTGGGTGAAAGGAGAAATGCAGCTGGGCTGAGCACGGGGCACCCTCCTCCATCCCACCAAACGCCCTGGACCCTCATTAGCACCCCATGAACCCAATCAGGGAGAGAGTGCCCTCATCCCAAGGGCTTGGGAGCATCAGCTCTTTGCAGACACATCTGGATGATGCCAAACAAACACCTGCACCAGCTCCAACTGAACGTGCCACAGCTTCACTTAACACATTCTTGTGCTCCCACCCAGGTTCCAGCATCAGCTGCACGGGGACCCTCGGCCCCCAGGGACCCTCTGTCCCCATCTGGATGGAGCCAGCAAGCACTGACCAGGTAGGACTTGCGGAGCTTCTCCTTCTCGCCCCGTCCCACCAGGCTGCCCTCGTCGAAGGAGGTGTAGTTGACGCGGAATTTCCCGGACAGGTTTCGGTAGAGCCTCTTGGCCGCGTTTGGTGAGGAAGGGCCCGGCGGCTTCCTGGCCTGCGCCAGCTGCAGGTCCCGCATCTGCTGTGTCATTTTAGGGGAGGATGACCTGGGAAAAAGCCAGGAGGGAAAGGGGGCATGGAGGATGTGCCAGAAAGGCAGAGGCACGTCTGTATTGTCAGGACCAAGACAGGAATCGGGAGAGCCAGAGCACTCCTGGGCAGCACCAACGTGAGTGGCTGCAAGGCAGATGCCGGTGCGAGCAATGCCCTCACCCATCTGTTTTCAGCTGAGGCAGATCTGTTCCTCCTCCTCACCACTGCTGCTGGCCCTGCAGGGGTGCCAAGGGGCTCATATGATCCCTGCAGGTAAGACATTTCCTTCCAGACACAAGCTAAGATGCCCAAAGCAACCTTAGGCTGCTCAGCTCTGCAACTGGTCTGGATCCATCTCAGCAGAGCAATCTCTCCACGTGCCCAGTTTCCACCATCCAGCTCCTACAGAGATGGGCTGCCCCATGTGGGGATGCCCAGGCCCCTTCAGCACTGGAGGCTGCAGGGCCCAGCAGCCCCCAGCCCCATGCTGGGTGAGTGCTGTCCATCACTGTTGGCTTGGGACAGCCTCGTGCACCCTCTCCACACCCACCCTTCCACAGGAACCTGTGCCCTGCACTTGTCACCATCCCTCAGCCCTTTTTGGTACCTGACTTTTCTCGGGGTTGTTATTCCAGCAAAGGGCACCCCCTGGAAGTGAAGTGGGAGCAGGGAACAGATAAAGGGCCATTTCTAACGGCATCCAGAGATTGCCAGGTCCTGATGGGGACCAGTGACCCCAGTTTTCTGCTTACCAAGAGATACAGGCTTCACAGCTGCTCCTTGCCTTCTCCATCCATTAACCTACAAAATCTTTTCTCCTCTCTGATTATAGAATCACAGACTGGTTTGGGTTGGAAGGGACCTTGAAGACCATCTAGTTCCAATGCCCTGCCATTGGGACATGATTTTGATTCTTATTTTCAATATCTACAAGTCACAAGGAAAGATGGTGTCTTTTCTGGGGCTCCCCAGAGTGGGAGCTGTCCCTCTCCCTGCAGCCAGGACCCTCCTGTGTCCACCAAGACCTCATCCCACCAGTCAAAGTCCCCTGCTTCGGTGTGAGTGTGGCCTCATTGCTGTGTGGGGCTTTTGCCCATGAGTCATCCCCTACGTCATGGAGGGTTTCCACTGTGTCAAACATCTGATCCCCTTCTTGCTGGAGCTCTGGCACAGTTCCCAGAGAGGAGCATCAGGTCTAAGGAGCATTTAGCACAGCTACACTTCACACAGTTTCTCTCAGTTTTGACCCCATCCCCCTGTGTATAAGGTCAGATATTTAGGGGCAAGGTCTTCCCCTTGTTGCTTTATTGGTTAAATATCAAGTGTGATAAAAGCATGACATTTGGCTGAAGGTCATGCCAAAACACTCCAGCGAGGCTGTGCCTGTGGTAAGGATGTTTATGACGCCATCATCGTGAGACAGGATGTTAATAACCCCTCGCTCTGCGCTCCTTGTCGTCCTCATTTCAGATGAGGCACAGTGGGCTGCAGAAGGACTTTGATGATTTTACCTTTTATTACTGTGATATTTAAGAGTGGAAAATGCTGCGGAGGTTGGCTCCTGGCAATCATTCATCTCACCAGCTTCAGCCTGTGGATTTAGAGGTCTCCAGTGTGGCCCAAGCCACGGTGTCAAGTTGCCGCCCTGGGCTGCTCCAGGAATGGACATTATCTGAACACAGCGCTTCACGGATCAGACACTGAGCACCAATCAAAGATCCACTTGCAAAAGCAGACAGGTGTTTTGTCACTTCAGGTGGCAAAATACCCCTGAGCAGCCATGTGGCTGGGTGAGTTTTGAGCAGCAGAGTCCTACTGGTTCTGATGGGGAGGAAGAGATCAGCACCCAGGAGAGTGTCACCATGGTGGGAGAGACCTGCACAACGCAAGGAAGGGCTGGAAAACCAGTCCTGCGGTGTCTGGGACCTGCCTGGCTCTGGACATGGAGTCCTCATCCTGTGCACACCACGTGTCATCATGGACAGGGAGCAGCTCCTGGCACAGCTTCTCCTGAGGGCTCCTCATGCCAAGGCTCACACACAGCACACACAGCCTTCTACAAAGGGCAGGTACAGGATCCCAGAGGGCACAGGGGTGGAACAGCAGCACAGCTCTGCTGTCACTGGTGCACAGAGATGAGAGAAAAGCCACCTGTGCCTGAGCAGGCAGAGCTGTTCTGGCACGAAGAGACAGCAAGGCAGGTCCTGACCCTCAGGCAAAGCCTGAGATGCAAAGCACTGAGTGGTATATTGAGGAAAGAGAACTGACTCGAGAGGTTCTCCAGCAAAACCTTCCCCTTTCTCTTGTGTTTGAGTTCCCTGCTGCCCAAGTCACCCTCTCTCCTCTCCACCTCCAGCTGCTGCTCAGAGGTGGAGGTGGCTCTTTCAGCAGGCTCATCAACGAGATGTGTAAATTCCACTGCGGCTCCCCTTCTTCCAAGGAGGCAACAGTGCTCTCCCACACAGAATGCTCTTCCCTCTACGGAAGCTGGAGCAGACCCTGCTGTAACAGAGCCCTGCTCCATTTGTGCCTGCAGAATCAGGGTTTAAAATGGAGTGATGCTTTGGAGCGAAAGCCCTTTCTTCTGCCAATTAAAATACACAGCAAATGACCCAGCACAGGCAGACTGCACAGCTGGGAGGAAGCTCCCTCAGAGATGGCAGAAACAGAGACACAGAGAAATTTCTCACTGTCTTCCCTCCTCTGATTTGTTTTTAATGAGAAGTAAAGAGATGTAAATTATTCAGTGCTCAGGAGTGAACATCTATGTATATTAAACTGGCTGCCCCCTGAGATAAAAGAGTTTCCTGCCCTGTGGTTATGAGTCATCTGGACTCAGTGAAATGGTCTTGATTTATCTAGAGCTAAACTTTGCCCTGGAGCAACTGATAGCTGAAAACAACACCCATAGATGTCGTGCCCTCAGGGGCCGACCAGCCAACACCAGCTCACCCATGGCAAAGCCCCATCCTGCAGGGAGGTGTGGGAGGAGATCCCACCTCCTCTGCCTGAAGAGTCTCAGTGCAGCCAAACTAAATTTATCCCAGCCACAATTGGTTCTTGTTGCTAATTATTATCCTGTGGTCTGCAAGCGGGGGATGGGTGCTTTGCCTGCCCCAGCAGTTCAGCTCTCTGGCCATGGGGGATCTGTTTGTGACCATCAGGGAGGTGATGTGGACATCAGGTTTCCAGCGCCGTAAATCCACACACCAGCAAACTCCATCACCCTCTCCATGGAGAAGGCTGAGGTTCTGTGGAAGGATGTGTTGGGGCTGGTCAGATCCATCTGGGGTCAGTTCTGGGCCTCGCATGAACGGAAAAACCTTGAGGGGCTGGAGCGTGTCCAGAGAAGGGAACAGAGCTGGGGAAGGGGCTGGAGCACCAGGAGCAGCTGAGGGAGCTGGGGGGTAAAAACCTGGAGAAAAGGAGGCTCAGGGGGGACCTTGTGGCTCTGCACAACTCCCTGACAGGAGGGGGCAGCCGAGGGGGTTGGGCTCTGCTCCTCCCAGGGAACAGGGACAGGACAAGGGGCAACAGCCTCAAGTTGTGCCAGGGGAGGTCTAGATTGGATACTGGGAAAATTTCTTCCCTGAAAGGGTTGTCAGGCACTGGCACAGCTGCCCAGGACAGTGGTGGAGTCACCATCCCTTGAGGGATTTAAAAGCTGTGTGGATGTGGCACTTGGGGACATTGTTTAGTGGTGGCCTTGGCAGTGCTGGGTTAATTGTTGGATTTGATGATCTTAAATGTTTTTTCCAACCTTAGTGATTCTATCTATGATTCTATCTCAGGAAACCAATGCAATAGAGGTGGTTTTCTTTTTTTAAAAAGCACATGAGGATGGATGGGCATAAGGCACCTTCATTTTTTCCCTCCTCCAGCATTAAACACAAGCAAATCCACTTGTTTATAATGTAGTTTATGGATATTCTGAATGTTAAAGTTTGCAACACTGCAGATCTTGGCCTAGTAAAAAGTGTTAATAATTGTTGCAGTTCCTTGATTTTAAGTGCATTTTGTTGAAGGGCGTAGCCCCTCCGAGTCTCCAGCTGAGAACCAGTCCCCGACAGACACGGCTGCTGTGCCCCATGACAGAGCCCAGAGCCCAGGCTGGCTGGGAGAGCCCTGCCCACCATAAGCCCAGCGGGTACCTGGACAGGCAGGGAATGACCACCCTGCCCACAGGTCACCAGACCAGACATAAGGAAGAAATTTTTTATCATGAGGGTGCTGAGGCCCTGGCACAGGGTGTCCAGAGAAGCTCTGGCTGCCCCTGGATCCCTGGCAGTGTCCAAGGCCAGGTTGGATGGGGCTTGGAGCAACCTGGGATAGTGGGAGGTGTCCCTCCCATGGCAGGGGGTGGGATGAGATAAACGATCTTTAAGGTCCCTTCCAGCCCAGACCAGTCCACGATTCTATGATGTGGCTGGTGGGGACCATGGTGGTCATCCCACACCCCTCTCACCAGTGGGAGCCTGGGCTGTGAACAGCAGTGACCTTCCAGCCACGCCCCAAGGCTGCCTGGTCCCTGCTGCCCACCAGTCTGGCTGTGGGAAGGAAAAGCTCCCGGGTGCCTGCCCAAGGTGGCAGTGAGAGGGCAGGTTCCAGGCACAGCAGCTGACACGAGCTCAGCACTACGCTCCGGTCCCTGGGGTCAGCGTGGGTGGCTGTCGCTCCAGAGCTGCTCCCACCATTCCCAGCCTGATGCAGCAAACAAGGAAGCAGCAGGGCTCCATGCACGAGAAAAACGGAGCCTGAAGGATGGGAGATGAAAGGTGCTGATGGCTTTCAAAGGACAAGGGTTGGTATCAGGAGAAGAAGAAGGACTGGGCCCTTGCAGAGTTTGCTGAAGCCTCACAGCCACGTGGATGTCAGTGATACGATAGCACAAGATGCTCTCCTGAACCATGCTCCAATTCAGTCCACAGGCAAAGGAGAGGAGAAGCCTAAAAACCAGTTATCAGGGAGAGACAACTCAATCCAGCCAAGCTCACCCCAGCTGGGAGCTCACAGCAAGAGGTGACCAGCACCAAGCATGGGAAGCAGGGCAAGGGGGGAAATCTGCCCCTCTGGCCCACTCAGGTGAGACCCCACCTGCAGAGCTGCCTCCAGATCTGGGCCCCCAGCACAGGAAAGCGAGTCCAGAGGAGGCCATGGAGATCCTCCAAGGACTGGAGCCCCTCTGCTCTGGAGCCAGGCTGGGAGAGCTGGGTTGTTCACCTGGAGAGGAGAAGGCTCCAGGGAGACCTCAGAGCCCCCTCCAGGGCTTAAAGGGGCTCCAGGAGAGCTAGAGAGGGACTTGGGACAAGGCCCTGGAGGGACAGGACAAGGGGGAATGGCTTCCCACTGCCAGAGGGCAGGGATAGATGGGATATTGGGAAGGAATCCTTCCTTGCGAGGGTGGGGAGGCCCTGGCACAGGGTGCCCAGAGAAGCTGTGGCTGCCCCTGCATTGCTGGCAGTGTCCAAGGCCAGGCTGGACGGGGCTTGGAGCAACCTGGTCTAGGGGGAGGTGTCCTTGCTCATGGCAGGGGGTGGAACTGGATGGTCTTTAAGGTCTCTTCTAACCTGAGCTGTTCCATGGCTGTATGATCCTATGAGATCAAGTGGCAAGATCAACACACAGGTGTTTCCTGAGAGAGAAATCTGAGTGTGAAAGCTCTCTCCACACCTGAGCACACCTGGCCTGACCCACGTCCAGGGCCACGCTCACCCCTGTGCAGCAGGAATTCACACCTGTGGCCATGGACACTCGGACACCAACACTCTACAGCAGAGACCAACACTCCGAGCAGCTCCTCTACACCCATGGGGACAGGAACAAGAAGTGCCACGGCCGGCATGAAGAGGAGCTGCTGATGCACTTGCATTTTCCACTCTTTTTGCCCAAGCATAAGCAATTTTTCATGACTGGCAAAATAGAGGCTGGATTAAAAATGGAACATGAGTAGGGGAGCCCTTCCAAAGAGTGCGATTTCATAACCCACCAAAAAGCATGCTCAGAACTAGGACCAAATGCCAGCATCAGCATCCCTGCGAGGCAGCAGGGCTCATGGAGCAGCAGGCACAGCAGTTACCCAGCCTGGGCTGTGCTGACCACCAAGGCTTTTAGGTGCTGTGCAGTGACCTGGACATGTAGATGTGGAGCAAAACACTCCTGCTCCACGGA
Organism: Cnemophilus loriae; assembly: GCA_013397755.1. Taxonomy (NCBI): domain Eukaryota; kingdom Metazoa; phylum Chordata; class Aves; order Passeriformes; family Corvidae; genus Cnemophilus; species Cnemophilus loriae. Next base: position 66,420 of record VZTF01003328.1, read on the forward strand.
AACATCTGTGTGCCTGGAATATGCACTTGCTTATTGAAACCTGGGTCCAGGGAAAGGCACCAAAGCAGACTTTGTTTGTTTGTTTGTTTGTTTCCTCCAGCTTTTCTCTTTTCTCCCCACTTGGCAAACCTGCTGGGTTTTGTTTTGAGTGGAGCTGAAGCGAGCATGCCTCTTTTGTTTAGCAATAACAACTAGCTTATATAGATGCTGCTCCTGCCAGGACATTTTTGTTGAAGATCCAGAAGCCCAGTGCTGTTAGACCTCAATGCTCGGAGGAGCTCAGTGTGGTGTCAGGCCCCTGGGTCGATGCAGAACGTCCTGAGCATCAGTGGCAGCACATCGTCCCTGCTGTCCCCATGCCGGGCACACCACGGTGTGTCCGTGCTGCCCGAGGAGCTCACGGCCTGTGGCAGCAGAGAACACCCCCGTGGACACAGCCCAGCACGGCTCCAGAGCGGCGAGCTGACTCCCAGCAGCTCGGTACCCAAATGAAAAGCACATCCTGGGTGAGATCTGCAATATGCAGCAGTGCCCAGTGCCCTGCACCTCTGCAGGGGATGAAGAGGAGCATTCCCCCTCCGAGCATTCCCCCTCCGAGCACTTCCCCTCCGAGCATTCCCCCTGCGCCATCCAGGCTACTCCCCACATCAGAAGGCTTTTGCACCCTTTGGGGAACAGTTGTGCTGGGACACCCCCCCACCCCCACGTCCAGTCCTCACTCAGCCGTGGCAGAAGGAACTCACACAGGCTGGACACATGACATCCCAGGCCACAGGGCTGGCTGGGGTCAGCAGTGTCCTCCTGAGGCACAGCCACGTCCCCCGGTCTGGCACAGCAGGAAAGAGCCTGCCCAAACAGCTCATCCCCACTGCCTCTCCCTCTTAAATCACAGGCTGAATCTGGGAAAGACGGAGACTTCAGGACTCTGGGAGAGGTTTGGAGCCAACCAAGTAGATCACTCGTTGACAGTGTCCCATAAAACACCCCACTGCTGCAGGCCCAGCAGTGCCTTTGAGGAGGAAGGGAGCGGAGACGCTTGAGCAAACTCTGCTGCAACACAATAATGCTGCCGCTTCTTGCTTTTCTTTATTTTTTTAATTAGACCTCCTGATCACTGCTTAAAAGTGAGAGCAGAAGGATCTTGTGGTTCAGTCCCGTTAAAATATACCCAAGATCAGACTTTCATTTGCAGTGTCCCCGTGACATCTGCCATCGCAGTCAGGACTGCTGTCAGGCACGTGCTGCCATGACAAAGTGCCACTGTCCTGGCTGTGCCATGCACGAGCCTGCCTCCTGCATACACACCTCACACAGCACTGCCAGGGCATGGGGACACCTCTCCCTGGGGACTGGGCTGAGGGACACGGCACAGTGACTGGCCACCAGCCAAGGCAGGTGATGCTGCCAACACCACCAGCCCATGAGCACCACCTTGGGCTGCAGTGAAGGAGGCACTAGCGGGCACAGCCTGGCTCCTGGCATCCTAGCCTGGCTCCAGACACCCCAAACCATCCCTTGAGGGAGGAGATTCAGCATTTCAGAGGCTCACACAGTCTCCATCCACAGATCTGGGTCAGGAAGGAGATGCTGGAAGCTTCTACACCCAGCCCAGCTCTGCTGATTTTACTGTTTTCACGAGGATTTACCCCAGCAGAGCTCCTGCGTGTCCTGCCCAGAGGCTCCTACCTAGAAAATCCACAGCAAATCCACTTTTCTGCTTTTGCTCTACCAAATTTCTGTGGGGATGGAGCTGAGCGGGTCTGTGCATTACGGACTGAGGGCATCTCTGACTGGAGGAGTTCGGGAGCCGCTGCTCGGGATGCAGCATCCCCGTGTGACCCGCACGTGTCCCTGGGGCACCTCCCGGTGCCAAAAGCCGCCGGTCCCTCCCCACCGGCACAGGCAGCGGGGATGGCTCAGCCCTGGGCTCCTATCTCCCGGCCAGGGCAAACCTTCCTCGCTGCCTCGCCACAAAGCCAGCCTTTAATTGCTGCTTGACATTAAGTGTCTGAGCAAGGAAGTCTTGGGTAAATGTTCTTGCTATGGGAACACACAGTGCTGCGTCTCTTTAATTACATTGTTTTTGTTTGGCTTTTTTTATTAGTTGTGCTGCGGCTTCCCCTCCCTGACAGGCCAGCGAGGCTCACACTAAATATGGCCGAGTTGAAAGTCCGCCGTGAAACCCGAACCGCGGCACCAGACTGGCTGGACGCGGTGCAAGCCAGGGTTACGCGGGACGTGCATTCCAGCCGCCGGGTCCGGCCCCGGCCCCGCGCTCCCCCCCGCCCTGCTCACACATCGGAGCCTCTCCGAGAACAACCACCACGCTCCAAACCACCTCTACAGCTTTCTCTTCCTTGCCCTGTGAAATCCTCTTGTGAACAGCCCAACCCTGGGCCCCAGGCTGCCCCATTTCTATCGTGCTCATCACTTCCACACTGGCCCACATCTCCATGGTACCCATTGAGCCTGTCTCCATCACATCCATCACTTCTGTGCTCTTCCCATCCCAAACTGCCCTGCCCCACACCTGCCCAGTCCACCTCCAGGCTGCCCCTCAGGGCCAAAGAGCCTTCTTCCCACTGGCCACACTGCTTTCATCTTCCTCTGCCCTCCTTGTTATTTTAAAGGCATTCCAGAGGATGCTGTCAGGCTTGGATGTGGTTTGGTTGGGTTGTTTGTTTTCGTACTGGAGGTTTTATGATCGCATTGGGAACAAGCCCTAATTGAGCTGCAATTCGAATTGCAGTCCGTGGGTATTTGTTTCATTTTTGGAAGGGCTCAAACGGCTGCGCAGCTTAGGCTGGAGAATGCATTTGGTTTTAACTGGAACCTGATGGAGACAGGACAGAGCAGGACAGGCTGCCCCGAGCCACGACCAAAGTTCCTGGGGAAGCCCAGTGTGGTCAGCCCAGTGCCAGGTACCCATGACACAACAGGCAGTGTTGGTTGTGATCACAGCCCTGTGACCACCCAAAAACCCTGGCACTGTCAGGGAGGAGGCAGACAGAGCCAGAACTCTGGTGCCAAGAGCCAAGCGCACAGCCCTGGGGCCTGGCTCGGTGGGGGCTTCCAGCCACCCTGCAAATCCCTGTCCCCTGCAAATTTCTGTTCCCTGTGAACTCTTGTCCCCTGCAAACCCCTGCAAATCCCTGTCCTCTGCAAAACCCCTGTCCCCTGCAAACCTCTGTCCTCTGAAAACCCCTGTCCCCTGAAAAATGCTGTCCCCTGACAACCCATGTTCTACAAATATCTGTGCCCAGCAAATCCCTGCACTCTGTAAACCCCTGTTCCCTGCAAACTTCTGCAGGGGTGTGTGACCTTGTGCCTGCCTGGCCCCTCAAGAAAGGGAGCCCAGCACCCCAGAGGGAGCTCAGCACCACTGCTGGCTGCTCCTTGCTGAGTCAGGAGCTGCCTCCAGACTGGAGCTGCTCGCAGGGAACAGGCAGCGAGAACGGGCAGGACCCAAAGATCAGTGCCCAGACTGCCCTTCATGGGTATCACCTTCTGCTGACTGTCCTGCACCCACTGCCAGAACCAGTGTTCGGCCCCACACCCAAATGTGCCTAATGCTCCCAGCACCAGCCAGACCTTCACGGGTAGGGATGGCTGGACATGCAGACAGAGGGACCAGAGAGCACCCACTCTGCTCCACTCCCGTCCTGCCAGGAACTCACAAGCCCAGATGCTGGAGGAGGTCAGCAGAGCTCTGGGAGACACCTCCAAGCCACTAACAGCACGTTGGTTAAATCAGACTTCCACATGGGGAGGCGGATGAGCTGTGGGGACTCGCTGCCCCTCTGTCAGGAGGAAACCCTATCCCAGCCTGGCCTGCCAGGAACGAGCAGCGCTCCTGCCACAGCTGCATGTGTGCAAACCCTGCTCCAGGGGATCAAATGCAGGAGCTGAGTCACACGACAACCGGGCTCAAAGATCACTGAAGGCAAAAGGAGGGAGAAAAATTATCCCTGTGGGTTCACAGGGGCCCACTTTGGATCCAACGAGAGCAGAAGGCAGATGCTCAGCATGGAGAGGCCCAGGGCACAGCTGGCATGCTGGGAGGAGTGAGAAGGGATGTAAGGTCACACTCACCCAAGCTTGGTCCTGTCCCTTTCCTTGGGTCCCGATGCACTTTTGGGGAGGGAGCAGGGCAGGCGGCTGGCAGAACCCATGGGGCTGGAGGCTGTTCCAATGGGTGAAGGAAGGGGGCTGGGATGGCAGCGTCCCAGCTGCTCTGGGGGCTGCTGCCACGTACCTGCACCCCAGCAAAATGCCCAGGAGCTCCCAGGAGCCAGGAGGAAGCACTCACTTGTCTGTGCCCAAGATGGCTTGAGCTTGTGCCAGAGAGATGTTGTGTGTTTGTCATGGCCTCACGCCAGCGAAACGTTCCACTGTCTCCTCACTCCCCCGACACCCACCAGGGCTCTCCCACCGAGTGTGGCTCCTCCGCATCGCTGTGCCCTTTCCTGGCATGGTGGGGGTCCACACTCAGGCCCCCACTATGGTTCAAAGGTTGGCTCAGCTCCTGGTTCTGCTGGAAACAGGGCTCCAGGGAGCCCCATCCCCACTGCCTTGCCCTGGGGCCGCAGCTCGCCTGGCGTGGGGGCACAGCTAAGCGTGCTGGGGGCTGAGACCTGCAGACTCATCACAGCAGTAGGGGCAATCCCTTTGCACCCAGACCTGTAAAATCACCAAATCCTTTAACCTCCTGCGCCACCTGGTGCCACCGGGAAGAACGTGCCACCGGGACGCGCCTCCGGCGGAAACCACCTCTTCTCCAAAACCATCAAATGGCATAAAAATGGCCCAAGAAGGTCTGGAGGTCCCCTGCGCTCACTCCCCCATGCCTATGGCTGGGCTCCATCCTCAGCCACCTACATCCCACCTGTACTTCCTAATCCTCCAGTCCACCACTGGGATGTTCCTTCTGGTGGAAACCCATCTTCAGTCCATTGTCCCACCCAAGACATCCAGCCAGATGGGACCAGCATTCTGATGGAAACCAGGCTGAAGACTTCCAGAGCTGCACCCAAAGGGGTTACAAAAAGGAGCCCACAGCCATTGATCTCGGCGGGGAGGAGGAGACAACGGCCAAGTCACAATGGAAGAGCAGACAAACGCACACACCCGGCTCCAGAGCTGCTGCCCAGCTGCTAAATGTTACTGGAGTCAGAAACCCGCTTTCCGCTGGAAGGCACCCAGCAGGAGCCAGCCAGCAGTGCTGGGCACGCCGGCCACTGCCCACAGACTGTCCCTGGCATGGCTACCAAGAACAGCCACCCCCATCAGGATCTCCCAGGACCAGCACGTCCCAGCCTGGCAAACCCCTTGCCTGGCACAGCTTCATGCCAGGGTTTGCTCCCAGCTTGCTCCAGACCGGCTCCCTGCCCAGCACCCACTGGGATCTTCTCTGACCACCCCACCACATTGCCCTGGGGCGAGTCTCATGCCAGCACTGCCCAACTCATGAGCAACACCAGAGGGACTGGGTCACTGCCACCCAACCACAACAGCATCCCCATGGAGTCAGGGTCCAAAGCCTGCAGTCCAAGAAAAGAAGCCATTTTTTCCACCATTTTGCTAGAAAACACCCCACAAGTGCCCGAGCACTCTTGTAACCACACTAACTGGGGACAGTAACCCCCAGCAGGGCCTCCTTCCAGCTGGGGTTTGCCTGTTCCTTCATCAGACCAGAGCTTTCCCAGCTCATGTGTCATTCCTCTCTCTGCAGAAAGCTCTGAGGTACCATCAAGTGGAGAAACCCCAGCTGAAGATAACGGAGTCTGCGGAGGAATTTTCAAAGCCTCCAGGACAGCAAATAGAAAAAAATTCCACTCTAATATAAAAGAGCAACTTTGAAAACCATAGCGATCACCAGGTCAAGCCTCCAGCTTCCAGGAACTGCTCAGTCTGGACTTGATGGCCTTGAAGGTCTTTCCCAGCCATAACGATTATGTGATTCTGTCCCTCCATGCATGGATGTGATGCTGCTGAGCTCACCCATGGGACAGGCAGGTCTGCAAACACCCTTTCCCAGGTCTCACATGACAGGAGCATTTCCTCAGCTTTGACTCCCCTCACAAGGCACTGTCCAAGCTGGCCTGAGCTCTGCTCCTTCTCTCTGCTGAGGGTGAGAGGCTGGTGATAGCCACAGCCAGTGCCACGCATGGGAAATGGGGACAAAGACAACGTTGTCTTGGGTAAACTGCTTTTGAGACTTGTTATTGGGAAACAGCTCCTTCAGCCACCACTCCTGACCTGGACTCGTGTGGGCAAGGAGGTGTCCCCTAGAGAAAGGAACAGGAGGACACACAGTGGCCAGAGTCCCTTTGCAAATGGGGACACCAGCAGCTGGCCCCTGAAGAGCTCCTCCAGGCATGCCCAGCCACGCTTTCCAGTGGCTAACCTTTTGACCAAATCCATGTTAATTTCCAGCAAGAATGCATCATCCCTGCCAAATTTCAAGTCTCTTTTTCAAAGAGTGGAGACACCAGAAGCCCTCAAACAAAGAGACAGGACGAAAAAAAAAAAGAAATTGGCAAAGCTACCATTTTTCCCCAACCTTCTGCTGAAAATTGGGAAAAATAGAGAAGAAAAAAAAGAGAAAGTTCAGCCTGAGGCAGAAAAGCATGGAACAATCCAGCCCAAACAGTTAAAGCTTGGCAAAGGTAAGAGCAAACAAACTTCCACTGGGAAGTGCTGTACAGCCTTACCAAGGGTGTCTGCTGGCTCCAGATGTGGTGCCTTCCTCGTCCCTCCATGCAGCTCATGGAGAGGAGCTCCTTGCAGCTCAAAAGAGCAAGGGTGGCAGGGGCCAAGGGCTGCAGGCGGCCCTGGAGATGGGAGGTGGCAGGGGGGGAGAGCAGACAGCACCTCCAAGGTCTCCCAAAGCCCTTGGACATCCCTGCTCACACAGTTACACCAAGCAGGACCTTTGAGCCACACAACCAGCCTGGGCCCCTCCATCACCAAGAGGCTGGGAAACATCTCACACAGCCGGTGGCCCCAACACATGCTAGGTGCTGCTGCCTCCTTCCTCCCCCCTCCTCATCCCGAGCAGTGAGGTGAAGGGTAGGAATACCCTCATGCTCCGCAGACACCCAGCTCTTCCCACCATGCTCCTCATCCTGCTTTTCCTGCGAGCTGCAAGAGCTTCCTCAGGACCAGGATGCTCACAGGCCTGGAAAACCCCACTGTGCCCTGCCACACGCTGGCCTAGGATGCCACAGCTTGTCCCCGTGTTAAAACAGGTGGCTCAGGCTGCAATCACATCTTCCCATTACTGACCCAACAAGCCTTCAGCCCTGAGGGCCTCCCTTGCTCCATTACCCCAATTTTTCTGTGGTCTGAATGCAGACAAGGAAGGTAGCAAGAGTGATCTCCAGGTAAAGTGTGGGAGCATCATGAGGAGGGGGATTTAACTCTCTCACAGACCATCTGGGTGACCCTGAGCAGGCCACTAAAGCCTTGGTGCTGCGATGGGGTGCCCAGCATCCCCTGGGACCAGGGAGAGCAAAAGTTACAGCAGCACAGGGCCAGTGTAACACAGGAACAGCTCCATCTATCTGCTGGTGTTTCTGCCTGGACACCAAGAATTACAGAACCCTGGAGCAGCCAGAGCTGGAAGGGACCCACAAAGCTCACAAGTCCAGCTCCTGGCCCTGCACAGACCCCCCAACAATCCCATCTTGTGCCTGAGAGCACTGTCCAAACACTCCTGGAGCTCTGGCAGCCTCGGGGCCGTGCCCATTCCCTGGGGAGCCTGGGCAGTGCCCAGCACCCTCTGGAGAAGAGCCTTTCCCTGATATCCAACCTAACCCTGCCCTGACACAGCTCCAGCTGTTCCCTGGGTCCTGTCCCTGGTCACAGAGAGCAGAGATTGAAGCTGCCCCTGTGCTTCAGAAGGATGAGGTGAACATGCTGGTGCATGAGGAAGGCAGCCCTGGGTCCCTGTACAGTGCAGCATCCTGATCCTGACCTGCCTGCATCATCTGGAAAGAAAACGGCCAAAGAAACTTTGAGTTCATGTGAAGTTCACCCGAGTTGAGCTCTGCTCCATAAGCAAAACTTTCCTGCCTGCCACGAGCCTTCCAGAGCTCATGACCGGGGCAGAGCAGGGCCAGGACTGCGCTGGGAGGATGGGATCTCTTGGCAGAATCTGTCTTCCACTTGCAAAGAGACCAGGCAGGCGCTCCGCCGGGAATTCCACCTCCTCGCTCACAGAGCTCCAGGAGTGTGCTCACAGCTGAGGTTCCCTCAGACCACACTTGGACAGGACACCAGGCACAGACAGGGAAAGCAGGAGCACTGACTAAATGTCACAGCAGCTTATCTGTGTCCAGAAGAAGCCTTCTTGCTTCCCAGGATTTGGCCCGGTGCTTTGCAGGATTTCAGAGCACCGGAAACCCAGTCCAGGTCGCCTGCCCGCACAGACCCGTGGGCACAGCAGGACTTGGCTCTGGAGCCTGGCTCAGGCAGGGAGGACGGAGCAGGAGGATGGGGGCACTGGCAGGGACAAGGCACATGTCAGACTTCGAAGAACCTGCACCAGCAAACCCTTGTCTTCACCTGGTCCCACTTCCCAAGGAGATCCAGAGGCAGAGCAGCCCCTTCCGGTACCACAGCCCAGCCCAGCCTCACCAGGTGCCTCTGCCCTTGGGGCTGGTCCCTGGCACGAGACAGCAGGGACTGATCCCCCAGGGAGTCACTCCGATGGGTCACTCCTTCAGGACTTGTGTCCTCTGACACAGGCCAGGCTTGCAGAGGCTGATGGCTCCAGCACACAGGGGGAGTGAGCACCCTCCGACTCCAGGGCCTGGAGCACAATGATGTTTAAGCCCAGAAGAATTCGGGTTAAGATTATACCTGCGTGGATCTCCCCAGATTACCTCTGCTCCTGTCACTGCCTCTGACCACAGTAACTGCCTCCTCCTCCCCAGTGAAGATGCTGAGGAATGAGAACACTGTTTCGGGATGAACAAAAGACACTTTTTTTGGTACCGGCTCCCTGGGCAGAAGTTTCAGCCTCTCTGGACACCACTTCCAGTACAGAACCCTTGACCTTGGTGCTCTTAGCTACAGCGCCAGCACAAGCTGATGCACAAAGCCTACCAGGAAAACTTGACCTGCCAGCCTGGAGCTCAGAGCAAGCCCACAAGTCATCCATGGGTCTGGGCGATGGCCAGCTCAAGACCCCAGATGTCAGGTGTCGTAGAGCAACAGCGGCTCCTTCACCAGCAGCTCTCATAGAATCAGAGGATCCTGGACTGGTTTGGGTTGGAAAGGACCTGAAAGATCATCTTGTTCCACTCCCTCTCCACGGGCAGGAATGCCAAAGTGCCTGAAAAAGGAGGTCAGCATTGCCATGCTCCTTTTAAAGAGTGAGAAGCTGAGGGACAAGGAGGCCCAGCTCTTGCCCTCAGCTGCTCAGCGGGCCAGGAGAAGCCAGGTACCACAGGTACTCCAGTCCTCTCTGCAGTGGGTAAAGCTCAGAAGCTCTGGTAAGTCAGTTTGGGTTCTGACCTTGAACATGGAGTCTGGGGGTGGAGAGGAGAAGCAAGACCAGGGGAAGAGGAGAGTAACCATGGTGCCAGGTCATCCTGCAGTCCCTGCCCTCTCAGCGGCCTCAACAACCCTGCACTTAGAAACCTGCAGGGTTTGTAAGGAAACCACAGCTCAACAAGCCAGAGTCCCACCCAAGGTAACAGTGGCTCCTTTTGGGGCAGTGGGCCAGAGCTCATCCTGATAACACCAAGAAGAGATGTTCCTCAGAGCTCTGTTCATCTCTGCAGCTGCTCTATGGCCATGCTTAACAAACCCTATGTAATGTCTATGTTCATTTTTCAAAGCTCAGAAAAAACAGCTTTTTACAGCAAATCAAGAACGCAACAAAAGAAAGATGTAGACTTGTCGGAGAGATTCCAGAGGAGGCCATGAAGATGCTCCAAGGACTGAAGCCCCTCTGCTCTGAAGACAGACTGAGAGAGCTGGGGCGGTTCAGCCTGGAGAGGACTCCTGGGAGACCCTAAAGCCCTTTCCAGTGCCTAAAGAGAGCCTGCAGGAAGGCTGCAGAGGCAATTTTTGGAAGGGCAGGCAGTGATAGGACAAGGGGGAATGGCTTTAGGCTGAAAGAGAGCAAATTTAGATTTGGTATGAGGAAGAATTTCTTCCCTGCAAGGGAGGTGAGGGCCTGGCACAGAGTGCCCAGAGAAGCTGTGGCTGCCCCTGGATCCCTGGAAGTGTCCAAGGCCAGGCTGGATGGGGCTTGGAGCAACCTGAGATAGGGGCAGGTGTCCCTGCCCACAGCAGGGGGTTGGAATGAGGTGATCTTGAAGGTCCCTTCCAACCCAAACCATTCTGTGATTCTGTGATTGAAGGCTAAGGAGAGCTCAGACCTCTCCAGGGCAGGGGTAGGCAAAACAAAGCCCATTCCATGATTCTATGATTGTATGAAACCATTAGTAAGAACTGTGCCCTGACTACAGGCAGGAGATTTGTCTCCCAGTTACTGCCTGATGAGCCCTGCCAGGCCCTGTTGGGACTTCTTGGATGGAAAACAGACTCTGAACAGACCTGGAGGGGGCTTGGGTGAACCTCTGCACCGTGGGCAGAGTGAAGACCACATGCAGGTTCTCAGGGTGACACTGGCAGCTGCTGCCAAGTGTCCAGTTCCACTTTGGACAAAGCCAGGCATGAACTTTGCTTTTTCCTGGCCTGAAATCTATCACATCTGCACTATCTGGCACTGCCTACGTGGAAAATTCTCCTCCACATTGCCCAACAGCTCCTTGTGGCAGAAGATCTTCATCCCTGTCTGACCTTCCCTGTTATCAGAAAAATAAAGGCAACAAAGGCAAAGTGAGACAGGGAGAGGAATGTCCCTGGCAAGGGAACTGCTGGGGTAGATGGATGAACAGTTTAATTTTGAGGAGAAAGGGAGGAAATGTGGAAGTCAGGAGCAGAAGGGAACATAACTTCTCTCTCTGACCTCCACCAGCCATGAGGCTCAGCAGATGTGGAGGCCACTTGGGCCCACAGCTTCCCCGAAAAGCATCCAGCCCACTGAGGAAGGGTGAGTACGAGGGCTGGGGAAGAGTCAGTGTGCAGGAAGACTCCATCAAAGGTGGAAAGTAGTCCCAGCACATCCAAGGACATGGTCCTCCTTGTCTCTGTGTCCTGGGCTGACTCCTCCCTCCCGTTTGGCCTCCCCACAGAGCACTGCCCATCATGCCAGCATCCAAGCCAGTAGATCCAATATTGACCTGGCACTGTGAGACACTCTCCAGGAAGATAAACAGGAGGTTCCTGAAGCCCTGGCAGGCGGAATTGTCTCTGCCAGAGGAAACTGTCTAAGAGCAGAGGAAACCTGACCAACAGCAACTGCCACAGTTCAAGGGACAAGGAAGGATTAAAAGTACTGGAACACCTTGGAATTGCCAGCTGTCAGGACTATCTGGATATGTCCATGCTTCTGTGTTTCCTGACCCAGTGTCTCCAGCAGCATCAGCAGCAGGACCAGTAATCCCTTCTGCTCCCAGGGAAGGAGGGAAGTACAGCCCGGCATTCCAGAACTGGAGTGAGCTGCTGCCCTGAGCTGCTTCAGACACGCAACTCCTCCACACTGCCCTTCCCCAAGTCCAAACTGGCTCATGGAGAAGGAGGTTCATGGCTGCAGATATGAAGACCTGACCAGCAGTAGGAAATAAGGACTATTACGGATATTCCCATTAAAAGAAACATACTGAGATAGTTTTGTGTGCTGGATAAAGTGACTGGGAGAGCAAAGACCCTCGAAATCCAGTGCACTGGCACTATGAAGTGATGAATAAGGGGGAATAGCTTCACACCAAAAGGTTTAGGCTGGATATTGGGAAGGAATTGTTACCTGTGAGGGTGGGGAGGCCCTGGCATGGGGTGCCCAGAGAAGCTGTGGCTGCCCCATCCCTGGAAGTGTCCAAGGACAGGTTGGACTGGGCTTGGAGCAACCTGGGACAGTGGAAGGTGTCCCTGCCCATGGCAGGAGGTGGAACAAGATGAGCTTTAAGGTCTCTTCCAACCTAAACTTTCCTATGATTCCATGGGAATGTCAGGTGGTGTGGAAAGGCTTGACTTGCACTGAGATTTAGAAACCCATGAGGTTTCCCTTTCACACCAAGGGTTGTGACATCTCTGCAATTCCCCCAGTATATCCACGGGGCTTGGGTTGCCTGCTGTGGAAGTCCACTGGCACCTTCCAGGCAGAGGCACATCCATGGAGAAGAACCAGTGGAGATCCTGAAGGATGAAGAGCATCCTCCACGCTGTTCAGCAGGGACCAAGGCATCCATCCTGCTTTGCAGATCCTGGCCATGGGAAATGGCAGAGGGATGATGACAATAAAACAAAACAAATCAGGCAATTGGGCTATTTGAGAGAAATTAAAGTGTGCTGAGGGTAATGGACTGAGAAATAATCTTATTGGAGGTATCAGCTACCAGCAGAGGGAAGCGGCCAGAGCACCAAACCAGCACAATATATTTATATTTTTAAATGTTATTTGTTGCCTGTGCTCTCACAGAGGAAGGGATCTGACTGAGGGCTCTGGTCCCAGACAGGGAGAACCTTGACATCAGTCTCCTCTGAACATTTTCCTTCTGTTGCTTCCCCAGAGGGCTCGATTTCTCCCACTGCAGTGACATGAGAAACAAATGGAGATGAGAGCGCTGGACCTGCTGGAGCCGGTGCCTGCAGCAGCACAGAGAGGGTCAAGACCTCGCCCTGCTCCCAACCTCTCCAGGCTCATCGTAATCACAAGTTGAGCTGCCTCTCCTGAGAAGAGGAGGAAAACTGGGCTCCCAGAGGCTCGTGGCATCAGGAGGGGAGGCACAAGATCTCTCCTTTCCCATCTGTACCCGTAGGTTAGGATGCTCCCAGCTCCCTGCTGGCAGCACGAGGCAGCAGAACTGGAGCTGCAGGGACTGTGGCTCCTCTGCCAAAGCCCCCTCCGGGCTAAGGACTGGCTGCAGCACCACACCAGCCCCACCGGGACCAGCAGCTGCCCTCCAGCCTCTGCCTGCCTGCAGGCAACTCAGCAAATGAGGATAAAAAGTGATCGTTCACAAGTAAATTATTCCTTTGCAATGCTTTCCTGAGGTTAACCCGACTTTCAGGGAGATTTTTGAAGGGCTAGGTCCTCCCCACCCCCATCAGAGTGTCCCTCACAGTCACTGTTAAATCCTTGTCCTTCCAGCTCTGGGGAGGGGGATGTGAGCCCCTGCTCCCCCAGTACATCCAGAGGCACTGGCCATGGCCATTCCCAGGCTGCTGGGGACACAACCAAGCTCTTGAACCACATTGCCCCATATGTAGTCCAACACCAGGAGCTCTGGGGCTCCCTGACTGGCATCCACCTCACTGCCAGAGAGGTGTGCCGGGAGGTGTGGGGATGGCAGCGCCAGGACAGCCAGCAGAGCCCCCGGTACAAGGGTGTCTCTGCAGACAGAGCCCTCCTTGTTCGCTGGGGCTGCAGCTCCTCTTGACCACATTTATTGCCTCTAAACCAACTTCGCAGCGTCCTGCTGATGGCAACGTCCATCTGCCACACGGGGGAAGCTCCGGCTGCACGGAGCCCCGGGCAAGGGGCCCTGCCGCGGGCTGGCTCCCCGGGAGCCCGGACACCCCGGCAGAGCCCGGCGCGGTGTGGAAGTCCAGCTCCCATCCGGCTAATTCAATAAGTCACAGATACCATGACTTCATAAGGCACAGAGGCTCCACAGCTATTAGGGGAATTGGGAGCAGGGGGAGGAGGAGCTGAAATGGAGAAGGGATGGAGACGGGGAGGGTGGAGAGGGGGAAGCTAAGACAAGCAGCAGAACAAAACATCCCATAAATCATGAGGAGCTGCTGAAATACCAGAACAAACGACCCCATAGCTTGGCCATTGTTCCCGAGCGAGGGCTTAAAGCGCTCCCAGTTGAGACAAAGCGCCTCGCGTTTCGTTTCAACACCGCGCCGGCCCGGCCGGGACCTGTGCTCGGCACAGCCGAGCTGGGGGGGCTGTGTTTCACCTCGGATCCGCGGCTGGCACCGGCGGCATGGGGGAGGTGACGCTCTCGGCAAGGTTGGCTCACCCACAGAGAGCGCTGCCAACGCGGTGCCCGCAGCTCAGCCTGCCCAGAGCATCTCCTTGCTCCCGCATGCCCCCACAGCTCCCAGGCTCTCGCACTCCTCCCTTTCCACTGCAAGGCTCAGGGCCTCATTTTCCTAGTTTTCCCTCACTCAGGCTAAGAGCTTCCTGGTCTGGGAAGAGAAAGAGCTCCAAGACTCCTCTGGAGTGAGACAGCTCAAGTAGGGCTGTGAAACCTGGAGGAGCTCTGAGCCTGCCGTCTTTATGGTGCTGTTACTCTTTGCCTCCCAAAAAGTTGATGACAACTCACTTTGTGCTGGCTGGCTCTGGCAAAGGGACAAATGTCACACAGAGAGTCCTGGGGACAGTCCCACACGACCGTGGACAGCTGTGGGAACAGCACCAGGCTCTCAGGGAGCTGTGCAGTAGCAGCACTCCCATGCACTGGGGATCAGGAACAGTGGGATGCATCAGTCGGCAGCTCAGCACCTCCCCTGAGCCCTGCAGCTCCACCAGGACCACAGCACTTGGTGCCAGGAGGTGACGACCCCACGGATGGGGACAGGTCATCTGTCTGCTTGCCCACAGCAGCGACAGCAGCAATGCCAGGAGGCACTTCCACAGCAGGGATTCCATGCCCAGCCATACAGGGAGAACCTCCACACCGCTCGAGACCACTCAAAGGGGAAATATTACACTATGACACTTTAAATAACTTTCATGAAAACAGTTCCCTTAAAAAACTTCTTTATAACCAAAGCTGGAGCACAAGGCAGTGTGGCAGCAGTCGTGTGTGCCACCTCCACCAACCAGATGGTGCCAGCGAGGTTCCCATGTCCAGTGGCTCCTGCTCACTTGGCACTTCCACCCGGGCCTGTGTGGTCTGCACGGTGGCTGCTGGGCAGGCAGCTCCCTGCACATCCCAGCTTTCGGCAGTGAGGAGCTGGGACCCAGCGCCGTGCCAAGGGTCAGGCAGGAAAACAAGCTGCAGGCAGAGCTGAGCCCGAGGCAGCCGCCTGTCGCCAAGCACAGACACGCTGCTGCCAGCATGGCTTCAGCCTCGTGGTGGGCAGCCAAGGAGCAGAACCGAGATAACGGCATGGGGGGAGACAGGAATGCGCTGCATTTTTCCTGAGCTGCCATGGGAATAGGCTATTCCGACCATGGATCACAGGGAGGCTGGCTGACAGGGAAAACTCGAGGAGCCAAAGAGAAAAAGCAGTGCATAAGCAATGAAGAAGAAAACAGGGAAATCAGGGTGAACAAGTGGTGAGTATGGGAAAAGGAGTGTGGGGGGAAGGCAAACCCAGGAACAAATAGAATAAGGAAAACCAGAGCTAGAGCTAGAAAGGAAAAGGAAGGGACAAAAGGATTCCAGAAGGACAAACCTACCAGGGCTGAAACTCCCAATGAGCAGTGGAGCTGAACGGACGCGAGAGGGAACAGAGGCTCCCAGCTCTGCCCACACGAGAGCAAAACAGGGATCGCAGCCCTTCTACTGGATTAAGCCTCACTGAAGAGGGAAGATAAATGTGGAGCATATCTCAGGTAACAGGCACTGGAGGAGAGGAGGCCTCAGCTCACTCTAAGTGGGGAGAACAGGGATTGCTGGAGTTTTGGCATTGCTGTAGGACAGTGTGAGGCCTCCATGGGAATCACCACCTTTCACCTTCTTCACCCCAACAGCAGAACGTGGTGGGCTTCAAGTCAAGAGTGCTTTAGTAGCCTTGTGCTGTTTAGGCTTAGGAGCTAGATTAGGACCAGAGACCGCAGAAAGCACAGCTTCAATAAACGAAATCCCAGATCCTTCCTTGCCTCAGTTACCAGGTTTTGCCTCATCTGGAGCACAAGCTGCCTTGGTGACCCAGCACACACCATCCAGCAAAGAGGAGAAGGGAATCAGCAAATCTGGGCAAAACCAGACACGTGCAGCCCCCAGGTTTCTCCCAAAGACTGGGAAAGCTCGTCTCCAGCACCTCCCGGCAGCAGGACACCGGCGCAGGGAGCCATGGGCTGAGGTGATCCGGCACATTCACAGGCCCAAACACTGGGGACTTTGTGGTGCTGGCTTAAAAAAAATACCCTAAAAAAGGCCTAATAATGAAGTATTTATTTCAGTAAACAACGTATGAATGAAAGAAGTGTTTTCTCAATACTTCACTTTTTCTCTGCCTTCTCTCCCTTCCCCCCAGCAATTTTGTTTTTAATAAGTGGAACGAACAGGGCTTCGCTCGCTGCCGGCCGGGCTGGGGAGCAGGGCCGTGCTCGGCTGGCCTGGTGCAGCCCAGGAACACGTGCCATGGGAATAGAGCTGCCTTGTGCCTGGGGGAGCACGACCCAGCAGCGTGTCCCAGCCACTGAGCCAGGGAGATGTGCTCTGATGGACACACGCACTGTGAGACCTGCCCTGGGAGCATCCCTGGGCTTGGCCGCAGGCAGCACAGGACATCCAGCACCTTTTTCATTGTGGCAGCAAAGAACCGCTCCTCCCGGGCCAGGGCCCCGGGCACTGGAGAAGGCCCAAGGGAAGGTGAAGGCTTCTGTGTCCTGTCCTACCTGGCTGTGCTCAGTGCAGGAACACAGTGTCAGGCAGACTCTGTGACCCTGTACAGCTCCTTCTCTTCTACCTCAGCTCCATCCACCCCTACCTGAGCACCTGAATAACTGGGATCACTGGAAAACTGGCTCAGCTTGCCCTGTGGAGATGGGTTGTACTGACAATGCTTTGGCAGGAATTTCAAGCAGGAACTGTAGTCCCTGCCCCAGACTGACACCCAGCTTTTCAAAGCAAAGAGCACAGATGATGTTGTGCTTTTCGACCTTTTCCTTGGCAACAGGCAACAGCACGTTGAGAAGCTGTCCCTTGCCCTAAAGCCTTGGGATCAAGATGGGCAGGATTTTCAGAAGCTGCTGATTTGGGAAAACATGGTCCATTGCTCTTCCATGCCACTCCAACCCATGTGGGATGAGCTGAACCCGTCACACACAGTGTGGGTGTTCACCTCTGTGCAGAGGCAGGTGAAAGGATGCAGTGGTAACCCTGGGTTGTAAATACAGTCAGATTTGATGGGGGTAGGTATTCGCTCTGGAAGACAAATAAGGCACCTGTAGATTTGCCAGGGTATGAGCCAAGTTTCCCATCAGCCAGAGCACTGAGGAGCAGCCTCACCTGCAGCCTGGGATGGTTTGGAGTGACTAACTGAGGGTGCTGAGCCCACTGTGATGAGCACAGATCCTCGGTGATGTACAGGGAACAGAGAAAAGCTGTTTCACACCAAGGAAAAGGCCAGGAGATCCCTTAGCAGGTCCTGGCTGCAGAGAAGGCTGGAAAAATCTCCGAACGCCTCTCTGAGGACCTGTGCATGTGAGATGGATGGGAGCAGGCAGTGGGCAGGGTCCTCAGCCCGCTGCCACCCCTCATCATTGTGACCCCCTGGGGTGACCCCTCCTCTGTGCCCTGCCAGCACCTGAGCTCCAGACCCACCCGATCCTGGCTGCCAGGGTGATGTCTGATCCAGCTCAAGACGTCTCCAGCCATGGATAAAACCCTCAGTACAGGGCGAGAGTCCTGCCTGGCTGTGCCTGTGTCCCTGCAGGATGGGGACATCAGGTCTGTCTCTCTCAGCCTTGCAGCCCCGAGCTCCGGCGCGATGGCACACGGCAAACCAAAGGCAAAGGCGGTCCCTCCTCACCCAGAGCTCGTTTCCAGGCTGCTTTACAAAATCCCTCTAAAAGAGCATCGTCTACCACTGCTGCGAGTCGCTGCTGCACAAGGTGGTTTGCCAAATGCAAGACAGATGGTTTCCCCCAGGAAAACGCTATGGAGTGAGGGAAAATGTACCACAAATATCCCCCAACAGGGCTAAACTGGGACCTGGGGGCTTCAAAGAGACATTTAGAGAGGAAAGAGATTTGCTGGCTTCTCATGCTTCTTTGTTACAAATAAAGACAAACTCTGATTGTTTGTAATGAGCCCTTTGTTGTTTCCCTATTTGCTACATTACAAATTCACATATTTGTCTCTTTGGGAGATTGAGAGTAATTGCAGACCAGGTTTCCTCATGACATCCTCTTAGCAAAGGGAAGAAAGTCGTGTAAGTGGAGAAGAAAGCAGTCTGTCCCCAAATATCCTGAATTCCTTGTCTGGTTCATTAATACCTGGTGAGCTTTGATGCTCAAGGAACCTCACAGATAGAGGAAGCCTTTGAGGAGGGTTCCACAGCCTCACACTGAAGTGTTAGAACACACAATAAATGCCAGAAAGATCTCCAAAAAAAGCAGGGAAACTCAAAACCAAACTCGACATTCTTGCAATTTCTAAGCATTTCTCTTTTTCACTTTTTTCTTTCTTTATTTTTTTTTTTTTAAGTTTTACCCTCCTTTATCCATCTAAGGAAGCAGAAAGCAATGCAATTTCCAGCTCTTTTAAATATCCTTAGCAGGTCACCTCTAATGCTGGGATGGCTGGCTATGATCTGCTTCCAAGACTCTTGCATCAGAGCTCAGAAACCCAGGATGAATGACTCCCTGCTCGAGTGGGGACAGCTCTTGGAGACCTGGGCTCACACGAGGGGCCCCAGGCAGTGCAGCAGCGGGGAAGAAGGGAGCACTGCATCCCTCTGAGATGGGAACATGGGGCTGCCCCGGAGGGCAGCTTGGGCTGGAACAGCCCGGGACCCTCTCACTGCTCACTCTGGACAGGGTGACAGAGGGCAGCCCCTGAAAGTGTCCCTGCAGATCCCAGAGCTCCCACACTGGCTGAGGCCACCTCACTGCAGCTCTCAGCTCCAGCTGATCCAGTAGAGGTGCATTGGGCACTGAGGGACCATGGGC
>VZTF01003328.1:87188-143836 GCA_013397755.1 Cnemophilus loriae
TCCTCTCCTCTCCTCTCCTGCCTCAACCAAACAAAATACCTCCAAAGAAAAAGAGAAGGTATTTCTCAGAACTGAGAGCTCCCTGCCTTTCCTCACAATAATTAGGCCAGCCCCGACCAGCTAACAGTTTTTTCCCTGATACATTTTAAACACAGACATCTTCAATTCATTAACTGGTTATTGATTTATTTTTCAGCTTATGAATTGCTGTTGCTGGGGATCGGGTGGAGACAGCTTTCTGGAGAGGACTCTTCTCTCTCCAGTCCCCGCCGGCAAAGAGCTGTTCAGACCTTCCAGGGTCATTCTTTACATTCTTGAGAAAAAATTCTACTTTGATGTAAAGGATGAGGTTTGCCTTAAAAGAAACCCAACAAGAAACCCAAACCCCAGCTTTCCCCCGCTCGCAGCCAGAGGAAGAGGCGACAAAGAGGCATGATCCTGGTGCCCACAGAGCAGAGCCCGGCACCAACACCATCCCCACCACCTCACTCTCCTTTGATCTGGTGTCAAAGCTCAGCTGGAATGGAGAAGATCCCATTTAGGGAGGGGTGAGAGGTGGGCATTGACAGCCAATGCTCTGCAGCAGCCCCAGGCATGGTGTGGACACCAGGATGAGCAGGGCTGACCCAGGAATGGGGCTGGGCAGTGGGAACAGGTGCTGCTGGTTCCCTATAGCACCTCCTCAGTGGCATTTGGCTGTTCCTACCCCTTCCCACTTGCCTAGGAGGAGCTCCTGCCACCCTACAGGGAGGAGGGCTCCAGCCCCAGCTGAAAGGATGCTGGGGGTGTTTATCTCCTGAGATGTGGGGACTGCCTGGAGAATCCTGCCCTATCTGCTGTGCTGACCGCACCTCCACCACACTCCCTGCACCATTACAGCCACCCCTCCCAAACTGGTCCCCAGCAGGGATGAGAGGCTGGGAAATCCCAAATGCCCTGCACAGATGCAGGAAGGCAGCAGCCCCTGTGACAAGTGCCTCTGCAGTGCCAGTACATGGCCCTTGCGATGACCACCACAGGGACAATTACACACCCAGGAGCTTTACCTGGATGTATCCACCTGCCCAGACATGGCAGGAGCAAGCCACTGCATCCTTCAAATTGGATAAAGCCAACAGCATCTGTCAAGAAGAGCTGGTGGGGGAAAACAGGGCAATGTGCCACATGTCATCAGGGTTAGGGATGAAGGAGAGTTAGTCCTAGGGGCAGGGTGGGCTGGTGGGGCTGGAGAAGCCACCTGGGTGCTCAGGAACATGTGGCCTTGCTGTGGGTCCCTAGTCATGGCATCAAGGGGAAAGCACAGGGAGAAAGAGGATGCACGCTCTCCAGCCCAGGGCAGGTGCCGCCCAGATCTGCCTGATGCAGGACAGACAAGCCAGTCCATGTATGAGTCAGAAGTTGACCAAGAATCTTGAGGTGCTGATTCCACTCCTCAGACCTGCCGGCCACCACCTCCAGCTGCTACAGCCCAGGTAAAGGAATGGCTCTGATGGCTCTGACAGCCCAACACCTCCCCCCTGAGAGCTGTCAGCAACTCATCCAAACATGAACCAGCCTCCCTCACCTCTGCCAGACCCCAAAGCTTCAGCAGAAGCATCGCTAATTAGAAGCCAGGAGCACATTACAGATCATCTGGCGATTTATACAGAGCTGCTTTACATAAACCGTGCTGCAGAAGGGGAAATGATTCATACCTGCTCTGCCGTGACTGCGCTGGCGAGCGCAGCCGACCCGCTGCCCCTCGTCCTAGCAGGGCCCTGCTGGTGGCTCAGCTCCTCCGAGCTCCTGTGCTGAGTTGCTCCGGTCCCCTGGGGTCAGAGTGCTCCCAGAGTCGGGATGCTCCCACAGGCATGGTGTGCCCAGGGCTGGGATGCTCCCACAGCGCTGGACGTCGTGCCGGGTCTGGGCTCTGTGGGTGGCAGTGAGGGTGAGCCTCTAGCACAGGGAGGGGGATGCTGTCGAGACCACACTGTAAGTTCCCAAGTGCTTTCCAAACAACGATAGATGTCCCTGTCCCTTGAGAAGGATCAGCATTAGGGATTTTAAGGTGAAAGCAGAGAAAGTGAGGCATGGAGAGGGCATGCAGGTAAGACAGACTCCCTGTGGTTGTCAGCATCCTTCCCCTTGTGCGCTTATCTGATGGGCAAGATTTCGGTGCCTTCCCCCATCAGGAGCACACACTCAGCCCCATAAGTGCTGGTCTGGGGAACAGGCAGCCCCAGGTGCCACTGTCATCTTGAGCCAGCTTCATCCCAGCCATGGGATAGGGACAAGACCAGCACTGCTCCCCCGGCCCTGCCACTGCATGGCACTGCTCCAGGTCCAGCTGGGCAGGATCCGGGCTCACCTGCCCAACCCTCCGTCAGAGCAGCAGCTCAGCACCAGAACAGTCAGGGCTCGGCGGACATAGCTGGCACCTGCCAAGGCAGTCCCCACACACCAAGGGGACACGTGGGAAAAGGCATCAATTGGAACGTCAACCGCAGCGCCGGGAAGAATTGTCTCCTGACAACCAGAGAAGGTTGTTCAGCTACTGTGCTGTATCATAAATCACACCTCTATGACTTGCCATCTGTCAGCCAGATTACACGTGTTCAGAGTCCCATGTCAGCATTCATGTCAGAACACGGCATCTTTTCCCAGAAATAATTATCAGTGCTGAAGGCTTCTGCAGCAATACCCATCCTCAGCCCTTCCCTCCAAACCTCTGGACAGAACAGAGCCAGCATTGCCAGAGGGCAGGACCACCACTGTGGCACAGCAATGCACAGCCTCCATGTGACATGTCCCCCCTAAACCCTCAGGCACAGGGAGGGGCAGGGTCTGGCACAGCAAACTCCCCCCTGGCATCAGCCATGGCACCCAGCACCCTGAACAGAGCAGGCAGGGACAGGCAGAGGCAGAGGCTGCTGCTAAAGGGAGACAGGGACAGTGCTGTCCCCAGCCTAGTGTGTGCTGAGAGCCCGGGAGTGTCCAACCAGGATGAGCAGAGTGCCCAGAGCAGCACTTGGACCCCAGCCTGGCCAAGAGGGAAGAGTCTAGCTAAGCACAGGACACAGCTCCCACTGCCCCGATGCGCTGTGTGACATGAGTCTGTACCCATCCCTTCGCCCCACAGGTTTTCTGGGAGTCCAACCCCACAGGGGTGACTGTCAAAGTCCCCAGCCTGCCGAGGCAGTGGGAACACAGGCAGAGCATGGACATGATGAGCTGACAGCCTGTCCCCATCCTGCCTGTGGCTCTGGCAGCTCGCTGAGCCGGCACCGGACACGGCACCCCAGCACACAAATCCCTCAGCTGCCCTGGGATGAGGACAAGGGGCTGAAGCGCCGCCCTCCACCCCCTCACTGGCCAGGCAGGCGGATGAGCAGTGACATTTCCCAAAGCTCATTACAGAAATACGCGGGGACTGGATTCATCCCTCCGGCTTCACCCGCTGCGCACAGGCGTGAATCCGGCCGGGGGCTCGCAATCAGCACCGCATCCCCCACACCACAACTGGGAAGTGATGACAAGCAAAATCCTGATCCCTCGGCTCCGCATCCCTCCCTCCCCCGTGGTGATCCGCTAAAAGCCTTTTGGCAGTTTGCAGCCGCCGGGGTGAGCGTGTGCCCGCAGGAGCCCGGGTGCCTCAGCCCCTGCTGGCACAGCACGACTCTGCCACGGCCGGGGCTGCAGGGACACCACGGGCCATGCAGGCACAGCTGCACCGAGCCACGGGTGAGGGATGGCCGAGGTCACGAGAGTGCCAGCCCAGGCACCGGCACAAGATGTCCAGCACCAGCAACACCTCTGCTCCACCAACGCACCCGCCAAAGCCCTCACCACCACACGGGCACCAGCCATCCATCCCACAAGATACCACATCCAGGCAGGAATAGCTCCCACTTGTTGCACACTCCTTAGCCTGAGACTCGGGAGCCAGCACGTGCCTGTAAATGGCTCTGAACTAACCTAGATGCAGGCAGGCAGCTCCCAGCCTCTTCCATCAGCACAGGCAGCAGTCCCGGGATGAGCCATGGGCTGCAGGCAGCCCAGGCAATCAAGCAGCGTTTCAGCTGGTCCTCCCTCCTTGGAGAGCAGCCCCTGCACAAACGGCTTTGAGCTGGGCTTATCCCCACGGGCATCCCGGCTGCAGCCGCTCTGGGGAAGGTGGCTGTGCCTGGGGTGAGCAGTGGTGGGAGCACACAGCCCTGCACTCCCTGCAGCTGCGGGGTTTCGCTGCTGTCAGTGTCTGATTTGCACAGGTACAGTTAGGATAAAAGAGAGGGAAAATAACAAAAGCTGGAAAGGTTCTTCCCAAGCAGGGAGTAGTCTTTTGGGAGAGAGAAGGTTTGGAAAGGACAGACTCATGGCCACGAACACGCAGTCAGCCTCCAGGCAAGCGCTGGCTGCGCACACCGCTCCGGCAAGCCCCGCTCACCGGTGGCACGCTTCCCACTGACCACGGTCCCAGTCTCGAGAGTGTCTCTAAAGCAGCAGCCAGGGCCAGGACCCCAGTGAGCCGTGCCCAGCTGTGCCCTGCAGGGACGGGGACAGATGTCCGCGAGCCGCGCGAGCGATGCTCACTCACCTGCACAGCCTCTGCTCCCTTCGCTCCTGGTGCTCTGCTCACCCACTGCCAGAGCAGCAGCTCATCCCAGAGTGTCTCTTCGGGAGAGTCCCTGTCCCCTCTCTGCACACTCCCATCCCGAACGGGGTCCGCTGCTCCCATCCGCGTCGCCTGACCTCCTCAGCTGCCACCTCCGCTTCCCTCACCCATCACCTCAGGTTTCTCGTTTGCTCTGTGCTTGGCTCTTTTTTTCTTTTATTTTTTTTTTCCTCCCAATCTTGTTTCTATAGAAACGAGATTAGCAGAGGGGGAAATAAAACAGCCCCATGTGACTCAGATTCCGACACTGAAGAATCTCCTGGTTGCGCTTGCCTTGGCTTTACATAACCAGGAGGCTGTGCGGGCTCAGATGGGGGTCCCGGGCTCGGACGAGGGACACAGGGCTCAGCCAAGGAGAACAAGGCTCAGGTGAGCAGCATCAAGCTCAGGTGAGGAGCACCAGGCTCAGCTGTGGAGGGACCATCAGGGAGAAGCAAGCGATGCCTCACCTCAACTTGCTTTGGATTTGCTGTGACACTCCTGATGCAATGACATGTCACCAAACCCTGCTTGCGTCCCCTGAGCCCCTGTCACCCTGCGTGGCCCTGCCTCACGACCTGTTCCCATTGAGAAGGGGAGAAAGCAGAGGCAGGGATGCTGCAAACTACTCTGAGTCCCACCAAAACCTCTGGGGTCCCCAGGGGAGCTTTGGAGGAGGGAGCCCCAAGACTCTCCCCATGCTGCCAGGCTGTTCTGCCCCTGCCCTCCCCACTTGGGAAAGTGGTTTGGGCCACTGGTCTCCAACCTTCATGGACTCATGGGTGACCACGCAGGCCGTCTGGTGAGCTGCAGACAGCCACACACTCCACTCTGCTGACATTCCTCCTACTCAGTCTCCCAAATCCATGAGCAGTGTCCGTGGCTGGGGCACACAAACCACGGACTGAGCTCTTCCATCACTGTTCTGGGGACTGACACAGGACACTGTCCACAGGGACTTCCGAAGCCCAAACCTTAGCTCCAGGTGAGCTGGGAAGCGCTAAGACCCTGCCTGAGGACCTCCCCTGTGTTTCCTTAGCCTGGGCACAGACGCTGATTGCACATGGCCAGTGCTGCCTGCCAGGGTCACCCACCCAGGGCTTCTGCTGATCATCTTCTGTGTCTGTATGGGACACTGCCCTTCTGCTGCACCTCTGGAGGCTCAACCCCCACCCATCCCCCACTGCCCAGGACTAAAAAAAAGGCAGAGTGCCCTTTTACTTGAATACCTTTTATAGTGATAGGACAAGGAGAAACAGTTTTAAAATAAAAGAGAAGAGATTTTGATTAGATGATTGGAAGAAATTCTTTGCTTATAGTGTGGTGACGCCTGGGCACAGGTTGCCCAGAGAAGCTGTGGCTGCCCCTGGATCCCTGGAAGTGTCCAAGGCCAGGTTGGACAGGGTTTGGAGCAACCTGGGATAGTGGGAGGTGTCCCTGCCCATGGCAGGGGGGTGGAACAAGGTTATCTTGAAGGTCCCTTCCCACCCAAACCATTCCATGATTTCTATGATTCTATGAAATGGGAATCTGGGATGGTGTCCTACCAGAACACAGCAGAGAGGCACCTCCCCACGGAACAGCACAGAAGCTCAGCTGGGCTAGCGAGGCAGCAGAACATCTCAGGAGGTTTGGCTCCTACCCAAAGGACGGGGCATTGGCTTATCCAGTTTCTCCAAGTCCCTGGTTTTCCTCTGGGATTTCAGTGTCCCACTTCTCAGGCTGACTCAGCTGTGATTAGCTGGTGAGCTCTGCTGCTGTGACAGCCCCAGGCCTGCCTGCAGGATATGACATTAGGAAACCTCTCCCCCCCTAGGCACACTGGTGTTCAAGGGGGTCTCAGTTCCCTCCCTGACGAGCTCAAGACAGATCAGACAGCATGTCAGAGCAGCTGTGGGCAGCCACACCGAGAGCAAGTGATGAGTTCGGGCATATCCACCCAACCAAACTTTTCCACGAGTTATCCCAGTGGGCTGGGGATCTGTGTGATGCACCAAGGTTGGGTGGTGCTGCAGAGAAGGAGCCAAAGGCTCATGCAGTGCTGAGGGGATGAGCTCTGTGAGGGCCCTGGCTCACCACCTGCTGAGGACATGGCTTCACACCCAAACCACCCTGTCTGGTGGGACCCAGCAGAGATGGGGATGCCTGTTCTGACGCAACCAGAAAGGTGCTCTTAGGAATATATACTGATCTGTGAAATACACAGAATATTCTTAGTTGGAAGGGACCCACAAGGATCATCAAGTCCAACTCGTAAGTGAACGGCCCATAGAGGGATTGAACCCACAACCTTGGTGATATTAACACCATGCTCTAACCAACTGAGCTAATCTGCTCAACGGCAGGACAGCTGGGCAGCAGCCTGAGGCTTCCCAAGGCCAGGGACAGGGACCCTGGGGATGCTGCAGATGGGGAAAGAGTGACAGGGCTTGCATGAGAGGGTAAAGAAAGAATGTAAGGGCTCATCAAAAGGGAACAAGGAGAGATGTCTGACAGCCCTGGGATATGAGGCTGCAGCTCTAGACAAGTTGATCCTGAGACCCCAAACCATTTCTCCCCCTGCCACAGCTCACCTCAACAGGAGCCATTGCTTTGATTACCCTAAAACAGTAAAGGAAAGATGGGTCAGAGTGCAACCCCCCAAAAACAACAGCCCAGGGCAGCCCCCTTCATTGGCCCAGCACAGCTGTGGTCACCGGGGACTTGGGGAAGGGATTTTTATAACAACAAAAGTCTCAGTGGTCACTGCCATTTGCCAGACATTGGGGTGCATAATCAGTGCTTAAAGCCTGTCAGTGAGCGCTGCTGTGCCAAGCCTGGCTCTTCACAAGCCGAGCAGATGCAGGCACCAGGGCTGATGCTGGGCTGGCTTCCCTGTGAAGGACCAAGCTGGACTCTGCAGGACCTGGCTCTGCAGCCAGAAGCCAGGCAGAGCAGACGGGATCCTCTATTTAAAGTATGATAACAGGGTCACAGAAACGTCTGCCAGCAAAAGCACTTGGATACCTTGATCTAATTATAGCTGGCATTATCAAGCTGCATTACAATTAGCAAGTCAGTGGCCAGTCTCTATTTCTGGTCTGCAACACGAGGCAGGTCAGTATTCCAAGGAAGAAGGAGAAGGGAAGCAGGGGGAGCAGGACGGAGATACCTCACAGTGTGTTTAAATAAGCAGCACAGCTGCTTCCGAGTGCTGTGGACAGGCGAGTTTTATTTGGGGAGTGTTTAAATGGAAAGCCAAGGAGAGAAACACAACCCATCCCTTCAGCACAGCCTCCGTCAGTCATCTGGGGGCAGCTCCTGACCCTGCACCCGCTCGTTCCCCCCCCGGTGGTGAGGGCTGTCCACATCCTCCGGGTGAGCTCTGGTCCCACCAGACCTGTGGGGTCCTGCGCCTCGGAGCAGAACCCTGGCCTGGCTTTTCATGGAATTGTTAAGGTTGGAAAAGTCCTCTCAGATCATCAAATCCAACAATTCCCCCAGCACTGCCAAGGCCACCACTGAACCACGTCCCCAAGCAACACATCCACACAATTTTTAAAGCCTTCCAGGGATGGTGACTCCACCACTGCCCTGGGGCAGCCTTTTCCAATGCCTGAGCACCCTTCCAATGCCTGAGCACCCTTCCATTTCTTGCAGTGAAGAAATTTTCCTTAATATTCAATCTTTTCTAAGCTATTTAGAAGCCAGATTAAAGCAGCATCCAGGAGGGAACCCAACCACACATCCCATTTGAATTCCACAAAGCCTATTCCCATTGGCCTGTCCAGTGTTCAGCACCAGGCCAGTCACTTCAGGACAGTTGACAGCAGCCAGAATCCCTGGAAATGGCTGGCATTTTTAGAACATCTTTTTGTTTTCTTTGAAAACCAGAGTTTTGTCAAACTTAGAGCATTTGATGCAAAGTATATGATGCTAATCCAAGTAGAAGGAACCATCTGATGAGTCCCAAATTAAAATGTTCCTTTGTTTTGGCTTTCAAACATTGCATTTTAATACTAATGCACAATCTGAATGGAAGGTAAATTTGCATGTCCTTCCCCTAAAAATTCTCTCTCAAAACAATAATTTTATTCATTTGCATTTTGACAATAACAACTGTCCCCTCTCTGACCAACATCTGTGCTGTGACAGAGATGCTGGGCACACGTGCCACAGCCTGGTGAGTCATTCTGCACCCCAGCATGCCTGTGCCACTGGGGGGACTGGACCTGCACCAGTATCATCTCCCCCCTGAGCAGACACCTTCCAGCTGGAAACCCATCCCCACATGGGTACAAGCCAGGAAGCATCCCAAGGGCAGACACAGCAAGGAGGAAGTGGGATGTACTGCTGAGAGCCCAGGGGTACGAATGTAGCCTGAAAAGGGGCTGCAGGACCTTGGAAGAGGTGGGATTCTGAAGACAACATAAGACGATCAGGAAGTTTCCTCTCTCTCCAGATTCTAAGAACTATTTAGGCTGGGATCTGCACACCTGCCCCATTGTCACATTAAGATCCTGTCGTCGCCATTTGGTGCTGTAAAACTGCTGAAAAGAAGAGAAGGACTTGGGGGTGCTGCTGGCTGAGAGCAGGAGATGCCCCAGCCATGAGCACCCAGAACCCCCCGAGCCTGGGCTGAGCCCCCAGCCTGGGCAGCAGGGGAGGAGGATTCTGCCCACTCAGGTGAGACCCCACCTGCAGAGCTGCCCCAGCCCTGGAGTCCCAGCCCAGGAACGACTTGGAGCTGCTGCAGTGAATCCAGAGGAGGCCACAGGGATGCCCCAAGGGCTGGAGCCCCTCTGCTCTGGAGCCAGGCTGGGAGAGCTGGGGGAGTTCACCTGGAGAAGAAAAGGCTCCAGGGAGACCTCAGAGCCCCTGCCAGTGCCTAAAGGGGCTCCAGGAGAGCTGGAGAGGGACTTGGGACAAGGGAGAATGGCTTCCCACTGCCAGAGGGCAGGGTTAGATTGGACATTGGGAAGGAATTGTTCCCTGGGAGGGTGGGCAGGCCCTGGCACAGGGTGCCCAGAGAAGCTGTGGCTGCTCCAGGATCCCTGGAAGTGTTCAAGGCCAGGTTGGACGGAGCTTGGAGCAACCTGGGATAGTGGAAGGTGTCCCTGCCCCCGGCAGGGGGTGGAACTGGATGAACTGGTCCTTTTCAATGCAAACTGTTCCATGACCCTATGACTGTATGTGAGCAAAGATCCCAACCATGAACCAGATCATTGACAAGGACCATTTCATGACTGGCACATACCAGTGTGCTTCACCCTCAAACTTAACAGTCTACTTTAAACCCAAAAATCCATTCATATACAGACAACAAATAAATAAAACCTACAATGGTCAAAAATTCCTTTCCTTAGGCAAAATCCCCATCACTTTGCTTGTTTTTAAGAATTCTATCATTTCCCTCTGTGATTGTTTTTAATGAAGATATCTATCACTCCTTCCTGAGCAGCAGGACAGAGATCTTGGGCTCTTCCAAGCAGGCTGTGTGAGCATGATGGATTGTCCGTGTGCCAAGTCAGAGGAACGTGCAGACTTGCTCCTGTCTTGCCAGGAGCCAGGTTTTCAGAATTCCCCTACTACCAATTACAGCTTTTATCCTAACTAAAAAGATACCAGGGAAAATAAAGAAGAGAACAAAATCCAACCAATCTCTTTGTTCATGTGCAATCAGCAGGGACGGGTGAGGAGGTTCCTGAGGGGCTCAGTCCTCCTGGGACCTTCATCTCCCTCCGCTCACGCCAGCTGAGCCCACACATGGTAAGGCAGCACCACGCCGCGCCGGCATCCCCGCCGTGCGGTCCCCAGCCACCCCAGTCCGTGCCTGCAGCCTGCTCTCCGTGTGCGGGGACAGACGCCCCGGGGGATGTGCCGTTGTTTAGTCTGTGCGCAGCCCTGGCGCTGGAGCCGCCTCTTGTTTTCCATGGCCTCGCGTCCCACGCTGCGCACAGGAATGGAAAAGCTTGTTATTCTGGGCTGCCGGGCGGCTGGGCCCTTCCAAGAGCGGAGAGCAGTGATGTGGTTAAGGCGAGCCGGCCGCAGAGCCTCCATGGTTTCAGCTCCTGGCCGGCACCCACCTCCTCCAGCAGACCACACTGCCTGCCACCATCGCCGCCACAGGGACAGGCAGGTGACAGGAGCTGGTGGTGCCTGGGCACACCGATGTGCCTATGTGTCCAGGTGTGCTTGCACGGGCCTGGAGGGAGGGGGAAGGATGGGAGAACGGTGACAGAGAACAGGCCCAGATCCCAGAGGCACCAGGACATCTGCCCAGAAATGGACCCCTCAGCATCCCACTGGCCTCAGTGGGCCCAAAGCAGGGCCAGGACATGTCCCTTTGGGTGATGGAACACCGGAACAGGCTGCCCAGAGAGGCTGGGGAGTCTCCTTCTCCAGATGTATTAAAAACACACCTAGACACAATCCTGTGCAACCTGCTGTAGGAGATGCTGTGCTTTAGCAGGGGTTGGACAAGATGATCTCCAGAGGTGCCTTCCAACCCCAGCCACTCTGTGATCACATGACACACACAGCCTGACCCATGGCTCTGCTGCCTCTGCAAGATCTGGGTAGTTGGGGGTTCTGGTGACCCTCAAGGGCATCCCAGTGCCTCGGTGTTTCACTCACAAAGTTCCTCAAACTGGTAAAGACCTATCAAAGAAATTAAGACCTATTAAATCCCAACCAGTGGAGGATCCAGGGCAACCAAAGGGAAAAAGGAGAATGGCAAAATACCACAAGTCTGATTATGAGATGTAATACTGGTGTTCACCAGCACCAAACAGGAAAAACTCATTGAAGTATTTTAATGGTCCGAAGAACACCACCATAAAATGCCACCATGTTACCACAGCAGTATTCTGCCCTCTGCGGTTGCTCTCCTACAGAGAGTAAGTGATTATTAGGGATAGCTGGGCCCACACCACAGACCCCACACCGCTGCCAGCAACTCCTGGTCCCAGGATGGGCTGCAGGAAGATGCAGAGCTGTGGGGGCACCTGTGGAACTTGTGCCCTAGCCCCTGGGTGGATGTGGCTAGAGGCTGGGAGGTGGGGACCCTCCAGGCTGCAGTTCCAACCACATCTGTCCATGCTAAACAAAAACATCCCTCTCTGGTTTTCCCTTAGGACTTGTGAGCATGCCAGGAATTAAACCCCGGTTCCTGGGCTCATTCCATTGGTGCAGTAATCTATACCTTTTTCTCTTCCCTGCATCCCAATTCTTCCCAGTTCAGTGAAAATCCCTCCCCACCTTGCCCAAGGCACTTCAATATGCATGGGGATGCAGGACAGACGCTGCTTAGCAGCCTTGAAATAATGAGGACCAGGAGAATAGGAAACACATCCCTACAGGCAATCCATGGCTTCTTCAACTTCCTCCCAGTCCAAAATTTCCCTTGAAAAGGCATGACAGGGAGTTACAAAGGTCCCTCTTGCAAGAAGGGGAAAAATGCAAGAGAGAAAAGCCCTTGGCATGCCTCCCCCACGGCCGGCTCCAGCCCCTGCGGCTGCCATGGAGGTTTGAGGGACTTGAAGGGATTTGCGACGCAATAAAAACATTCCTGCTTGCAAAGCATGAAACCCCAAAAGTTTATGGGAAACCACTGTCTTCGGGATGTCTGCATATCTTCAGGCATCCTGGGAGCTGTAGTTCAAAGAAACCAAGAAAAAGCAAGCAGCCGATAATGATGGTTTCTGGATGGAGGTTGTGTGACTATTGGCTCCCGCACGAAAGCCTAAATTTCTGGGATGCTGAGCCCATTTCTGCAGCCAAGTGAGAGAAGAGCTCCTTGGCGCCTGGGGCATGAGGGACTCCAGCACCACAGCGAGGGAGACCGAGAGGCACCCGGGGAAGGGCAACCCAAAAACCAAGCGTTGATAACTGGGAAGAGGGATGCACTGCAGCAGAGGCCAAGAGGGATGGGCCAAAGCCATTTCCAGGGCTGGGAACCTGGCTGGAGCATGGCCTTGCCTGTGAGCTAAAACCTCTGTGCCTCAGTTTCCCCATTTACTCTTATTATCCCCCTGTCCCCAAGGGCTGTGAGGATTGGCCTTTGCTGTCTGAACACCCAAGGGGAGCTGAACTCCTCAGAAGCCAGCTGTTCACACTGCACCAGCAGCATTAAATCACCTCCAGGCCCATTTCCTCTGAGCCCATGAAGGACAGCTGTGCCAGCCAGGCTGCTGAAAGGCACTTTATTCCGACACAAGACACTCTTCATGCAAGAGTCACCTCCCAGCAGGAGAACCAGCAGCATGTGACACCCTGTGCCCATCAGCAGAACTCCCATACCTGAAATGCCCTGGGGTGCAGAGGCAGTGGTGGGGGGACTGAGATGAGAAAGGCTGTGTATCACCCTGGACTGAGCGTGGAGTGATGCAGGAGATACTTTCATTTCCAGCCAAGGAATCCTGCAGCAAAGACCACCTGGGTAAAGGCAGCGCTGGAGACATGAGCCAGGCAGGTGACCTTCTCACTACCTGCTTTGTATCGTGGGCTTGGGCTTCACAGGCCAGAGCACGAGACTGCCCCACGGCTGTGCAAGGCCCTCCCTGGCACTGGACAACACCTGCCCACCAACGCACCACGACAGAACCGCGGGGACAAACCCACGGCGTCAGACTTTGCACCAGCTGACACAACCAAGCCCAGCATGGTGTGCTCTGCCGGCTGCTGCGAGCCTGAAGGCCTCAAAAGTGGTTTCGGACACTGGGAAAGCAAAGATAAACCAAAGGAGAGTTTGTCCTTGGGGAAAACCTGTAGCCCTGAAGAACGAAGAGGAGGTGGAGCATTCACACTGGCAATAGCAGCATGGATGCTATTCCATGGATGCTCTCCAGCTGTGGCA
The DNA here is from genome assembly GCA_013397755.1 of Cnemophilus loriae. Classification (NCBI taxonomy): domain Eukaryota; kingdom Metazoa; phylum Chordata; class Aves; order Passeriformes; family Corvidae; genus Cnemophilus; species Cnemophilus loriae. The sequence continues at coordinate 100,655 of VZTF01003328.1, forward strand.
CCTTCCTGCTCCAGAGCAGAACATGTTGCACGTTGCTGTCAAAACCACACGTTGGTGGTCACCAAACACTGCCCGTGGGGTGGGAACACCACAGGAGGCAGGTCCCCAGGACACAACACTCTTCACACCTCACTGCCACTCCATCCAGGCTGTCACAGAGCAGGGGCTTTCAACTCCTCAGCACCACTCTGGTGTGACGAGGCAGCAGGTCCACAGGCCACTGCAGCCCAGAGTTGAGTTTCTGGAAGTTCTGCAGAAAGACACCTTGGTTTTGCTGAGCTGAGCCCTCTGCTCTGGAGAAGAGTGGCTGGAATGTTTCCGGGCCAGCTGTGCCTTCACAGGCAGTGGAAAGGGCACCCTGAAATGGTCAAGGCCAGGGCATGTAAGCTGAAGACCTACCAAGATTTAGGACATCATGCTGGTGCCTCTTGCTTCCTCTTCCTTGTCTGCCAAACTCACACAGCAATCCTGATCTCCCCTGGAACTAAATCCAGACTGACTGAAACCACCCAGTGGACACAGCCAGTTCCCTGTTCCGAGGCTCCCAAACTCCAGGAAATACCCACGGGCCGTGGGCTGAGCATCTGGGGGGCAATGCCGGCACTTGCTCCACCTCTCCCAAGGCAGGAGGTCTGCACCGTGCTCTTGCAATGGTTGTCCCTGCTCACTTCAAACCTCAGTTTGGAGCCCTTCTTCTGCTCCTCAGAGCTGATAAAACCCAACTGAGGAAGATGGTGGGGGCTTCCGGAGCAGAGCAGATGCTCAAAAACCAGGAGTACCTCCCAGTCAAGCCCAGCCAAAGCACAGCATGTGCCTCCTACGCCCGCCTATTGCACCTCAGGTCTTCTCCTGCGCTGCCCAACCCTGATAGAGCCTTTTCATTGCACCACGAGCCTCAGCAACGCACATCTTCAAAGCAGAACCTCAGGGAGAGAAGGGAGGAACAGGAAGCTGCTGTTACGGGCCATTCCTGAAAGGAAAAGCAACCATCTGGGTTCAGAGCACCTCTCAGCAGCTGGAGGAACACACGGGCACTGCCATGGTTTGAGACAGGTTGGCTCAGTGCTCCCCAACACGTACCCCGGGCCTTCTGCAGTCATTCCCCTTTGAATTAACACCGCTTTTCAGATCTGACTGACAATGCTGACGTCTGTCTATTATACCAGGAGTCGTTCCCAAAGCTCCTGTATCTTTTTCAAAAAGAGCCAAAGCAGCAAAGGGTTATTAAGTGGGGAGACAGCGAGCAGAGGGAGGGAACGTGCTGTTCTTTGGCAGGAAATGTGCTAATGAACATTAGAAAATTAAAGATCAGGAAAACCTCAATGACAACTTCAACCCTAGAAAAGCTGCCATTCAACCCCAAAGAAAACAGCCAAGAGAGAAGAAAGTTCACTTGGATTCTGGGTCCACATTCCAGAACTTTCACCTCCAGCACCAGGTTGCTCCATTAAAGCAAAGTCTGACATTAGGCTCATCACAGAGATATCTCAAGGCCCTCTGCTAATTCTGGGTATGATTTCAGCCAGCCACCACCCGATCCTGATGGAAAGCAGTTAGGTGATAGCTGAACCAGGGCTTTGCAAGCCACAAAGAGCACCATGCAGGCACAGATCCCTGTCTTTTCTTTCAGCACATTCCTTGGGGACATGTGGCCCTGGTGTCCTCTCTCCTCACGCCTCCTTGGAGATGGTTAATCCACAGAGAAGAAGAGAGGTGCCACACCACGACGTTTATGGCCTTGCAAGTGGCTTTCAGGTTTGCTTGAATGGTTTGCTTGAACCACTTGAGTGGTTTTCAGGTTTCATCTCCCTGGCCACTGCAGGGACTGCTTTTACAGGAGCAAGTCCAATGAAACACTGCAGCATGTGCTCATCTCCCAGGTAAGAGCAGCCTGTGGAGATCAGTGCTCCAGAAAAACACTTCCCTGGATGTGTTCAGGGCTTCCCAAAGCCCTACCTGAGTGACACCTCCCAAGGCTGCCTCTCCCCAGGAAAAACAGCAAACCCATACTGAGTATCAACCTATCCTTTAGGTGTTTAAAAACAAGCACAACTCACTCTGCTCTACAAAATAACAAAAATCCTGGAAAAAACAGAGCACAAACTGTACCTTCACACATGCCCCACCAAGCGCCAACCAGGCGGGTGTGCAGAAGCAGCTGAGTCTAAAGAGAGTCACATTTTCTAGGGAACATTAATGCAGCCCTGGAGCTGCTGGTGACAGGTGAGCCCCGGGCTCCTGGCTGTGCTGGGCTCAGCGGGAGACAGGGCTGGACCCCAGTGGGATGGATGCTCTAAATTAGGAATGAAAACATTGCCCCCCTGCTCAGCAGAAGGGTACACTCAAAGTGAGCCCTTGTCTGGGACAGCCAGCGGCGAAGCGAGGCCATAACAACAGCTCTGCCAGAATCCAAAATATACCCGCAACTTGTTTTGAATTACTTTGTGCTGGGCTTTAAAATATGCTGAAAACTTTCCATCCAGCCTGGCTGTGGAGCTGCAGCAGGACCCTGGGGTTTGTTTCCACGTATGGTGATGCTGATCTGAATTTCTCTCCACGGGCAGTGAAAAGAGAGGACTTTCAGGGAGGGCAGTGCTGCGAGGAGCAAGGGGACAAGGAGCCACCCAGAGTGCTCTGGCAGTGATTTTGGGTGGGGACTGCACAGTATCTGCACCAGCGGCTGTAGGGGGGAGCGATGCTCCTTCCCAGCACAGGGAAGCACCCCACGGACACATCAAGCTGAGTTAAACCACAGAGGGAGATCTGCTCCCTGAGCACGGCAGCACAGCCCCCGCTGGCGCTGGAAACTCTTGCTTGTGGGCTCAAATCAACACAGCTCCATTACAAACAAACCTGTGGGAGGGAGAGGCAAAGAAAGAATCCCTCGAGGAATCTGCAAGGCACTGGAGAAGCTAAAAATAACCACCACCAACAAATCAATCTAGAAACAGAAAGCTGAAATGCCTAATAATAGAGGGTTGCCAGGTGGAGGAGGAAGATGCCTGGCACCCTGTGCTCCAGCTCTGCCCACTAAGGATCCTGCAGAGAGTTGGGGGCACAGGAATATGGGACCGAGGGGGCATTGCTGCCCCTGACTGCCTCCAACAGACACCAGCTCCCATACAGGGAAGCGTGGCATTGTTTCCCTGTTGTTTCTTACCTTTATGTTTTCAGATTGCCTCTCCAGATGGGCCAGCTGACTCCAAGGAACCAAGGTGCTTGAGCCAAACTCCCCAATCCCTCCTCCACTCCATTCCAAGCTCCAGAAATGGAGCCAAATCTCATGTCCTTTCCAGTTCTAGTCACCATCTTTCCCACAACCCTCTGGTAAGATCAGTCTGATGCCAGGACTCATCTCTGTATCTATCAGTGCTTGGTTCTGCTATTTCCCCCCTCCCAGACCCCTCCAAGGATGCATATCCCAATCTAGGCCTTCCACCCCTGAACGTGTGCCATCACAGACAGAAACCTCAGAGTGCAGGCCACAATGATCTCACACCTGTAAGGTAACAGAAACACTCTTGGAAAGCAGATAAAAGGCTCTGGATAGCAACTCAATCGCAACATGAAATTCAAATGTGAATTTTAGGACTTCACAGGACCAGAAGAATCTGGCCTGGATGTGGTAAATCAGCAGGGTGGAAGAGCCCTGGGTTTGTTCACCAGGCACACAAAAGAATTCCCAGCCTGCTGGAAGGTCCCAGCACACAGACAGAAACTTGCTCTTGTCCTCCACGTCCCCAAGGCCAGCAGGGAAGAATGCATCCCAAGGGGGATTGGGAGAGCCCCCCATGCTCGTGCCATCCCCACCCCCCATGCTGCTGTCTACAACAGAGTGACATGTCCATGGCCAAGCAGAGATGTGCCATGGGGGGCTGCCCCCATCCATGGTCCGGGACAATGTCCTCGGTCTGTCCCCACCCCAGCCATGGCACAGCCGCCCTGGATCCGAAGGGCACAACCGGAGGGACATGAGGAAGGACAGGACACCCAGGAGCAGGGACAGGAGCAGGGACAGGAGCAGGGGAGGAGGTAATTCGATGTCTTGCCCTTGCCTCCCCCAGCCCGGCTCAGCTCGGGTGACAAGTGCTGCAGGAAGGGGATGCTGCTCTCCTGACACGATACACGCTGCTAATCCCGCGGCTTTATCTGTCACTTCCGCGCCCGCTGCGGGACCCAGCGCCATCCTGCCCGGCTCCTGGGGTGCTGCACGGCCTCCGGCTCCATCGAGCGTGGCTCCCCGCCTGCCTCCCGGCTGCCTGGTTCCTCCATCCCAGCTCCTTGCTCCCTCCTTTGCGATAAAAACTCCAGGAGGGGAAAAAGGGTGTTGACAGGGTGTTTGTTAAATCAAAAGAGCTGGGAATGAGTGGGAGCCTCCTCGGGCTGTGCTCCCAGCTCTTCTGCCAAAAAGGTAATTCCCTGGGCTGGGAGGGGAGAACAGGACTAGAGTGGGGCCGGGGACTTGCATGTGGGGTCGATGCCAACACAAGGCACCCCTGAGAGGGCAAGGAACTACGGCAGCACGGGGGCAAAGCTCCCAGTGGCCACCAGCTCCTGCCCTCCTGGGTGCCCCCCTGCCCCACTGCTCCCTGCAGGGACTCCCACATCCCTCATATCCCCAACCTCCAGGAACCAGCAGCTTGCCCTGACATTCCCATCCAGCACCTCCTCTCTGGCTGTGAAGCAAGAGCCCTGGACGTGCCTGGAGGGACCTACCCAGGGACACAGACCCCAACCCGGGGGTCCCCATGGCAGTGCCCACCCGGGCCAGTGCCAGCTCTCTGCCCAGGAGCCCCAGAGGCAGCTAACCTGCACTGTGCAAGTGCTGGGGCATGCAGCTCAGCAATGGCCCAGCTCTCCAGCTCAGGAATGTGCAAATAAATACAGAAATACATAAAAAGGCCATAAATAAGGTTGCCTGAGATGGCTGTTTGTCTCCCGCCTGGCCAGGACCCCCGCTCCCCCGCCGCTGTTTGCCTTGGCAGATGACAGCTGGGTAATTTGTTTCCATTGCAATGAAGTCCCAATTAACTGGAATAAACTTTTTACACTAAGTGTGTTTGTTTAACAAACTGGCTCTTTCAGAGCCTCACCGAGACCTGATTGATGCATTTGAGGGGAGTGGAAACATGCTGGGTGCTTGGACATTAAAGCTGCAGTGTCTGAGCAGGCTGGGGCTGAAAGGGCTCTCTCTGTGTTTGGGAAATCAAAACTGACACCTCTGATGTCTGGACTGGGACAGGGATTTCAGCATGGCCTTTGTGTACAAATATTGACAGTTTCTCATTTGCTGTGGCTGACACCCCCTCTGGTGTCCCTGCAGGACAGGAGATCCCCCAGGGCCATGCTCCGCTCTGCTGGGAGAAGGTGGGATCCATCACGCTGTTAAGATGCACATGGTCCCTCCCGAGGACAGCACTGGGGGCTCCAGCCAGCCAACAAAACCCCAAAGAGAGGTGGGATTGACTCCACAGGACACTGTTAATGAAGCAGAACCAATGTCTGCAGCAGCAGCCACGCTCCTCCTCCCAGCCTTCAGAGATCAGCTTCATGGCTCATGAAGCCATTGATTTACAGCAGCAAAGCCAGTGGTGAGAAACCAGTCTGAGACAGCTAGAAACTGGTTGGGAGTCTGAGTCTGGTTTCTGGTTCACACCAGAGTTTTCAGCAACACTCTCCAGCTGAGGGGAGGTGAGAGAACAGAGAAACTTGATAAAAGCCCAGAAGCAGAGTCCTCCTCATGCTCAGAACCCTTCAGTTGGGATGGAAATGGCAAAGCCAAGTGGACAAATTGCACAATAGGGATCTGGCACAACTGGGACCCAAGGCAGGCCGTGAAGACACTGTGCAGGCAGAGGGGCTGCCTGGACACGTCTGGAGACAGCAGTTCTTGTGCTGTGCCTCCTTCGGGAACACCCTCAGGACAAGCTAAACTAAGCCCCCACATCTGCCAGGTGGTGGCCTAGGATGCAGAGGGACAAAAGAGGAACACGGTGGGGAAAAGATGACCCAACCATCCCCGGCAGTGGTGCCAAAGGCAGGCACCAAACAGCACTGCTGGCTCTGGTGGGATGTCCCACAAGGAGGGAAAAGCCACGGCACAGCTTCACGGCAGAGCCCACGCCAGGGCCAGCCCCACGCTGGAGCTGTATTCCAGCTGCCTGGTGAGACACTGCACGAATAATAAGCACTTCTGGAAAACAAAGCGCTTCTGACATCCGACGGGACAAAGAGTGCAGCTGAGCCTTCTCTCCTTGGGTGTTTTTTCCTTCCTACCTCAAACTGCGAAGAAGAACCTCCAACAGACCCTGCTTGAGAACTGTCAGCTCCAGAGGCGTTCTTGAAGCATTCACTGGGAAGGCTTTTTTATTTCAAATCTAAAAATGGGAATTTGCATGTCCTAGAGTTCCTTTCACCTGCTTCTCCAGCCCATTTCCTCAAAGCACCGCACACATTTCCATTTACTGTGGGACAAGGCAGTGTTTTCCTGTGGCTGGGGGTTGAGCTGATCTCCCACAATCCCTCAGTAAAATGCCCCAAAGTCTGCTTGAAGTCAGCCTGCCAGGGCTGTCCACAGCTTGATTCAGTCAAGTCTTTAATTTAGGTGTAAATACCATTATTCATTGTTCCAGGCCCTGGCACAGGTTGCCCAGAGAAGCTGTGGCTGCCCCTGGATCCCTGGAAGTGTCCAAGGCCAGGCTGGATGGGGCTTGGAGCAACCTGGGATAGTGGGAGGTGTCCCTGTCCATGGCAGAGGGTGGAATGAGATGGGTTTTAAGGTCCCTTCCAACCCAAACCGTTCTGGGAATTCCATGATTCTTCAGTGATTATTATCAGCTCATCCTAAGTTCAGGATGCGTTGAAGCCACCAGTGGCAGCACTGGTGGCAGAGCTCTGCGCTGCCTGCCCAGGCTCCCTGTGCAGTCCATGGAGAGATAAGAATTAATTTCCCCATAAATTAGATGGAATGCTGGTTGTGGTGCTCTTTCACACGATGTCCTAAGCCTGAAGAGACAAATGAGCAGCCTCACCCTCATCCCTTCCCACTGCACAACCACCACACTGCCCTAAATCCTGTGTCTGTCGATGCCAGAAACCCGCAGGAAAGCTGAAATCCTTGGATCACCCTCCACGCACACGGCTTTGTCAGGATGCAGGGAAGACACTGCGTTTTCCTCCTTTAGCACCCTTAGTCACACTTTTCCCTGAGCAAATTAGCACTATCTCCATGTCTCCCCACAGTTTGCCCAGCACAGCCCAATCCTGCCCGATTATCCCTCCCAGAGGAAGAGCTGGAGGAGCTCCCGGAGATCCGGCTGATTGCTCACAGAACCTGTGCCTGCCCCATCCCTGCAAGTGCTCCAAGAATGGAGATACCTGGGATAGTGGAAGGTGTCCCTGCCCACGGCACGGGGTGGAACTAGATGATCTTTAAGATCCCTTCCAACCCAAACCCTTGTGAGATTCTCCAGTGCCGTGGCCCAGCTGTCAATCTGGCACTGCAGGTGGGAGCATGGAGAGGAAATACCACAATGGTATTAGAATAAAAACCCAGATTAATCCGTGGCTGTTCCAAGAAACTGTATCAGAGCCCTGCTCATGCTGTGCTCACGGGCAAAGCTCTTGAGATGATGTGAGGCAGCGAGGTGGAGAAAGGAGAATGAGGAATGGGAAATTTTTCCTCACGAGCAGAAATTGAAGGCACTCAACACTCCTGGAACTGCTGCGCTGCTGTACGTGATCGCAGTGCCTGCGTGGGAGGGTGGCAGGGAGTGAAGAGGAGGGCACTGCACACTTACAATACACACCATTATATGTTTTCCTTTGGAATTACAGATCTTTTAGCAGTCGGTGCTTGAATAAACACATATTTACCTTCTCACCAAGGACTGGGACGAGGCACAGCACATCATACCTCAGCCAGCTGCAGGAGCTCAGCCTTAAATTCATGTTCCCAATGGATAAGAAATAAAGTGTTAGCAGGGATTTGGGTCTGTGAGTCGCACACTGGGAGACTCACAGAGCCAGCAGTAAAATCATGGAATCATGGAAGGGTTTGGGTTCCATCTAGTTCCAACCTCCTGCCACGGAGTGCAGAATTGAGTGGTCAATACAAATGAAAAATTACAATATATAGGAAAATGATTAGGGTAACTAAAGAAGGGGAAAATGCATGGCTGGACATGGAAAATCTGCTATTGGGAGCCAAACAAAGGCTAGCAATAGGTCTGGCTTTAAGGAGCACTGGGGCTACTTTAAAGCACAGTCTGTAGGACTGCTCAAATGATGCAGAAAAGGAAAACATAGTCCATGTTTATTCTGTGTTTGGGAAAAAAATGTGAGCAAACTAATTCCTAGGAGAGATGAAGCTCTCCTAATTCATTAGCATCCATGCTTACATTGAATGTGGCCAAATAGCACCAAGCAGCCAGCACAGCCAACACGTACCCAAAAGCTGGGGAGAGGTTTTTGGGCTCTGTTGCTTGTTTTGAGCGAAGTTCAGGCTGCCACATCCAGATGGAAACGGCTCCTTCCCCCCAACATTCCCACCCGGCAGTAAGGGTGACCTAGTTAACAACCAAACGGTCAGCCTGATATAGGACCCAGAAGGCAGGGCTCATCTGGAATTAAATTAAGAAATAATTAAAGGATGCAAGTTCTAATTAAAGTCAGTCGGTGTGTTTTGGTGAAAGAGATCTTGTCAAATGAGCCTGATGTCACTCTGTAATGAACACTCGCTTGCAGGAAAAGGCCCTGCGCACGTCCCGGCTGCAGGCAGAGCTCTCAGTGCTCCTTGACGTCCTGATTTCAGAAGATGGGGCTGTGCAGCCCCAGTCAAGCACTTTAAATAGATTTAGAGCCGGCTGACAGGTCTCACACAGGAGGTGTCAATGGGGAATCGTTAGCGAGGCTCCATGGGGAACACGCCAGTCGATACTTCCATCGATGATCACGACGAAAATACAAAATCCTCACTCAAAAAATTAGCGGATGACAGGAAGATTGATGTAATGGTAAATATTGATGAGGAGAGAGGGAAATGTGGGCTGCCTGGTAATGCTGAGCCCATTCAAACACTGTACATGATAATGCAGCCCAGCACGGGATAACGCAGATCCAGAGAGGGATTTCAGGCCGTATTTTTGAACAGGGACTGGATCCCAGACAAGAGGGAGCCTCCAGGAAGGGTCAGGGGTCACCACGGGTGAGCAGCCCAGCACAAGGCTCTAATGTGATGCTGTGATGAAAAAAGCTGACGCAGTTCTTGGGGGAGAGCAGGAGAGCTGCACGTACTGCACTGCTGGGACTGCCGCTGCCACTCCTGCAATTAAGGTGTCCGTGTTTAAAGGGGACACTAAAACAGCAGAGCCTGGAGGGATGAGTCACAAAATTGATCTAAGGGCTGGAGAAAATATCGTGCTGCAAAAGATTTGAGCTATATTGAGTTTATTGATAAAAATCTGCCACCCACCAAAAACCAGAGTGGTGCCAACTGCTTTTATCAGCAAGACGTGCCAGGAGGCAGGGACTGGGAAGTGGAGCCCAGCAAATTCTAGCAAGTTTTGGGTCAGGATTAGATACATCTCAGGGATGCTCAGAGAATTAGATAACTCTCAGAAGGCAACTGAAACCTCTCCAGGAGCTTGTGGGCAATTTATATCCCTGCAGCACACAGGAGGCCGAAGGAGTGGTCTAATAGACCTAAGTCCCACCCAAACGAATCCCAGCAGGCAACTGGAGCTCCAGGGCTGACTCCTGCCGTGCACAGGGTGAAGGCTCAGGAAGGGTGTTTCATGGCTTTAAGCTGACAGAGAGCAGGTTTGGAGTAAATGCTAGGAAAGAATTGTTCCCTGTGAGGGTGGTGAGGCCCTGGCACAGGTTGCCCAGAGAAGCTGTGGCTGCCCTATCCCTGAAAATGTCCATGGCCAGATTGGATGGGACTTGGAGCAACCTGGGATAGTGGGAGGTGTCCCTGACCATGGCAGGGCGTGGAACTGGATGAGTTTTCAGGTTCCTTCCAACCCCTGCCATGGGCAGGGACACCTTCTCAGTCCTGGCCTTGGAGCAATGAGGAGCTGGAGTGGCACCGAGCTCCTCAAAGCAGAAGTTCTGAGCTACGAGTCCACCTGCCTCTGAGAAGGCCCCATCAACTCTTGTGCCAGAAGCAAAGAATGAGGGAAAGGATTCCTCTGTCTTGGAGAAAGCCCAGCAGGGATTGCTGGCTGAGCAGCTCAGGGAACACATCTCCCCATTTGTCCCTTTTGTACCCGGCTGTATTTGGGACCGATGGCTGCTGTGGGTGGGAGCGGTACCTCCCATGGCTAAAGCATCTCTGTGTTGACTCACTGCAGCAAACATTTTGCTCTCTTGCTTAGAGGAGAACGCAGGCTTGGTTATTTGTTAAAAAATGCCCATCTTCCTACGCTCGATTCCCTTTCCATGATTAATGCCAGGCGCCGCAATTGTGGCAGAGCTGCAGCTGGTGCTTAGGTGGCTCCTGTGCCAGCCTGAGTGCTGAGCTGGCAGCATCGTCCTCCCAGCACCAGACGGGAAGGCAGCCCCGGGATCAGAGCAGCAGGGCAGGCAGATGCCATCCCAATGTCCCCACCAATGGCCCGGGGAGCCCCAGTGCCCGGGCATGGAGGGGCCGTGTCCACTCTGCTCCCTGCTTCTGGAAAAAGCAGCAGGGAAAGGGACCTCATGGTGAGCAAGGGGTCTTGTGCTGCCCAGAGGCACCACAGGGGGACAAGGGCTGAGCCCCAGTCCCTGCTGGCATTTCATGGGGACAGAATCCCCTCAGTGCTACAGGGAAGTGCACAGTGAACACACGCCCTTCATCTGGGACAACAGGAAGCATGACAGAAAGACTTTGAGTCCTTGTGTGGCAGTGCTGGAGACAGGGAATCAGGGCCAGGCAGGTTTTTAATTGGACTGGAATTGAAATTACAGGGGGGACAAAATCCAGCCCTGCTTTGGTATAAAGAAAGGGGCTGGGGGGATCAGGAAAAAAAGCCCTGCAAGTTTCTATGACAACTGGCACAGTAAGAGCCTACACTGCAACCTCGCTTAACACGTTAAAAGCTGCAGAGAAACAACGAAACCCAAAACTTTATTTTATACCAGGTGCAGGAGGGCCATTCCCAGGGGAGAGCGGACACAGGGCCTGGGGTTGGTCCAGTGGTCCCACGGCCTGTGCACCCCGTGCAGGGAGAAATGAGTTCAGCCAGCCCCGACAACCCCTCCTGCTGTCCCCTGGGCTCCAGGGACCACTAAAACCAAATCCTTGTCCAAACCTTTCTTGGGCCAAGATATTTAATTCTGGTTATCAAGGGCCCTGATGCCATCCAGGGCATCTGTGTCCTGAAAAACCATGGATCCAAAACGGTTTGCGTTGGAAGAGACCTCAAAACCCATCTCATTCCAACCCCCTGCCATGGGCAGGGACACCTTCTCACTTCCCTAGGTTGACTCACACCCCATCCATCCTGGCCTTGGACACTTCCAGGGATCCAGGGGCAGCCACAGCTTCTCTGGACAACCTGTGCCAGGGTCTCTCCACCCTCACAGGAAAGAATTTCTCCCCAATACCCAATCTAAATCTCGCCTCTTTTGCTTTAAAATCATTCCCCTTTGTCCCATCACTGTCTGTCCATGTAAAAAAGTCACTCTCCCTCTCTTTAATCAGCTCCTTTAAGTACTGGAAGGCTGAAATGAGGTGTCCCTGGAGCCTTCTCTTCTCCAGGCTGAACACCCCCAGCTCTCTCAGCCTGTCTCCAGAGCAGAGGGCCCAGCCCTTGAAGCATCTTTGTGGCCCTCTCTGGACCCATTCTGTGTGCAGAGCATCCCACCATGATCCTCCAGGCCCAGTGGGCACAGGAGCCCAGGGTGGGCACTCTCACGCAAGGAGCAATGAAAAAGAAAATGAGTAAGAGCCGTGTTCATCCAGACTTCAGCAGAACCATGGTGTTCAGCAGGACCTCCCAGGCACACAATGCAGTGCTGCCCTCCCAGGCTGCCGTGGGGAGGGGACAAGAGCAGGACAGCCAGGTCTTTCGCAGGGTTCCCTGCTCTCTTCCCCGGTACAAACTCATACCAGTTTCCAGCTTCCCAGGCAAACAGCAACGTTAGCCTGGGCAGGGAGCCCAGAGGCCACAGTACAAACCAGCGGGGTGATGGCTCCTCCACGCCTGAGCTCCTGTCGGATCCCTGCCAGCACTGCTCCTCCTCGGGGCCATGTCCCATTCCCTCCACAGCCCAGAGGAACAGCCTGGACCTGGCTGTTCTGAACTGGCAGGAGATCAGCTGAACTCCTGCACCCACTGCAAAGGTCCAGAGCAACCTTCTGCCATGCCATGAGATACCCCCAGTTCATTCCCACTTCTGCTAATCCCCAGCTCCCTGCTACTTCCCACTGCTCATTCCTGCTTCTCCTAACTCTCCACTCCCAGGTTGCTCAGGGTCAGCTCTGCTCTCCATCCCAGACTGGCATTTGTTGAATGACTACATTTCTCCAAAGTGCCTTTCCAGGATTCCCTTCATTTCTCTGCACTCCAAAAGATTAAAGCCCCTCCACCTGCCTGGAGCTCAGACTGAATCCACTGGCCAAACTCCAGGGGAAATATTTTATAAGTTTGCTGTACAGTTTCAATGGCTCGGCCCCACTGCCAGGATAGCCCAACCAGCACCAGAATCTTCTTTAATTATGTTGTGTGTAAAGGAGATCACCCCTCGTCTCTCCAGATATTTGCCTTGGCCAGGATTTGGGGTTGGAAGCGAGGAGCCCGTGTTCATGATCCCTTCTGGAGGGCTACACTTCCCTTCAGCTTCCAACCTGCACCCGCCCGAGGAACACCCACCCCACAGACCCCGACACTTCTCTTCCACCCTCCATGGCTCTGCCATCCCACTGCCACCAGAGATGTTGGTGATGGTGCTTCACCCCTTCCTACAACCAAAGCTGGGAGCATTCTCCAAACCGGTGCAGGTGGTTTTGGGACAGTTTCTTGCAGCATTGAGTATCCCAACGAGTATCCTTCAGTACAGAGAGGTGGTCTTGCCATTGCTTCTCCTACCCCACCTCTTCCTCCTCACTTCCCATGTGTGTCCTCCTCCCTCTGCTCAGCACTTGGAACCTGAGCTCCCAGCTGAACAACTCTCACCACCACAGAAGTCAAACACTGCCTATATGTGTGTGATTATCATCGTTACTAGAGCAATAATGTCTGAGGGGAGGAGGTACTGAAATGAAAACCTGGCTTAGGAACACACTGCACTTATTATGATGGTCCTTAATGCTTCCAAAATGTAAATACTGATTTCTAGAGCCTTAAAACCACCAACGTTTTATGAGATAATGATTCAGCAAGGAAACACTTTCATCTAAGTGCTGGCATGGCAAGATTGGAGTCTGGGAGATGAAATGTTCTGCTGTAAGTGCCAGGTGACAAAGAATTAGCTGCGGAGAAAGAGCCATGTAATGACTGTGAGGCAAAACAAACAGGAGCTGCTGCTTTCTGAGAGGTGGTTTCAAAGGTTCCTCGCGTGTTTGCACATCTGAGGCTGGAGGACAGAGGGCGGGGGCAGCCTTTAATCCGAGATGGAGACAGAGCCACGAGGTGCCTGCCTGAAAGGGCTGTGGGATCCTGCTGCTGCAGGAACGGGCTCCGAGACAGCCGGTCTCTTCCGCACGGCCGCACCGTCCCAAGGGACGGGAGGAGTGGATCAATGGAGAGCATTTTGTGTCACTACAGCTGTGTCTCTCCTGACACCTCAGAGTGCCTAGCAGATATTCCCTGCTCCTGAGTGACGGCTGCCTGACAGCTGAGCATCGCCCTCGGCACCGGAGGCAGCGCGGGGGGGATGAGGGCAGCTCCCACTGCAAAGCAGTGACACTTTATTAAGCCCAGGTATTTCAGTCTGCATTTGCTAGGGGGTTTATGAGTGTCATTACTACCAACATTTCTTTCTGCTTTAAAGAAAATGAGTTCCTGACACTGAAGAGCAAATATGTACCAGGGGCAATTAGCAAACACACCGGACAACCTCAGTTACTGTCAAGACACTTCCATCCAGCCCTGCCAGGAGAGTTATTACCTCCTGTCCCAGGAAAGCCTATTCCTGTCTCCGAGCATGGTGTCCTTGTCCCTGGGTCCTCAGCCAGTGGCTCCTTGCTCAGGAAACTGCCTTGACAGAGAAGTCAGGGCCCTGTGTTGGAAGTTTGGAAGGACCTCTGGAAGCCTGGATATTCTGACAGCATTACAGCTGTAGCAGCACCTTCCAAAAGTGGGGTGACAAGGGAGAGAGCAGCTCAAGGGCTGGACTGATACCACCCCATGTTTCTTCCCCAATCCCTACAAACTCTGGTCAGATCCCAGACAGGGCAGGGCTGCAGCCAGGGCTGCAGTGGGGGAGGTATGTGCCCAGACTGCATCAGATGAGAGTTATTAGGTCAGGATAAACCATTCTGACATCTGAAAACTCTGTTTTGGAAACACAGGAAGCCACCTGTACCTGTTCATGTGGGACGGCTGGAGCAGCCGGTTGGAGGTGAGGATACCTGTGCAGATGTTGACTCACAGCTGGACTTGCGGCCATTCCCAACACGCCAGGTTCCTGTCTCAGGTATTTCAGCTACGGGAGCTCTTTATGCGCCTGTGCTGGTCCTTCCTTGGCTGGTCTCTACCCCTTTCAGTTCTCAATTGATGTAACTTTTCTTAAGATTAATGTTTCAGCATTCTCGACTCAGGCTGCATCCTTCTGTTTAACATGGGAAGAGGGAAAATTACCTCCCAGACTAAAATCCAGGAGACCCAGCTCCTGACATGGGCCAGCTCTTGCAGGAATATCCATAAGCACCATCACTGAAGCCCTTGCAAGCAGAAAGGCTTCCCCCGAAGTGGGCAGCAGCAGCGTTTCAGCTCCAGTAGCTCCATTCTGGGCACCTCTGACTTCCTATAGCAGAGATCCACCCTCACTACACCTCCCTGTGTGCTTTCCACCGCATACTGCGGCAACCCAGTGAGATCTGTACCTCAGAACCTCATGGATGGACTGGGAGGAGGGGAAGAGCCATCAGAGGCTGATGGGCGAGGGTGGACACGTCTCCATGGCCTTGATCAGCACTGGGATATTCCAGGAGCTTAGGAAACACCCACCTGCTGGCTGAGACAGACTGACGGCAACTGTGGGGTGAGGACAGCATTTCCATTTCTGAAGGGAAGAGGCAACAAAGGAAGGAAAGGAGTCACTCCAGGAGACACAAGGAAATTCAGCAGATGGAGTATCTGATGTCCATTGAGGAGAAGGGTACCTGATTAGAGAAAGCTGAACATGGCAGAAACGGAGCAGGAGTCACTCCCAGGAGTGATATCTCACTGCTGAGATTTCTGGCACGTGTGTCTCCTTTTTCTGCTTTCAGGACCAACACCTGCTGTGGGAGAGCCCCAAAGCCTGACACAAGAGCAGGGTGGCTCCAGCCCTGCTCCCACAGCTCAGGGCTTTGGCGGCAGGTGAGCCAATGCCTCAGAAGCCAGAAAAAGAAAAGTAGAAGCACAGTTGAGTTTGCTCTGGCACATGGGAGCTGCAGGACCAGCTACACACTGCCAGACTTCTCTCAGCTCACCAGCCTCACTGCACAGATGTGTCCAGGAACCACCACAGCTCGGCTCAGCTCTGGGAACCAGCTGCTTCCCAAGCTCTGGCTGCTCACCACCGCCTTGCCCAGGGCTCAGGGAGCTGTGAATCTGGGCTGTGGAACTGCTGCAGAAGAGCTGAGCTGTCTCAAGTCCTTGGCAGGGCCACCAAACCTCTGGCATTTTCCAGCAACCTTTCTCTGCTGAGGAAGACCAGCTCCAGCCCTGCCAGAAACTGAAGGGCTCCATAGAGAGCACCTGGCTCAGCCTTGCAGACAGGTTGCAATAGACACAGTGTGGAATCAGCTGGTGGATCAAAAAGCCAGATGGGGTGAGGGTGGTGGTACCAGGCCACATCACAGCCACAAACTTACCCATCAGAACCCCGAAATAGCCACTGAGGAGTGTAAATGGGCTGGGCATTAATCAAAGTCATGGTGTTACGATCACCCAAGTCACAGCTGCTGTGCCAAACCATGGAGGTCCCGTGGCCTTGTGGGACAGAGAAACAAACACCCATAAAACATCCTGTATCTGTAAGAGCTCCTGCACCGGCACCCCCCACTCTGACCCAGCAGCTCCCTACCTTCAGCAAGACGGGAAGCCCATGTTCTCCCTCTCAAGGTAGAGAAACATTCCTCATTTCTCAGAGGAGATCAGTTATAAATGCAGCACCACAAATTGTTGCTACCAACTGCCAAAACCACAGGAAATGGCAGGAAATCTGAACAGTAAGAGCTCTTTACATATTTCCTCCAAATCTCCTACTTCAAGCCTTCCCAAAGCTTCAGCTGGAACAGAGACATGGGAGACGCTTCAATCTGTTCTAAACCTGCTTGTCAAAACACAGACTCCTCACAAACACAGCACAGTCAGGAGCACCGAAATCTTGGACAGCTGTTGGGAGAGGTCACAGAAACACAGCCATGAGTTCTTTGCCAAGTGTGTGTTCATGTTGTTGTGGCATCCACGATGACTCCATAACCTCCTGTGATATTCCTCTGATCTCCCAGAAAGCCATGCAGGATTAAACAGCCAGGGAAATGGCTCTGGCTGTATTTCCAGAAGTCTTTATCTGCCTGAGGTCTTGGAAGGCTGATGAGCTGCACTGCCTTGGGGTGAACAGGCAGAGGAGCTCCCTCTAATCAGACTTTCAGCATGGACCTAAAAACCGGCACCAAGTTTTAAAAACTCTTGGTGGCATAAAGAGGAATCAGCAGATAACTGAAGAACATACACACACCCCACACTTGGTCTCCCACCATGGACAGCGAGTAGCATTCCCTGACACCGCCTGTCACCCCTGGACATGCTCCCTCTGAGGCCAAACTGAACTTGGACCAAGGATGCTGCCATGCTGCTTGCACTTCTGGGAGGTAGCGCTGCAGGAATGCTTGGGAAAGCAGCAAAGAGTGAGCAAGAGCAGAAGGACAGTGAGCTTTGGAGGAGAAATTTCCTCAACCCAATTCCTTCTGAATTTTCCAAAGCCATGCTCCATTGACAATCCTGCTCATCAGAGCACTGTCCCACAACTTCGAACCCACCTACGTTTTTTGGGGTTTTTTTCAGAAGAAAGGTGATAACCTGAAGACCTTCACTTCCCCAAGCAAGGCAGGAGCAACACAAGGTCCCACAGGCGACGTGCTCAGCAGCACCACACATAATTCAGTGCCAGGGCAGAACCCAACCTCTCAGCAGGGCTTTCAACAGAGTTTGCCGTTATCCAAATGATGATGGGAACAAACCTATCCTTCCAGCAAGCACGACCTTCTTGCCTGGAAGGTGCCATGCTGTGGTGAGGTTCTGTTACCTAATCCACACACCAAGTAACCAACTGCTTGTGTTGGTGGAGTGGTTTGCAGTAACTTTCTCATGTCCACGGCTCTAAAAAACCTCTTGCCCTCCTCTCCCCTGCAGCTCACAGCGCTGTACCAAACACAGCAGGTGGAAGACAACAGGCAGCAGCGTCAATACGCGGCTGTGGGAGACGCACGCCGAGATCAGCCCGTTGTGACACACAACGAAACCCTTCGATTCTCCAAAGCAGCTCAGCTGTGCAAACCAGGAGCAGAGGGAGCCAGAGGTGGGAAAGGTCACCCGTGTGCCCCCCGCTCCCGGCTCTGTCCCCCAGGCTCAGTCAAGCTGTCACGGTTCCTTCTGACCTGATGGAAGGATTTGCATATGCCCCGAAGCCAGGATGACTGACAGCCCTTCCACTGTTACCGTCACTTGTGTAATTGCAGCAGCTATTCTTGTACACTGAAATGTCTAATCTTAGCAAGCCATGGAGCTGCTGGGTAATATGGACCAGCCGGGAATTTCCATGCAATTACTCACCACTGCTACTGGCACTTACTTTGGCTGGTAAAAGTCCTTCTTGTCCGCCGACCCCAGGCTCTGCAAGACACAAAAGACAGATGTATTTATTTTTTGTATTTTATCCTTTGCTTTGCCAAGCAAGTATCACTGATGAGGATGTGTGGGGAAGCAGTGAAAGGCACATGTCTTGTTATTTTCCTGCCCGATGGGTCTAGGTGGGCTGGCTGGACAGGACAGCTTGGACCTCCAGCCACAGGCAGAGCCCACAGCAGCCAAGGACGGAAAAACAGAGAGTTAAACTAGAGGTGAGAGCATGCATTAGATCTGAACTCAATGTACTCAGGCATGTCTGTGTCTCCTGTCACCTGCAAAAGTGTGGCACCTCGTGTCAGGAAGGGACTCAAGTCCTTTCAAGTCTGCCCAGCTGGAAAGAAGACAAAGTGCAGGGTTTGGTGGAGGGGCTGAGCCACCACCACTGCAGAGACCCTCTGGCAGGTCAGGGGCTGAGCCCCAGGCCCACAGCTCCTGCCAGGATCAGGACAACAGAATTCTTGTGCCAAGAAAACCACGTCAGGCCCCAAGCACGTGCAAAACTGGGAAGCAGACAGCCGCGATGCTCACTGAGGTTCCCATGTGCCTCCAACTCCACCCCCAGCATGATGGAGTGGAAGTCTGAGAGCGCCACAGCGGGGCTGTGCCAGGGTTCCCTGTGAGACCCCAGTCAGGCCAAGCCTCCCCCTGGGGCCCCTGGGGGCGATGGGCACTGCACAGACCCCACCTGGAGTGCATGGCCAGGCGTGTGCATGGCACACACAGAGGGCGTGTGCGCAGCTCCTCACGCCCGATGGGGCCGTGTACCCCACACACACATCCCAGTCTCTCCCCCAGCACACCCTGTCCCAGAGGCACAGCAGAGACTGGCCCCCAGCCTTGCTCCGAGGCCCCAGTGCATGACACGAGCTCCCTGAGCACAGAATGGCACCTGCACCAAGGGATGTGCAGGGCAGGCTGTGCCCAACACAGTGGAATGCTCGCGGCAGACGGCACCGGGACAGACAGACACAGACCCACCAGACCTGGGTGTCACCAAAGCCGTTGCACCACCACAGCCCTCTCCTCCTCCTCCTCCTGCTTGTCCTTCTCCTCGTCCTGGGGATGATCCTTGTCCGTGCACCTCGTGGGGTGGGGGCGGTGAGCAGCAGCACAGGGTGGCCCTGCCGCCGTCCCCGTCCCCGTGTGCCGGTGCGTGCAGGCTCGCGGGAGCCGCTCGGGCTCCGGGGCGGCTGTTGTAGTTTTGCTCTGTGGTTGCCAGGCAATGGCGAGCTCCAACTCGAAACAGCGGGAGCAGCGGGGCCGAATGCTAATGAGGGCCGCAAGAGCAATCCCAAATCTTCCCCTCGCCAGCCAAAGCCGAAGAGAACTCCCACCAAAGCCAGCACGGAGAGGAGGACCCCAGCCTTTAAGCAGGAAGGGATCCACTGTCACCAAACCATAACCAAGCCAGCAAGATGGGGATGTGGTTGTGTGGTGGGTGACCCTCTCCATGGCACAGAGACGTTGGTTGGTCACCGGCACAGTGGGGAGGCTGCAGCCACCCCACGGCACAGGGTACATTGGCCTGCATGTGTGGCATCCTCGTGGTCAGCCCAGGGCACACAGAGGTCTGGGAGTAGAGCTGGGAGCACACAAGGAGCAGCTTCCCTTTGGGGTGGGAAGCTCATTGGGAACGGCTGGAGCTGTCTTAGGAGAGGGTTAGGTATCAGGAAAAGGTTCTTCTCCCAGAGAGTGCTGGGCACTGCCCAGGCTCCCCAGGGAATGGGCATGGCCCCAAGGCTGCCAGAGCTCCAGGAGTGTTTGGACAGCACTGCCAGGGATGCACAGGGTGGGATTGTTGGGGTGTCTGTGCAGGGCCAGCAGTAGGACTGGATGATCCTTGTGAGTCCCTTCCAACTCAGGAGATTTTGTGACTCTGTGGTTCTAAGATGTCACCTGCCCTTGTGCTGATTGTCAGCATGCAAGAGCTCTGAGCAGCCCCACTGAGTGGAGATGGGGACAGCCCCTGGCTGTCTCTGCTGCTTCTCTGACCCCATAGCAGCAAGAAGCTTCAGCAAAGCCCCACAAATCAATGGCCAGACACCAAACTGGGCTGATCCAACACTGGTACAATCTGCCCAGATAGGTGGTGGAGTTTCCATTCTTGGAGACATCCAAGACCCACTGGACATGGTCCTGGGTGTCCAGGATAATCCAGGGTAGGTGATCCTGCACTGAGCAGGGGGTTGGGCTGAGATCCCCAGATCTCTCAAACCACTCCACACATTCCTGAGGCAGCAGAAAAATGAGCACAGCAGTAACTGCTCAGGGTGAGTGAGGGGACCTGAGCAATGGGAGCTGTCCTGCAAGCCCCCAGCACACGCAGGAACAGCTCCACTCCTTCCAGCACATCATGCCTGTATGATATTTCCTTACTTCTTTAAACTTGACACTCAAAACCCAAAGTAGTACTTCCCAAACTATGGATTGGTTTCAACAAAGTTCATGAGCCACGACAAATTCAGTTCCTTCTGCTCTCTGTGCTAGTGGGGATCACAGAGAACTGCTGATATTTAAGGAGAAATCACCTGCAAACAGCGTTCTCAACACCACTGAAACAACATCTGGAAAACCTGCACCCCACACAGCCAGACCCTCCACCCAGCCACACCTGAGGTCCATGAGAAAAGCTCCCATCAATGCCATAGCCAGCAGAAAATGAAGATTTTAGATATCTGGGATGAAACAATGAGGAACTAACTTTGCAGAGAGATTAAAAAAAAACCCGCAATAAATTGGGCAGTGATTACAGCAACGATGAGCCAAAATTACTGATTTTAAAGCTCATGAAGAAAATAGGGAGGAATAAGGAGGAAAAGCAGAATTCCAGCAACATGTCCAAGGAATTGGGCCTGGAGCAAGACCAGGAGCTTTGAATCAGCTCCTGGCTGTACCACCACCCTAGTGTCTGGCCTTGAGCCGTTTCTTCCCACTTTGTGCCTCAGTTTCCCCATATTGCCCCTGCACAGCCCTTTGCCTCCTTACTCTCTTTCCGGAAGAGAACAGAACCATGCCCAGCAGGCAGATGGAGCTGCACAGGTCAATCCCACCATGCTGCATTTCTCTCTCCTAAGCAAGCACAAAACCAAGGTGGCCGTGGATCCAGAGGGCTCTGGGAGAGCGTCCAGGAAAGCACAATGATCACCAGTGACTGGAGCAGAGTTTGCTGGAGGCCTTTCCAAGGGCAGGGACATCACAACATCCCCGTAGGAACTGGAGCACTGAGAGAGCTCAGAGTCCAGCCTGGGGTGATCCTCCCGATCGGCAGATCAGTGATGGCCTGAAGAGGTTAATAAGGGATCACACGGGGAATGGGCGACGGGAGGCTGCGGGCAGGACCGGCCGTGGGCACTGCCCGCTGTAGTGTCACACACAAAAGGACAGCAGCAGCTCAGTATCTCCCAAGAGGCAGCAGCAGGACTGGGACAGGGCCACCGGTGCCACCTCGGTCCCACTGGGTATTGCGGTCTCAGCCAAATCCACAGGAGAGGAAGATAAGGGAAAAGTAGCCAAGGGAAGGGTGGGATGTAAGGAAGCAGGGTCAGGCAAAGGAAACATACATCTTGGATCTTAGGAAAAATGTCCTGGCACTGGGCTTGAACAGAGTTTCAACACCTCCAAGTGGGAGGGACAGAACAGGTTTTACAGGGCTCACTAAAAAAACCAGTGTAGAGGGGACAGGTCCTGACCTTACTGGGAGCTGGGACTGGCTTTTCTTTTCCTGCCTGTGCCTGAAGCCTGGGAACTGAAAGAGGCAGAGGAGCAAAAGGTGGCATGGTGTTTTCCTGTGCCTTCTGGGAGGAAAGATCAATTCCTCCTGGACTGAGAGGGGATCTCCAGGCTTCTATCAATGCAAATAAACAATAAAACCTCAAATGCTGGCCTGTGTGCATGCTCTGCTCTTGGATGGTCTGCAGGCTTCTGGAGGAGTGACTGCTCGTGGCTGCTGTGCATCAAGGCACAGCTGGAGATGGCAGAGAGGCACAGCTACAGTGTGGCTCAGCTCCCAAATCAATCTGGGCTCCCAGATACCTCCTGCTGCTGCTCAGGATGCTGGGAGCCCCTGGCCATCCTGAGACAGAGGGAGAGGAGCATCACCCAGTTCAGAGTCCCTGTGAGCCCCAAGCTGCAGGGTGAGTCACCCTCCGGCGGGACCCACTGCTGCTCGTCGCTTGCTCACTTCACTGATGACTCAGGGTTGAGGAAGCACAGTTTAAGTCCCTTAATGAAATAATTTTTATCAGCCTGTCTTTCTAAAACAAAAACCTCAAGCGAGGCTTGCACCCATCTCCACCCTTTCCTCCTGAGACACTGAGGCGAGGGACCATGGGCATGGGCAGCACAGAGGCACCTGCGGGGGCAGGAGCAGCCCCTGCTGCCCCGGCACGTGGCACTGGGCAGGGCAGCCACCAAACCTTCCCAGGATAACCCTTCCATCCCTCCAGTGCCCACGCTCCTGCTGCCAGGAGAGGAAGGTGGGACACAAGGGTGCTGTCCCAGATGATGAATGCTCCATCTGTGGAAGTGCCGAAGGCCAGGCTGGACAGGGCTTGGAGCAGCCTGGGATAGTGGAAGGTGTCCCTGCCCATGGCAGGGGGTGGGACAAGGATGAACTTTCCAACCCAAACCACTCCTTGATTCTATGAATCTGGGCCAACGGGAGGGCTTGAATTTATTCGTTTAATTTCACTTTTCAGGCACTAAGTAATTTTGTGAGTTACACAGGGTAAGTAAGCTAGCAGCCCAAATTCCCTAGGCCAGCTCATCTCCAGAGCCAGCCCTGCTGGTCCCTAGTCAGAATTAGTACAACATGCGGCAGACAGAAATGATGAGTGATTTAAAGGAGTGTGCTGAATTCCAAAATTCAGCCATGCTGGGGAGATAACAGACCTGGGGTTGGAAACAAGGATGCTCATGGAGGCGCTAAGACAGAGGTATTGTTTTATTTATTTCTTCCCGCCAGCAGACATCAATCCTGTTGTACTTTTTCCTCTCATAAATGTTGCCAAGCATAATCTTGGCTCATCTTTTTTCTAGGCAGTGTCCCTGGGAGAACAAAGTTATTAGCAAGGCCGAAGAAGCCTCATGCAATTATTTAGCAACTACACCAAAAATAATCCCCGAAGACCGATGGCTGCTCACAGGTGGCAGCTTTCTAAGTCATTCCAATAAAATCTGGCTCAGTAACTCCCAGCGTAATCAATGCCCACACAAACAAACCAGAGGAAAACTGAGGGATGAGTGATTTTTCCATGCTAGAAGAGGATTCTGCAAAACAAATTCACGAGCCATCGCTGGCTGCAGGCTGTGCTGCCACACTGCCATTGTCACCTGCTCACCTGCTGGGACCTCAGCATCCCTGAGCTGCACTTGGAGCTGGGCTGGACAGATTCCAGGGGGATTTGGGCACGGGCAGGAGGTGCTGGGCCCCCAGGGCAGGGCAGGGTTTGGGGACCACGGCTGCACAGCCTGTCCCCCCCCATCCTGGCGTCACCCCGGATCCTGGTGGTTCTGCTCCCAGGCACAGCCATTCCTCAGACTCCGTGTATCTGCAACATGCTGCAGTTATGAGTAATCAGGAGGTGATGCCTGACTGTCGGAAGGGGAATCAAATTCAGAGCCTGGGATGTGAGTGGTTGTTTGGGAGGAGGAGGAAGGAGACAGCAGCCCCCATCCCATCTCACAGCATCCCCCCAAGCAGGGGCTGGAGCAGCCCCAGGCTGGGCACTCCCTGCACCCCAACTCTTTCCAGCCCTCTGGCAAGGGCTGGCTGAGGAGCCAAAGGGCTCTGGGAATGCTGCCTCCCCTCTGTGGACTCCAGCACCCATCCCACCCGCCATCCCCTGCCCCCGACACTGCACCCCTCAAACAGCCCCAGCACTGCCAGGGCCCGGAGCTAATATAGCCCCAAGCAGCCCCACTACATCAGCTGAGGCCAGATGAACCCTCAAATCCTAAAACTTGAATTTCAGGCTGGATGAACCAGATTGCTGAGCTGAAAATCACAGTGATAATTCCTGCCTTCAATGTGGGTCCCAGCCTGGAGGGAGCCCCAGGCCACCAGGCTGGGGGCAGCTTTGCACCCCCAAAGGCCATCCTGGATGGAGAGCAGATGCTGCCTGTGTGCTGAAGTGTGGAGAACAAGGAATGGAGAACAGGGGTTCTAATAAAGGGTGGGTGACGCAGCAAAACAAATCTGGTGGCAGGGAAAGGGTCAGGCGGGGCAGGCAGTGCTGCCCGGATGGGAAGGGCTGGCTCAAGGAAAGGAGGGAAGAGGACACAACCCACTGGGAATCATAGAAGAGTCTTTGTCGGAGGATGGTATTTTGGCAAGGCCAAAGCACCAGTGCGACCACGGGGAGGGGAGTGAACCATCAGCATGTGCCAGCCCCAGCCTCTCACCATCGTGACCCTGCCTCCTCCTGCCTCGACTTCAAAGGCTCCGAGGAGGGGGTGGCGATCCCCCCCTAGACCCAACCCAGCCAGGAGAGGATGCCAATGGCTCCAGCACGTTCATTCTTCCACAGCTACCTCATCCCAGCCAGCTCAGAGCAGGAGCCTGACCCAGCTCTCACACTTGCCTGCAAACAGCCCTGACCCTGTGCACGCACACGAGGCAGTGATGCACATCCAAGTTGGGCTTTGAGTCCAATGGAAGGTGAAAAACAAGCTGGAAACCAGAGAAAAGGGGGTTTGGACCACTGAGGGGGGGAGGAGAAGGGAAACATGGCTATGCACACATGGTACACTGAGGTAATCCAGAGAACAGAACCGAGGCCCTGCAGCCACTCCCCAGCAGAGCAGCAAACCCCACACTTGGGAGCTGGGGAGCTCCTGGTGTCCTCCAGGCAGCTGTCCCTGCCCAAGACACCACAGACCCACCAGGGAAGAGGGGCTGTGTTTCAGTGTCTCCCTGATGCCACAGCCTTGCTCAGACACCAACCTGACCCCAGCCCCTCACAATGCCAGGATGCCCTTCTGCGAGCAGGTGGGCACCACCCTGCTCCAGCTCAGCTCAGCAGAGGCTCAGTGTCCACTCTGGTTGCTCACCCACCCTCACAGCTGGGACCCAGGAGGGGAGGCCTTAGTGTTTTTCTAGGGCCTGAAACACAAATGTAAACCTGGTTCTTTGGAAAACGGGGTGACCACCCAGAGGGTGCTGGGCACTGCCCAGGCTCCCCAGGGAATGGGCACGGCCCTGAGGCTGCCAGAGCTCCAGCAGCGTTTGGACAGCGCTGCCAGGGATGCACAGGGTGGGATTGTTGGGGGGTCTGTGCAGGCCCAGGAGCTGGACTTGTGTCCAGCTCTTGGGTCCAATCCCTGTGGGTCCACTCCACGGTATTCCACAGTTCTGTGATCTCCACCCAGGCTCTCCCTGAGCCCCAGGACAGTGATGGGATGGGCTCTCCGGGACAGCAGCCCCATCACCAGCCCCTCACTCCAAAGCATGTCTCTGCAGCTCAGCCTGGCCCTGCCAGCTGGTTGTACGCTCTTCAAGGCCAGGCCAAGCCAGAACAGTGTCAAATTTCCCAACATCATTAATTCTGCTTCCTCTTCTTTCTCCTCCAGCTCGGAGCTCACCCCTACAGGTGCACTGCCCAGTGGAGCAGGGATCTGTGTTGGAGCAGGAGGAAGGAGCCAGGCCCTGGTTCCACAAGCCATGCCAGCATGGCTCCAGTGACCCCCCACCTCCCACCATCTCCCTCCCTCAGCAATTACACCCACACAGCTGGGCTGGCTGCAGCACAGACCCTCACAGTGACTTGGGGTTCCTTGTCGGCCGCAAAAGGAGGACCAGCTCCATCCCAGCCTGCCTTCCTGCGGGAGGAAAAGCGAGTCTGCTCATGAGCATCTGCCAGCACCCCCATTAAACAAGTCCGTTTGCACTCCATCCTTGCCTTCCCACCCTTTGCAGCATCTTCCCAGCCCTGCTTTCCCCAGCTGAGCCTCTTCCCAGCCATGCTCCCCGTGCCAAGGGGAGTTCACCCGCAAACCCCTCGCAGCTGACACCACGCTAAAGCTGACCAAAGCTTCAAAGCATTTCTTTACTGAGAGCTCATCCAGGAAACTTTGTTTTCTCCACTCCTATTGTACTGCTGCATGCCTGTAGGAATTCATTCATGCACAGACAGCCACGCAGGCACGCACAGGCTCTGTGTTAGTGTCTCCCTGTGGAAGGAGCTCCCGGAGCCCTGCCAGGGCCAGCACAGCCAGACCCTGCACTTGCTGCTTTGCCGGATGGAAGAACTTGTCAAATTGCTGGCAAAACCACGGGAGCTTGTAAACCTGCCAGCTCCACAGCACCCAGAGTGACACGCACGCACAGGCCTGGGCACCTTGGCTCCGTGTTGTCATTCATCCAAAGCCGTGGAGCAGCAGGGAGGGTGCGGGAGGTGCCAGAGGAGCCACAGACATGGGGCTGCACAGTCGCCCATCGCTGGTACCACCGGTGGGCTGCACACCCTCCCTTCTCCACCTTATTTTTCCTTCTTTTTCGTGATTACAGCCTGCAAACTATTACAGCAGCTTGGAGCACATCGGGAAGGAGATGTGCATGGCCTTAAGTGTTTGCAGGATCAGGGCTGAGCAGCGGAGCTGAACTCGCTGCTATTTATAGCGGGAAGCCCTGAGCACAGCGCACGCTGGAGGGGAGCGTGGCTGGGCCTGTGTTCCTGCTAAAACCTGGTGGGTTTTTTTACTTTGCCTCATTTTGGGGATGTCAGCTGCCTGATCTCATAATTGCATTCATGTGCTGCCTGGTATTTACAAATGGTTTTGTTATTTTTTAATCTTTGGGCACACCAGGTCATAGAATCACAGAGCGGTTTGGGTTGGAAGGGACCTTAAAGCTCATCCTGTTCCACCCCCTGCCATGGGCAGGGACACCTTCCACTATGCCAGGTTGCTCCAAGCCCCATCCACCCTGGCCTTGGACACTTCCATCCTCCTACACGTTTATACTGGTTTATAGGTGAAGTTCTATCTTTCATCACTGGTTAAAAAAATAAAAAAGGCAGGAAAAGAAGCTGGATCCGAGTAGTCAGCTCCCAGCTCCCAGGGCCTGCAGCTGATTAATTACACCCTGTCCTGCAGCGTGCACTTCACACACGGCCCTGCGTGCCTGCAGCCTGGCTGGGTGTCAGCAGCCTGACAGCAGCTTTGCCTGCCAGCCTGGCTAATTATAGCGCGGGGAGCAAATGAGGGTGCCCTCCCTGCCCTCCTCTTCCCTCTGTTCCCCTCTCCTCCCTTCCCCTCCCCAAGATCACACAACATCTGACTCAAACAGTGTAAATGTGAATCCCCACTCCTGGGAATGTGGCTGCCACCACAAAATGATCTTAACTGCTCGTAGCCCTGGGGGAAGAGCAGGGCTGTTTGCAGAATGACATGCCTACCACAAAACAAGGATGCTCCTCACAGCTGGCCTCTTCATCATCCTCCTCTTCCTCCTCAGTACCCATCACCGAGCTCAATGCACGGGAAACCTGCTCCTCCTGCACTGCTCATCCCCGGAGAGCTGATGGGGCTGGGCAAGCTAGGTGCGACAGAAGGCTACAACACGCTCATGGGGTGCTGCCTCAGCTTTATCCCAAGCCAACAAGAGATAAAATGCCGAGGGAGCATCTGAGCTCCACCAGTACAGAGCAAACCCACTGTTTAGAAATAGCAGGAACCACTTCACTACCTGGGTAACACTGAAAGGTCTGTTCTGAGCACTCCTTTGCCACCATCACCGGCCCAAGGTAACTCCTCTAGGCCTAAAAATTCACTTTTACTCTCAAGTTAAAAGTGTTTGTTTTTCTAAATAGGGCTTGGAACGTATCAACCAACTGATTTTGGAGCAGCAAGCTCTCTGAAATTCATATGAAGCTTTGGCTGCCCCATCCCTGGAAGTGCCAGGCTGGACGGGGCTTGGAGCAACCCGGGATCATGGAAGGTGTCCCTGCCCATGGCAGTGGGTGGAATGAGACGGGCTTTAAGGTCCCTTCGAGATGGGTCCCTTCCATCCCAAACCATCCCATGATTCCAGGATAATATGCCACAGGTGTTTGGGAGCATCACCAATGTGAGCAGAGAAAAACTTACACGAACTTTATCTATTTTGGTCACAGGTGAGGCTTTAAGAAGAAAGATCCCCTGGAGCTTTGCACATTTCTCTTAGAACAGCTTTTCCTGAGGGATGGAGGCACTGGTTCAGCCCTGGCCACCCATTTTTCATCCAGACAGGAGAGAAGAAGGAGCCAGGGGATGAGGATACCCCTCCATCCCCACAAAGCACACAGCTTCCCACAAAGACACCCCATCTGGTACTAAGATTGAGGTCGGCAATAAGGTGGGGACAACGATGACCTTGCCACATCCCCAAGTCCCCTTTCCCACGTGGAAAGGGACGGGGACAGCCAGTCCCTCACTGCTCCCGCAACTGCATCCGTACCCTGAGCATTACACAGGCTCCAGCCAGCCAACCACCACCAAATATTTAGGAATCAAACTCCATAAAGGAAGCACAAGACACACTACAGAATAAATTGAGTACATTAGAAAAAGACCGGAGAGGAAAAATAGATTTTTGGAACGTGTTCTCAATCTCATTAATTGGGAAGACAGCCTCGGAGGGGGAAAAAAATGATTATATCCTCCCCAAACCATTATCCGCTCTTCAGAGTGTATCATATGAAAACAGTTATATAAAAGAATAAATTATATTTGGAATGGCAAGAACCCCAGAATAAAGCTAGGAACTCTGATGTTCCCATATAAAGATAGGAGACAGTTATCTGTTCCAAATTTTCCAGTTTTCTGCTGCGCCAATTCAAATTCACTACATACCAGCATGGCCATATTAAGGGGACTCCACCCATGTGAGCTTGGAAAGAGCAGTAATCCCCCAAACTATCAATTTAATGTATGGGGATAGAAAATGAGGGAAGAATGTACTCCCAGAAGGAGCGCTCTGTTAACGACATGGCACAGGGCTCCAGAACGTGCACACAGGAATATCATTTACAGGGACTTTTGCACTGTGAGACCCGAGCTGAAATGGAGATTTCTGCACGCAGACACCGTCGATGCTGCAAATTAAATGTCCGTTTCCAGATCCAATGTGAACTTTATTTTTGTTTTCTTTTCTAGTATTTGCTCAGTGTCACGTTTCTTGGCCGGCATTAGGAAATCATCTCTTCCTTGGGGGTTTTTAAGTTAATTTTCAGCCCATCTTGCCCAGGCTCTCCTGAGCAGCAGAGGAGCAAGGATGGCTCAAGGCAGGGCTAGCGCCAGGCAGGGCCCTTTCAGCCTGACCCCTGTGGAGATGTTCCAGTCCCAGCCTGGGATGCACGTGCTGACCACAGCACCCAACCATGCAGGAACCCCCACACAGGCAGCCTCAAGCTCCCCCTTACCCTGCACTGGATCCAAAGCGGATAAAATTCCTCCTTTTTTCTGGATTTCTGCAGATGCAACACAGCACTGGGAATGCTGTTAGCATGAGCACGGGGCACTGGTGTGGGCTTGGGCACAGCAACGAGGGGCAGGTGACACAAACATGGGAGGCAGGACGTGACCCTGAGTCTGGCCACCCACTCCCGAGCCCCCAGGAATGTGCTGTTATGTTTAACACCGCACAACGAGCTGGTTCCTCACCTGAACTACACAAACAATACACAAGGTGCAGGTGGTATTTTCCAAGTTTCCTTTCCTGTTTGGAATTCCCATGCAGAAGACCCAGTGAGTGCCCCAGCAGCTCCATATTCCTCCCACCAGTCCTGTGGAGCCACTGCTCACGGCAGGTGAGAAGATGGGAAGGACAGCTAAGAGATGGAAATCTGGGCCAGGAGATGGAAATGAGGGCTACAGCCCATCTTTCATCAGTTTTTAAACCAGTCAAGGGCTGGGCACAGAGCTCCTTTGTCATCTGTCTGAAGCTTCCAGGTCCCCCTCCCTGGACGTGTTCAAGGCCAGGTTGGACAGGGCTTGGAGAAACCTGGTCTAGTGGAAATGTCCCTGCCCATGGCAGGGGTTTGGTACAACACGAGCTTTAACGTTCCTACCAACCCAAACCATTCCATGATTCTACAAAGAAGCAGCCTGAAGAAGAAATTATTTTCTCCAGCTCTACCAAACAAATAAAAATCATTACAAAATAAAACAACAACAAAAAAAACACCTAAAGAATAAGAACCTTCTAGAAAGCACCTCTGCTCATGCCCTGAGACCCTGACGAGGACCAGCAGCACTCCGTCCAAGCTCCTCCCGCACCATCGGCACCGCGCGGCACCGGCGCCGGAGCCGGCAGCACCCTGGAAAGGAGCCGGCAGCAAATAGCGAGCCCTGTCCAAGCCATCAGGATGGATATGCAGATAAACCAGGTCAGAGAAGTGTTTCCATCCCAGCCAGACAGTGACTAAGAGACGGCATTAATTTGTTACTCAGCCCAAGTTTAACTTTTCAGACCAAGAAGAGCCAAACGGTCGTTCCAAGTGAAAAAATACTGCAGGATGCATTCCTTTGCCCTGTCCCAGGAATACCCAGGGATTCATGATTTCACGATGGAGCTGACAGCTCTTTCATATATCACTAAGAATAACAAACCAACCTTTCTGTTTTTCTTTTCATTCCCTAAATGCTATTTACTGGTCGCAAGAAGCCACACGTCATGTTCACACAGCGCTCCAGGGAGGTGGGGCTGGACGAGCTCCACATGCTCTTAGTGCAGCACATCAAACCACCACAGACAACAAAAAGCTGTTTTATTGGCAGTCCTGCTGTCAGCACAGAGAATGGAGTGTGTGTGAGGGAGCATCCACCTTCCACCCCTTTCTGGACTCAACATGAAGGCTCCTGGGAGCTTTATCAGGGATGTGACACTGAGAACATAAATGGAGCAAACCCTTTGGAGCTTGAAAGCCCTTCCAAATTTATTCCAAATTTGATAACCTGCTCCAGCACCTGTGCCTGTTGCACTGCCTGGTTGGGACGGTCCCCACATCACAGCAGGTACAGGACAGCACCTCCATGCCAGGGTGCGGCGAGGGACCCGCATGCCCAGGTGAAGGGACAGTAGCCCAATGCCTCACTGCAGGGCCCAGGGACCCCAACATCACACAGAGGGTTGGGTATCACCAGAACCTATCACACAACAGCCTTTTATTTATTTTTGCCTTTTGGGGCCTCCAGAAAATGATGTTTTCAATGACTGGACTCAGAGACTCATCCAATATCGTGCCAAGATGGTGGCAGTTGTGCCCAGGGAGAGGCATCCCCAGCCCCACTGGTGCCCTCCTGTCCTCGGGCTGAGGCTGCAAGGTGTGGGGCACTGCAGGGTCCCTGGGATGCTCCACAGCACTACAAAGCATTTGTTCCTGCAGGCAGAGGAGATTTGACGCTGTCAGCCTGGCCAAGCGCTGCACAGCAGAGCTCTAAACAAACACTGCCACAGCACTCGCATCCAGCTCCATCCGCAGATGGAGCAGAAGGGATGCCTGTGACATGATACCGCCTCGGTAAATCCTGCCAGAGAGCTCAGACCATGTCCTACCCACATCTTGTTTTATAAAACCATGTGCTGTCTCACAGTAGGTCAGGGTCAGAGCTGTGCAGAGCTTTCAGCCGCAGCATCCCTCTCCTGAAAAATTCCAAACCAGCTCTGCCAAGGGGCCATGATCCAGACCTCCAAATCCACCTCCCTGCGGCCACCCAGCACGAGAGCTGGTACCACACACTGCTCCCTGGCCCCTTTGGAACCTTGACAGTCCCTTCTCCTCCACCACTCAGGAGCTGGGAACCAGTTTTAATCCATAACCAAACAAGCCTAAGGAATGCCTGTGGGACAGTGGCGTGATGGGAGAGCCCAGAGAGGCCCAGCCCCGCGAAGGACCTCGGTGGCAGCACGCTGTCACTTGAGGGACAGCACAGTGACAGTCCTCACCCCCCCAGGATGTGGAAACCAGGGCGACAGGACCCACCTGGTCTCCAGTAAAACCCCAGCCGAGTTGGGCTGCTGTAGGAGGGCAGCCCAGCCCAGCATCCCCGGGCAAGGCAACACGCACGGAGAGAGGGCTCTTACATTGAGGCAGGGCATCCTCCCGCAGCAGCTGAGGCGAGTCGGAAGGGCTGTGCCAAAATGCAGCGGCCACTCGGGAGGCAGGTGCCACATCTTGCGTGCAAAAGGCACATCTCCAACCTGCTGGGGCTTTCAGGACTGGGCAGGGCTCCTGCTCCTCCCCGTGCCGCCCACAGCCCTTCCTTGTGGCACCTACTCCCAGTCCCACCCTGCCGTGTCCTCATGCTCACCTCATCCCACTGGCTCCTGCCCAGCTCCAGGTTGGAGGGCATGGGAACCCTCTAAAACTACGGTAAGGATCGGGCCAAACCCACACCCCACTTAGCCACGGCTCAGAGCCACGGCAGCTCAGGGCCGGCTGCCGCACTGCCACTGGAGAGGTTCCTCCTCTGGCGTGTCCCTTGTCAGGCACAGCCCCTCCTCTGGCACATCCTCCCACACACAGGGGTCTGGGCAGAGGTCACCTCCGCACTCCACAGGGCAGCAGTCCCTCAGGACGCCTGCTGAGCCCATCTGGCCTTCACCACAGCCAGAGCCACAAAGTCTTTGTGAACCTCGTGAAAAAAACAACTGCCTTGAATCCATTTTTGCTTTTTCCCAGCAAATCTCTTTGGTACCCCCCAGTCTGATGTGAAATCACTCACCATCTCTGTAGTACTCTGAGCTGCACAGAGGTCCCTGCTTCTTCCCTTTCTCCTTCCTTCTCCTTCTCTCCTCCTTGTCTTCCTCCTCTCCCTCCTGGGTGGCCAGGCTCTCCCTGCTGGGAGGGCAGCAGCCTATTCCAAGATTCCTATCCGGCCGCCCACAGCCTCTCCCAACAATTACAGGCCTCTGCGGCTGTCCCAGGTAAGCAGCAATGACAGACCTCGAGGCAACTTCCATGGAAATGTCTGTTCAGAGGCAGGGTTAAGTCCCTGCCAACTCCTGCCTGAAAAGGAGCATCCTGCGCACCCCGGCAGCGTGACAATCCCAAACAACTGGATGGCGGGAAACGAAATGACACCAACCTCTCCCTAGAAAACAAGGGTGTAAGTATTTCCTAGGGTCCCTGCATCATTTCAGTGGCCCCATCCCCAGTCCCATGGCTTCTTCCCAGCACAGACAGGTCTGTGGGGCTGGGGTGGCCACCCCAAAAGCTTGCATGAGCCCAGCATTCACAAAGACAAAGTGATCCTTTAATGCCACATCCACATCCAAAGGTTATTGGTGAAAACCCACAGGAAAATCCTTGGCTGACACACTGGAGATGTGGTTCCAGGGGCACTGGGCAGTGCAGGGAAGGGCCCTGGGCAGCAGCTGCAGGAGAAGCCTCACCCCCGGAGCTCAGGGTGCAGGCGTTCCCCGAAGAGGCACAGCCAGGGGTGGCAGTGGGACACAGATGTGATGGGCTGTGGCTCTCACCAAACACTTGCTTCATCTCTGACTTCTTAGATGTGATCACAATGAAAGCCCAGAACCCCCATCCAAAGGGCAAAGCAGGGAATTCCCAACTCCAGCAGACACCAAGCCCACACTGCTGATAGAAACTGCTGGTATAGGGTACAGCAAACTTACAGCTGCTCTCCCCACAAACCCCTCCATACCCCAAAAGCAACAAATGGCATTGTTCCCTCTGTCCCGTCCCACAGGAGCCACTGAAGCCATCACTCCCCTTGCCTTATCCCAGCGTGACTCCCAGCCCTGCCCAGCAGCACTGGCCCTGCCAGATTAACGCTCAGCACAGACTCACCCCAGCTTCCCTGTGCTTTGAAAACAGCAGCCTCTGACCTCAGGAGGGCTTTATGCCGCCAACAGGGTCCTGTGTTTGCCACTCCCACAGTCTGTCCCATAAAAGCCCTCACACCTCCCCGCTAAGCAGGACAACCAGAACCCCCAGTCCTGTCCATCCACTGCTCAGAGGCAGCAGCACTGCAAGGAGCTCCCCGGTCACTTCCTGCTGGTCTGCCTGTGTATTTTAGGGACATGTGGCAGATGGGCACACCAGGGAGGATGCAGGAGCCTCTGGTCCAGCACAAGCTTGTGGCAAGTGAAGAGCACCCAAATCTTGCTGACCACAGGTGGAGAGAGTGACTTATAAATATAAGCATAAATCTTTGGGAAGGCTGAGGAGGAAAAAGGCTGAGGAAGAACTGGCTGAACTGGGATAAAGAAACTCTTGCATCCAGATCCCATTTCTCTCCAGAAAGGGCCAAAACCTCAACAGGAGCTTGTGTTAAAGCCTCTGATCTTCACTGGGGTTTCACCCCTGGGCACCACGTGTTCACACATCCAGGGACAGCCACTGCCCAAATTCAACTTTAATCCAAATAACATTAAAAAGATGCTCCAGGGATTAAGTGACCTGACAAGCTACAGGCACACCCAGGGACAGAAAACCAATGGTGTGTGTCAGAACAGGGCTGTGATCGCATGGCCCTCCTGGCACTCACCCCATGTGCCTCAGTTCACCCAGTCATTACGGGCAGGTGCGGCACTGCCCAGCTCCTGCAGGGCAGGGGGAGGTCAGATGCATATCATAGAATCATGGAATCAGTCATGGGATCATGGAATGGTTTGGGTTGGAAGGGACCTTAAAACCCATCTCCTTCCACCCCCCTGCCATGGGCAAGGACACCTTCCACTATCCCAGGTTGCTCCAAGCCCCGTGCAGCCTAGCTGTGGACACTTCCAGGGATCCAGAGGCAGCCACAGCTTCTCTGGGCAACCTGTGCCAGGGCCTCCCTGCCCTCCTCACAGGGACCAATTTCTTCCCAATATCCCATCTCACCCTACTCTCTCTCAGTTCAAAGCCATTCCCCTGTGTCCTATCACTACATGCCCTTGCAAATATATATATATATATATATATATACACACACACACTCCTACCCACACATATTATATTTGTATTTTATGTTTAATAGTGCTGTTCCCAGGACTGCTCCCATGGGAAGCACAGCCCCATACTGCTTTGGCTGGGGTTCGGGATGAATAAGCAGCAGGAGGCAGGAAAGCCGTGGCCCTGGGGGGTCTGCCTGCAATCAGGCAGCATTTCAGCAGTGGTGAGGGAAGAAATTAAAGAAATAAATCGTATTTTGTTCGTGCTTAGTGAACACTCACTGGAGAGTCATGATGAAACCACGCATATGCTTTTCCAGGCAGGAGACAGCGGTGCTGGGAATCACGGGCTGGTCCCAGGGTGGCACAGGGATGTGGGTACTCACAGCAGGAACAAGGTGGATGCTGACGGGGAAGGAGGTGTCAGAGCACAAGGAGCTCCAGCTGGGGATGTGGGGGAAAGCAATGGATTTGCTGTGCCTGAAAAGTTGGGCTGAGATGGGATGGTGGGAGAGGAGCTGAGGGAGGAGAGGGGAGGTGCAGCCCGAGCCCTGAGGCTGGCACAAGAGGGGCAGCAGAAAACCTCCTTCACGGGAGAGACCCTGCCCGACGCCACCATGGCACTGCTGGGGCTGGGGATCACCTGCTCCCCTGCCTGTGCCCTGCTCTTGGGAATGAGCTGGCCAGGAGCATCCCAACACCTCAGGATTCCCAGCAGCCACAGAGTGGGCATGGCTGCCTGCTACAAAAAATTAATTGGAAAAGCCAGTTTTGGGGCAAAAGGGCCATTTTTGGAGAGGAGGGGAGAAAAGAAAATAATTTTAAAAAAAAAGAAAAAAAGAAAAGGGAAGACAAAACCACTGTGTAAGAGATGAAGGAAAGGGGGGGGGGAAATTGAAAAGAAATCCCTGGGGAATTGTGGAGAAGAAGAAAGAGCATAGACACGCCAGGCGAGCTGGAGCGAGAGCCAGGGAGCAGGAAGCGCCTAACTAGGATGGAGACAGAGATACTACAGAACCCTGGTGACGTCATGCCGGAGTCGCAGTGGTTTCCAAAACAACTCCAAACTCCAGCGCCCAGAGAGGGAGTGAGGAGTGCAGGAGAAGTGGAAACCGAGATGGGGCTCGGCGCTCAGAGGGAGCTGGAACAGGAGCTGGAGGCGTCTGTGGAGCTGAGCCTGCTCCCAGCTCCCCGTCGGTTTGCTCTGGCGGGACGGGCTCTGGGGAGCCGGCAGCCACGGAGACAGAGGTTATTGTAGAGCCAGGCAGCATCAGAAAGGAAATTCCTGAGGGTGTTTTCCTAATTGACACATACAATGAAGTTACAGTCCCCCAAAGCCCCTTGCTGCAAGAAGGTAAATGCTGGATGCTCCCAGAAGCAGAGCCAAGGAGTGAGCAACAGCAGAGCCGGCGACCCAGAGGAAATAAATCTGCACTAAATGGGAACCACACACAGAGAGTTGTCTCGATGGCAGCGGGCGGCTCTGCCCCAGCCTGTTCGGATTAGAGGATTTTATGGCTATGCTGGCCCTGGGGAGCCCGGCCAAGGTGGCTGGGTCAGCTCAAGGCTCTGTGAGGAGGGTGGAGAACAAAGTGAGAAGGCAGAGTGAACCCCCAGGGTCAGGCTGTGGTGCCCCTCGTCCTGGGCTTGCAATGTGGGGCTGCCCCCTGTGCCCCCAGCCCGCCCCACACTGCTGGATGGGTATGGCAGTCCCGGCACCCACCCCATGGATGAGGAAGGGTGGCACAACTGCCGTGGTGACTTTTCCTGTCTCTCAACCACAGGTGTGTTTCTGCTGGAGGCTGCAGGAATTCCTGCAGGTTCTCCACTGCCTGCCTGGCCAGAGCCAAGCCCAAGGCAGCACCAGGGTGCTCCCACACCTTTGCTCTCACAGCTTCACCTCCTGCCGGGCTGGAGCCTGCCTGCTCTCATAGGCCTGTGCTGCTGATAATTGGCAGAGCTGTAACTGGGCTGTCCTGGGGCTGGAGCTGATCCCGGAGGTCTGGTATGCTGCAGCAATCCAGGCCTGGATCCTGCTGGGACACAAGGAGCCCCACTCTGCAACACCGCTGAACACGTGATGAACCTGCTTGGTCTCAGCACTGTCCTACAGCTCCATGGCTTCTGCCAAGGGATGCAGCATGCGGGGGACACTGCCAAACACACTGGCAAAGGGGGATGGGTGTCAGGACACAGCTGCAGGTTGGTGGAGGGGTCCAGGTGGGAAAAGAACCCAAGAGGGGTGAGCAGGGCACAATCACCTCTCTGCCTCCAAACCTGTGAGAAGCAGCAGGAGGGCACAGGCTGCACAAAGCAGGTTTGGCCATGAGCCCACCTTGCAAACCACCCAGGGAAATCCTTGGGAAGGCAGCAAGACCCCCGAGCTGGCGAGACAGGCCATAGTTAGGATGGAACTGCCAAGAGATGTCCTCGATGCTGCCCCAGCCATGTCCACTCTGCACACACTGTATGGCTCAGAGCCGGCAGCACCAGGAGCAGGCTGGCCACAGCAGCAGCCCCTGCCTGTCACCCTCCCCTGGGCCCCTTCCCGGCTCCCTGGTTAAATCCTACCACGGCTGCTTTCCTGCCCGGGGGCGAGGAGAGCCTGACTCACGCACTAGCATAGATTAATAAATGAGCAGAGGAGCTGGGCTCATCCTCTGAGCCGGCAGCTGAATCACCGGGCTCCGGCTGCCTCGCGCATTGTTCCAGCGCTGAGTCAGTGCTGCTGCGCAGGGGAACAATAGCAGCGAGCAAAACTTGTGGCCTGTGAGATGCAGCAGCACAGAGAAATCAAAAAATAAGTGTTGCTGTAAGCAAGCTAATAGGGCTGCCCACGGAGCCCCAGAAAAGCAGTGAGTGCTCTGGGCTCCAGCTTCCCCCCACCAGAAATCCAAACTCCCAGCCTCTCACAGGGGCGCTGCGCTTGGCAGCAGCAGTTTTCTTTGTGCTTAAGAGCTGCCACCTCTGTATTTATCATTTTTTATGTTCAGCCATAATTGGATGACATGGTCTGGTTGTTCCTCCCACCCTGGCTGGGCTGCACGTGCGCTGCACACAGATATCCCAAGCCTTCCCCATCCCTGGAAGTGTCCAAGGCCGGATTGGACAGGGCTTGGAGCAATCTGGGATAGTGGAAGGTGTCCCTGCCCATGGCAGGGGGGTGGAATGAGATGAGCTTTGTCTTTCCAACCCAAACCTATGCTATTCTCACAGCTCCCAAACTCACAGCCCTGGTCTATCACTTCCTCCAAAAGTATAAGATGGGATTTTAAAGGATGAGGGGAACAGTAATTCCTGGAGGAAGTTCTGTCTCAGGGCAAGTGACAACCACCCTTCTCAAACCCTCCAGATCATCTCTAGCTGCCAGGCTGCCAGGGTTCTCCATCTCTCCCAGCTAAGGAGAAAGTCCCACTCTAGCCAGGTGTGCCAGCCCCCTTTTGCCACCCCAGAACAGCTCCTGCCATACAGCAAGGTGAACAGCCACCACTTGCTGGGCCTTGCAAAATAAATCATATTTCACCTCAAAATGAAGCGGAAGCCTCCTGCACTCAACATCCTGCTTCCTGAGGTTGGGAGGGAGTGTCTCAAGTCCTCTTAGGGTCCTTGTCCACCCACAAGCCACACACTTGGCAACCTGGAAAGTACTTTGCTGATACACAGGACATAAAAACTTGGAGAAACAAGGGACTAGAACCTGGATTCACAGAGCAGAGAGATGGGAATCAGCTTGAGAAACAGGGTCAGCTGCTGGTCTGTTCTTAAACACAGCCCTGAATTACAAACATCACTGTGCCCTAAGTGCCTCTTTCTGATCATATCACCCCCAGACGAGTCTCAACCTCCCCTGACACCAGCTAATGACTGGGCTTTGTAGGTGCTGCATGGCAGCAAGTTCTGCAGGTTAATGGGAACATGTGGCAGCGCCACATCTCCTTCCTTCCAGCCTGGTGTAATGTCCTTCTGCCTAGAGAAAGCCCAAGTGCCCAAAGGACACACCAGGAGGCACGGTGTCACCCCACAACCACCAACCCCCCCCCCAGTGCAGCTCTGGGAGCCTCTGCATCCCAGCTGGATGGTCCCAGCCCTGAGTGCTGCCGGCAGCCCCTCCGCCCCCGTGCCCCACTCCAGGCTGACCGCAGGGATGATGGTGCTGGGCAGGTCCCACACGAACACAGCGTGAAACCTCCTTGTCTATCATCCAGCCCAGTGTCATCCAATCTCCAACCACCCCAATCTCAATGAACCATCAACCTGAAATAAAACAAAATCCGCTCAAAATCCCAGTGAGCACCAGGTTGCCTCTGTTTGCTCTTACAAGGATCTAATTCAGGTCTAATAAGACAGTTATTATGATATATTAAATGAGTGGCAATTGATTATTAAGAGCTTATTCATTGGACCTGGGCAGATGGGTAATCAGATACCTGCCTATTACATAGCTGTGAAACCACTCTGAATATACTTCTAATGACCAAGTGATATTTACTTAACATTCAATATCCATCACTAGGAAAGGTCTCTCTAGATTTAATAAGCCTCTGTTATTTTATGTTTAATTAAATACCATCCACTATTAAAAACATATTTAACTGAGGTCGAAACCAGTAAAAACTGTATCTTATAACATAGCTGTTAAACCTCAAATATCTTCTTAATGATTAATTGGGATTTAGCACACGATTGCTGTCCTACTGAGAGCGGATGGAAAGCGGAAGCTCAACGATTCAGGGACCAAAGTGCTTTGCTTCTGCAAACAATTCTGCTGGTTAAATGGTTTGGCTAGTAAAAATAAAACAGAGCAGTGGGAGCCTCAGTTCCTACGTCACCCAAAGCTGGAAAATTCAGAATACAGCACAGCCACTTGCACAGTGCCCAGCAACTCGCACGGCCACACAAGGAGCCGGGACCACCATCCTCCTCCCAGAGATCTGTGTACAGGTGCATTCCTGCAGGCCAGGACATCAGCAGGACCTTTCCAGAGCTGCTCTGCCCCAGCATCAAGGCAGAAGTTCTGGAGCAGTGGGCCGGGGGACTCCTGATGAGACGGTTCCAGTTGGGATTGTGAATGGCATCCTTTCTGCTTGGACTGGCCAGCAGGGGTGGTTCAGTAGTCCATCACACCCACCAATTTCCCCAGCAGAAACAACAGTGCCTGGAAGAAGCTGGAGGCAGATTTCATAGAATCATGTAATGATTCGGGTTGGAAAGACCTTAAAACTCATCCCATTCCAACCCCCTCCCACAGGCCAGGACACCTTCCATAAACCAGGTTGCTCCAAGCCTCATCCAACCTGACCTAGGCCACTTCCAGGAACGGGGCAGCCACAGCTTTTCTGGGCAGCCTGTTCGCCACAATGGTCCAAAACTTTGATGTTAGAAACGAAGAGATGTTTTCAGGCCAAGGGACCAGTGAGCTCCCAGAAGCAAGGGCCCTGGAAGGACAGGTCCTCCAGGAGCAGCAGACTAAGGACAGATGTTTCTGCCACTGCCCTGCACAAGTGTCCTCCATGCCCTCCACTACAGGCAGCCCTGGACACCCACACCACCACACATCACGCGCTTCCTTCACCTCTGGGCACAGGGACAGCTGATGGGGGAAAAGTGCCTCTAGGCAAGGGGAAATCAGCTTGGACAGGGAGCAGGGTAAAGTCCAAAGCATGTCAGCGCTTGGGAAAAAGCCATTCCACCTCAGTGACCTCCTGCAAGAGGATTTATTTTTATTGGTTTTGTTTTGAAAGACCTTGAAAGCAAAATCTGATACTAGCAAAGTATTAAATATAGCAGTACAGCCCACATGGATTGCACAAGAAAACAATTTCAGAATAGAAACAGCAAGAATGTCTACAAACACTGAGAAAAATACCAAGAGAGGGAAGCTAAGAGGGTCCTTTCTTTGTGTTGTTCCCCTCGCAGCCTCAGGCATGCTGGGGAAATTGGGGTTAGACTGTGGGCTGCGTGCTTCAGTCCTGGGAAATGAGTCAAGAGCCTGGAACATGTGCTCAGCACCAGGCACAGGCAGGGCAGCCCTAGGCTGTGAGCTGATGGGCTTCCTTGGAGGGACCCTGGTGGGTCAGACCTGGGCTTGTGGTGCTCCAGGGAGAGGCACAGAGGGAGCATCCCAAGGGAGCTGCTGGATGGGCTTGGAGATTACCAAAGCCCTTCCCCAAAGTCATGTCCCAAGAGTGAATCATCATTCTGCCATGAATGACATACCAAAGGGATAAGAAAACATTTCCAGTGTCTGACAAGACACTGTGTTATGCATGAGGGAGGTTCTAAATATCCACATGGAAAAGATGTTTTTGGAGGAAAACCTTGATGCTATTCAGAGTTTCTAAAAACAAGAGTCTCTGGGAGTCACAGAATCCCAGGATGATTCATGTTGCAAGGGACCTTAAAGCCCATCCAGTGCGACCCCTGCCATGGGCAGGGACACCTTCCACTATCCCAGCTTGCTCCAAGCCCCATCCAAACTGGGCTTGGACACTTCCAGGCATGGAGCAGCCACAGCTGCTCTGGGGAAGAATAAGTCTTTGTTTTCTTTTTCTTCACCAGAGAAGTCCAAGAGAGTCCAAGCACCACAGATCCAAGAACCTCAACCAGAGGGACGCATTTCAGAGCAGACCTGGGTGGTTGGCTCTGCAGGCCAGGTAGAGGCTGCCTCCACAGAGGCTTCACAGAGAGGACGCTCATGGAGTAACCTTGTCATCAAAAACACTCTATCATCTCCCAAATTTGAGGACCAGGATGAAAGTCCAGCTGGATTTCATTTCCTTCCCCAAGCACTGCTGTGTATTCGTATATACACAAATACACAAACTACCTCCTCACCCTCCCCACCTCCCTCCCAAGCAGGAGCCCCAGCACCAGGGCAGGCAGGCCCAGGAGATACCATCTGGGCTGCTTCAAAGCCATGCAGCTGATTAAGGAAATAGCAGAGGTGCCTGTCTGGGGGATATGGTGATTAAGGATGTCTCCATCTCCAATCAGCCTTGGAGACTTTGCTGGAATATTGACTAGTGCCACACAGTGCCATGGGAGGAGCTCCACACCTGATGTGTCCTATCTCATTCTGGAGAAGTCAGAGGATGTGAAAAGTGAGGAGGAAGCCTCTGGAGATGGCTCCCTTGTCCAGTTGAGGAGAGCAAGACATTTGCTCCCAACACATCCATCTCCACTGGACAGGGCTGGACTTTTCTCTTTCCCTTCATTCAGACAGAAACCACTGCTCATTTAGAGAGAGTTAATCTCACTTTTGATCAACTCTTCACAAGAGTCTGACAACCTACAACTGCATTTTGGTATCTACAAATTACTCCCACGGGGTATGGGAGGCCTGGGGAGCTGCTCCAGCACAAACACAAGGGTTTGCCTGCTTCAAATGGCCTCTTTGTATCCTTGCAACCCCAAGATTCCCAAGAAGGAAAGGAGCACCTTTTCCACCAAACCAGTCCTCCAGCTGAGGCTCCAGGCCACATCCTGTTGAGTTTGAGTGTTTCCAGGAAAAACTTCAGAGCTGAACAGAGAAGGGCCCAGGTGGGCATCACGGATGTGTGGGATAAGGAAACAGAGATGGGCTGTAAGAGCTTCCACAGAGGTCCCATTGCAAGTTTCCTTCCATAACGACCAGGACACTCCTCGCTAAAAGCTGAGGTGGGGCTGGCCAAGCCTTTCATGGAGTCAAACAACTAAACACACACAGGGCTCACGACAGAGCCAAATCCCACTTCCGCTTCTGCTGGATGTTTCTCACGTCACTCGGGAAACATCACCAGGCCCATCTTCCTTTCCATGCCTGCAGCAGAGGCAGATTCTCCAGTCCACGGCAACACAGGGGTATCCAAATGTGTTCCTCTCCTGCTTCACATCCCCCCCACACAAGCCAACAGCACTCTGGTGATGCCCATTTCCCTCCATCACCTACGATGGCACTCCAGACACCCAGCCCAGACACCAGCACATCTCTACTTGGACAGGCAAATCCCATCCCTCCTCCTCCCGTGCCTCAGTTTCCCCCATGGCAGAAGTAAATCAGCCTGTGGGTGCCATCCCACCCCAACCCCAGCAACACACAGCAAGGCTTAATTCATCCCAGCCTGCAAACTCCCCGAGATCCCCCCTCCACCACTGCATAAATCCCGAGCTGGTGTTTGTTTAACCCCGCTGTGCAGATGGAGGCAGCACCCAAACCCACAGGCCCACTGCCTTGCCACACAGCCCTACCACTGTCCCACAGCCCCACTGCCTTCCCACAGCCCC
>VZTF01003328.1:144025-202195 GCA_013397755.1 Cnemophilus loriae
CCCCCCCCTCCCCACAGCCCCACCACTGTCCCACAGCCCCTCTGCCTTCCCACAGCCCCTCTGCCTTCCCACAGCCCCATCAGCCCCTAAAGGGGCAGCACATGGATCAGTTGCTGTGAAACAACAACTTCCTTCTTTCTTTTTGCTGGAGTTAACTGGGTTTAGACTGGGATTTCAGTTACGTTTGTGGGCAGCCTTTCTGGAGACATCCACCCGCCTGATGCTGGGGAGAGCTGTCTGAAACCATGGGCACTTCGTGTGTGTTGGGATTCCAATCTTCCCATGGTTCAGAATCCTGCAAAAATGAATCGATGTTGCTGAGGTGAAGTTTTTGGTTTGGAAGTGTTAGACTGGAGGTAACTGGCTGTTCAGCCAAGCTGCTGGGAGGCTGGGCTCCCTCCTTTGGCTCTCCCAGATTTCCCTGAGTGGGAGTTCGCAAGGACCAAAGCAACGTGCACGGCCTCCGGGACACTTGGGGGCTTGCAGGCCAGGGAAGCACAGGCACACACGGAGCCTGCCCTCTGCCAAAACCCGACACCGCTCTGGAATGTAGAAACTGCAAACGATACTTTAATTCCACAGTCACTCAACAGTAGCTCCGGCCTTGGGAAATACTGGGAAAGGCACATGCTCGGGAGCACTTACACGGAGCACATCCAGCCCCAGCCTAATCCATTGGCTGGAAACCATGCTATCTTTATCAAAACTTCCCACCCCGGCCAGCCCCCCCACTTGCCTGCCCTCGAATCAGCAAGAAACGCTGTGAGGCATCAGCCAGGCCCGGAGCCACAGCCCAGCTCACCTCAGCTCCCTGCCGGTGCCATGGGAAGGGACACTGGCAGTGGGGACACTGCCCACGGTACTATCCTGCCACCCACACCTCGATGGCCACAGAGCTGTCCTGCCACCTCAATGGCCACGGTACCATCCTGCCACACCACACTTTGATGGCCAAAGGGCCCTCTCATCCAACCTGGGCACTGCGAATGTCACCACTGTCCTCCCCACCCAGGACACTTGTGCGCTGAATGGTTTTGTCCAGATCCCCCTCTCCCCACAGGAACATCCCAGAGCACATCCCAAGCCCCCAGGCACAGGGTCCCTGCACTAAGTCCTGCTGCCTCACTGGCTCCC
This sequence comes from Cnemophilus loriae, assembly GCA_013397755.1. NCBI lineage: Eukaryota > Metazoa > Chordata > Aves > Passeriformes > Corvidae > Cnemophilus > Cnemophilus loriae. The sequence goes on from VZTF01003328.1 coordinate 145,160, forward strand.
ACCCTGTCTGAGGCTGACAGGTCAACACTGCAGGAGGCTGTGTCCCATGTCCCACAGTGGAAACGCGCTCAGACACAGCACCTAAGGAGCCAAGAGAACCTGCAGGACTTGGCCCCCAAGTGCTCTGCTCCTCCCAGGTGCTCACGGCTTCTGTGATTTCTCCCTGCTCTGCACCTTCAGCCTCCTCTGCAGGGGGACATGACATCACCAGCAGATCCGTGGGGACCACGTGGTGGTGAAGAGCCAGGATAGACCCACAGAAACAAAGGTCAGAGGATATGGTAGACTCAGAAGAGCCACATAAGGAACTCAGCAACGGCGACGGCTGGATTTATTACCAGGAGGGAGGATGTGAACTTGAGGAGAGTTTGCAGTTAAGATTTAGCACCTCTCAGTGCTCAGGCGATGATGCTGGACAGGAGAGCTCAGCACATCGGGATGAAGGCTGCTCTCGCCTTTCAGGAACTTCCTGCTCTGGTTTCAGCTCTTTCTTCCTTCCTTCCTCTCAAGCTGTCCCCTCCGAAGTGGATGGTTTTGGAGGCCAAAGGATAAAACAATTTGCTTCTCCATTCCTGCAAAGGGGCTTTCAGGTCCCTGCTGTTATACTCCAAAAGCTCTCAGTGGCACAAGGGCAGGGTTGGGCATTCCCAGGGCAGGTGCCTCATCCCACAGCTCAGGAGCTGGGTCCCTGCCTGTGCTTCCACCTCCCCCCGCCCTGCTCACCCACCACAGGCAGCAGCAGATGGGGTCCTGTTCCCGTCTGCGAACTCCTCTTGCCCTCCAGCAATGCACTGCACAGTGAGAGCTGTCCCACGGCATGTTACTGCTGTCACCTGACATGTCACACCGTGTACCGTGTCTGACACAGCCCAGACCTGCAACGCGAGGTCCCTCTCCACATCACAGCCTACCTGGATGGAGACACACTGTGCCTGCACGTCCGCACAAGAATTCAGTGCTTCTCCTGCCCTGGGTCACACAGCTACTGTGACATTAAAACCTCACCTGCCCCAGAGGTGTGCCGTAGGTGACCTGCACTGGATTAAGGTTATCACGATGGAAAAAAACTACAGCATTTAGTGTAAAACCCTCCTCTAACCTCTGGCACTGAACCAGACCCTCAACTCAAGGCTCTGCATTGTGAACACGTAGGGCTCTGGACCAGGGACAACTATTTCTCCCCCTGCCCTGTTTCCCAGTGTCTCTGTGTTCAGACACACTCCAGAAAAACAGGTTTCTTGTTATGTCCTGTGTCAAATATTGGTTCTTCAACAGAAAAGACTCAGTGGGATATCTGAGGCTCTGCACGAGCTCTCATTGATCCTGCATGTAACTGGTCTCTGAGCATTCCATAAAATCACAGAATCACAGAATGTCCTGAGTGGGAAGGGACCCACAAGGATCATCGAGGTCAGCTCCTGGCCCTGCACAGACACCCCAACAATCCCACCCTGGGCATCCCTGGCAGCGTTGTCCAAACACTCCCAGAGCTCTGGCAGCCTCGGGGCCGTGCCCATTCCTTGGGGAGCCTGGGCAGTGCCCAGCACCCTCTGGGGGAAGAACCTTTTCCTGAGATCCAACCTGACCCTCTCCTGGCACAGCTCCAGCCATTCTCTCGGGTTCTGTCCCTGTGACAGAGAGCAGAGATCAGAGCTGCCACTCAGGATGAAGCTGCAGCCACTAATGAGGTCGGACCTCAGTCCCCTCCAGCTGAACAGACCAAGTGCCTTCAGCCCTTTGTTTGGTCAGCTGATGTCCCTGCACCATGGGGGACAACACCCAAAGGTGAAGGCTCCCATGTCTAGTGGTATCAGTGTCCACGTATACCATCTCCACAGGTCCTGATTGGTACAAGCTCTGGCTCTGGTCAGGGAGCCCAGCAGAGGGTGTCCAGCAGCACAACCATCACTCCAGGAACCACTGACTCCAATGTGGTTCTTTGGGAGGCTCAGATCCCATACTCAGATCCATCGGAGAACATCTCCTGCCTGAGTGCTCCTCCATGTAGCTCTGGTTTCCTAGGGAGGCTCAACCCATGAGCAAATCCCTCAAAACCATGAGTCAAAACAGAGCCCTGGCTATTTTAGGGTGTGCATCACATCAGGCAGTGGGGAGAGCGCTGCTCTCCCAGTGCCACCTGCACTGGTTTCTTCCCCCAGAGAGCCCTGTTTGCCACCTGGAGTGCGCAGCCTCCACCCTGCCTGTACGCTGCCACTTCCCAGCAGCGATCCCTCTTCCCGCAGAGCTCCTGCAGGCCAGGACTGGGCTTTGTGCTCTGTCTTAGCAAGGCAGGGAGGGAGAAGCCCCTTGTGCCGCCTCACCAGAGCACCATGCCGTGCGCTGGAACAGGGTAACCCGAGCTGTGGCTTCCCGACATTCCTTGTGGCTCCAGCTCCCCAGCCAAAACAAAACCAACATTTTCCCTTTTTTTTTTTTTTAATTCCCTCTTCTCCTTGAGGCCAAACAGGAGGAGCGGGTCCCCCACAGCACTTAGCCGAAGTTGCATTGGCTGGAAAGCAGCTATTCCCAGCCGGTTCCCTACTTCCAGCCGTGATCCCTGCAGCCCGCGCCCCACGGCAGCCCTTGGGTGAGCAGGGCATGTGAGGTGACACTGTGGGATGACACCGTGGCGCAATGCTGTGGCACCAGGGCACACAGTGATCACACAGGGACACGGTCTGCTCCTGGCTCACGGAAATCACTGCTGCTCCTGGAGGAGATGGGGAAGCACTGCTGGGTTCCATCAACAGGGAGCCAGGGTGTTCCTCTTTAGAAACTTCCCCGAGAACAGCAAGCGAGAGGAAGGACAATGCAGCTCCAGGGTAACACCAGTCATGTTCGTGTGACCCCGCAGCCACATCAGGAGCTGCAGGGCTTTCCAAGGAACGTCAAAAATGATCTGGAGGCTGTCCCCTACCATGGTGCAAGCACAGCAAGTATGGCCCGGGTAAAAAGGAGGGAATCACACCTCAAGGCTGCGGAGTGGACACAGATTCACCCAATCTTCTGAGTTGGAAGGGACCCACAGGGATTACTGAGTCCAGCTCTTAAGTAGATGGCCCGCATAGGGATTGAACTGAGCCTTGTTTGTGCAACCCCAATGAGCCGGTGGCATCCCCGTCTGTCACCTTCACAGAGGCTCCTGCTATCCACGCCACCCCACAGCAGGGCTGGTAGCCATGGGATGGTGTCAGGAGGGGGGCACAGCTTCTCTACTGTCACCAAGTGTCCAAATCCACCATCCCATGTCATCCCATTCTGCTACAAGGCACAGTGACAGGCAAGGGGAAGGCAGGCTCATTCTTCAAAACGCTGGGATATGGGGACATGCTGAGCCCTGTCCACAAGCAGGAAAAGTAGCAGGGAGCAGTGAGGAGCCCCAGCTGCCAGGGGTGGCTGGGGTTTACCGTGGCTGGCTGCCCAAGACCCCCTAAACTGGTCTCTAGCTCTCCCTCCTCAACAGCAGCCCCAGAACTGCAAATCCCAAACAGCTCCGGGCTGGCTTGGGAAGCTGCGTGGTTTGCTAAAGCAAAGCTCAAAGCCCACAAGCCCATGGTGTTAAGGCACCGTGCAAAGCGCCAGCCTGGACAGGGCAAAGGGGACAGTGCTGGGCTGTCTCATGCAGAGCAAGTGCTGAGCAATGTGGGCACATCAGTCCGTTGTGCCAAGAGACTCTGGGGACGGCAGGAGAGGAGTGTGAGCGCAGTGCCCTCACCATAACAGGTCTTTTTCACACATAGTGGGCAGAGCTGTGAAATTTAACTTTCATCACCCCAGGGCAAACCCTGGCACTGCTGCTCTGCAGCTGAGTTCGAGTGGAGTGAGAATGGGGTGAGAGCAGGGTGAGCAGGGGAGTGGCTGCCAGCCTGGGTATCCTCCTGCCTGGGTGTCTGCTGCAAACACCAGGCTGAAATTCTCTGCTTGCATTAGAGGAGCACAGACTCAACAATTGTAACAGCTGAACCACTGGGTCAAGCCCCATCGTATGAGGTTCAACAAGGCTCAGTGCCAGGTCCTGCACTTGGGTCACCACAACCCCTGCAGCTCCAGGCTTGGGGCAGGGTGGCTGGAAAGTGCCCAGCAGGAAAGGCCCTGGGGATGCTGGTGACAGCAGCTGAACCTGAGCCCAGGTGTGCCCAGGTGGGCAAGAAGGTCAGTGGCACTTGGCTTGGATCAGCTGTAGTGTGGCCTCAGGCCCAGGGCAGTGACGTGTGCTGGGCACTGCTGAGGCACCTCCAGTCCTGGGGGCAGTTCTGGCTCCTCATGACAGAAAAGACACTGAGGGCCTGGAGCAGGTCCAGAGAAGGGAACAGAGCTGGGGAAGGGGCTGGAGCCCCACGAGCAGCCGAGGGAGCTGGGGGGGCTCAGCCTGGAGAAAAGGAGGCTCAGGGGGGACCTTGTGGTTCTGCACAACTCCCTGACAGGAGGGGACAGCCGGAGGGGGTCAGGCTCTGCTCCCAGGGAACAGGGACAGGACAAGGGGAAACAGCTTCAACTTACACGTGGAGAGTTTTAGATTGGATACTGGGAAAATTTCTTAACATAAAAGGTGGTCAGGGACTGGCACAGCTGCCCAGGGCAGTGGTGGAGTCCCTATCCCTTGAGGGATTTAAAGGCTGTGTGGATGTGGCACTTGGGGCTTGGCAGTGCTGGGTTAATGGTTGGACTTGATTATCTTAGAGGTCTTTTCCAAACTTAGTGATTCTGACTCTATGATTCTATGCTTAATGGCTTACAATGCAAGTCCTGCCTGCTGCCCATAGCAGGGGAGTCCCCATGATAGGAAAAAAATTACATTCACCAAGGAATGGGAAAAAGGAAATGCTGTCCTGGTGAGCAGGAAATGTCAGCAAGGACAGGGCAGGAGTACGTACAAGTCTGAGGTGGGAAGTGGTCCCAGATGGGTTGGTACAGCCGAGAGGCAGAGGCACTTCCCATGTGGGGAACATCCACTCTGGAAATGCTGAAAGCTGCTCCTCAGTCACCAGAACAGGAAAGAAAATCAGAGATGTACGAAATTTAACAGCAAGCAATGCCTTGTCAGTTAACGTGACTTAATTGGTAAATTCCTAACTAATTCAAAAGTTCTGTGGTAAAATGTGCCACACTCTGCACCCCTCAGCCAGGCTATCATCAGATGGGGAGAGACCAGGTTCCCATCGTTCTTGTCCCTGTGCCTGGGGCACAGGAAACAATCTTGGGACGAGAGATCCCCCAGGGGTGGGTTGGAATATCCCCAGCCCTGCCCATGGGACCGTAGCTCTTCTGCAGAGGCTCCCACAGCAAGCTGCAGCCTAGGGAAAGAGTTAATGCTTCCCCCGTTTCTGACAGTGTTATTCAATACATTATTGACGTTGAAAAGTCGTCACGTTACAAGCCAGCAGTCCACGAGTATTAGGGGGAAAACAGAGGCACGCAGAGACACACAGAGCATGGAGCCGTGGGCCCCTCCGAGCTACGGTTACGTTACCGCACACAAACTCCTTTCCCAGACTCATTTTCCTCCCCCATTTGGGGCGAAACCGACTCGTCTGTTATTTGCATTTAATGCCACAGTGAATCCCTAAATCCAGCTCAGGGAATGGATTACTGAGGGGGGAGGGATGGCTGCGCTGGGGTTTTTTTCTCAGGCTTCAGCAGTTCTGATGCTCTATGGTTGAAAAGAGGAGAGGGACAGCGGTGCCGGGGACTGAAGTCCCTTCACGGCTTCTTGGCCAGACCCGTGTCCCCAGACTGGACGGACCTCCCCAGCTGCGCTGGCTGCAGAGCCTCTCCCAGCAGAGCCCACGTGCTCTGCCCAGCACATCCTGGCCCTGCTGCCCAGCACATCCCCGCCAGCTCCGACTGCTGAGGTTCCCACGGAGCTGGGGCTGGCAGCTGTCTGTGCCAATTTCACAGAATCCCAGCATGGTTGTGGTTGGAAGGGACCTTAATGACCATCTCATTCCAACCCCCTGCCATGGGCAGGGACACCTTCCACTATCCGAGATTGCTCCAAGCCCCCTCCAACCCGGTCTGGAACACTTCTAGGGATGGGACAGCCACAGCTTCTCTGGGCACCCTGTGCCAGGGCCTCAGCACTTTCACAGGGAACAATTCCTTCCCAATATCCCATCTATCCCTGCCCTCTGGCAAGGGGAAGCCATTCTCCCTTGTCATGTCCCTCCATGTCCTTGTCCCAAGTCCCTCTCCAGCTCTCCTGGAGCCCCTTTAGGCCCTGGAAGGGGCTCTGAGGTCTCCCTGGAGCCTTCCCTTCTCCAGGTGAACACCCTCAGCTCTCCCAGCCTGGCTCCAGAGCAGAGGAGCTCTCAGAGCATCCTTGTGGCTCTTGGAACCATTAATTGAAGAGCACCAACATCACGACAGTTCACAGGAACAGCTGTATTTTATTCCCTGTCTCTTACTCCAGCCCACACCTCATCCTCCACTCCAGACCCCACGATGGTGATGGTGCTTCTCTGGGGAGGTCAAGTCCAGCAGCAGGAAAAGAAAATTTAAAAATAATTTAAGGATTGTCATCCCTACGGCCAGCACTGAGGTGAGGAATCCCACCACGGTACAGACCTTGGTCTGCCATGAAGGCAGAGCATCCTGAGGGCTCCAGCCATGGGCATCTGCAGCCTGCCAAGCCTATTGGAGCCCCAAACTGCACCTTGCCCCCCGCCCACCCCAGGTGAGCTGGGAAGGTCATGAGGCCCGTTGTGATGGCAAGTAGGAGCCAGCAGACACTGGTGCCAGGGCAGGCAGGGGCCCGGCAGCACCTGCACACCACGGGGTCGGCCACGCGCGGGGCAGAGGAGGCTGGACAGGCACAGGGAGCTCGCCAGGCACGCTCCCTCCCTGCTCGTATTTTATTTCATCTCCTGATGGGTGAAATGTGTCCTTAATTTGTTCAGAAAGAAAATGCGAGTGAGCTGAATTCTCACACCCCTAACGAAGACAACACGCAAAGCCCTTTCAAAGCCGGCGCCACACATACGACGCGCTGCCTTGTTCTAATTAACGATGTCTTTTCTCATTAGCCACGGCCGTGCGTGCTCCGGGCCACGCTGCCTCTTGGGTGAGGGGCCCACAGTGCCCACTCGTGCCCGGCAGCACCAGCTGGGCACTCCCTGGCCTGGGGCTGAGCGGTGCCTCTGGGCTCCAAGGCCGAGCAGGGGCAAGGCAGCACATCCAAGCCCTTCCCAGACTATCTGTCCCCAGAGGGCTGTTTCTGGCTTCGCTGGCGTTTGAGAGAGAGGGGTGCATCTGGTTTTAATCTCACCCCTCGCGGTAGCTGTCACCATGGGTTTGCTGTCAGGGTAAAAGATGCCTTCACACAGCCCCGTGCCAAAGCAGCAGACATGGAAACCCCAGGCCACAGCAAAGCCCCCGTGTCCTGGGCTACCCTGGGCTCTTCCCCTGGCCCAGCGGGCAAGGCAGGGGCTATCACCCCAAGCCATTGCTCACAGGGCAGGCACAGTGAGTGTAGGAGCCCAGGGACGTGGCACGGGGGAACACACCGCTCCCTTTCAGCCAGCAGCGCTGGGGACGTGGCTGCAGTCCCTGGGGACCCACAGCAGCACCCTGGGCTGGGGGCACTGTGCCAGGCCAGGCACTGCAACCCCCCCAGGGCCGCTCGCCTGACCCGGAGCACGCTCAAGCCAAGAGTCTGTGCTCCAGTTGCCTCTTCCCTTCTCCTAAAAAACACAGGGAACCACAAGAACCACAAAAATGCCTCTTGTCCGCAGCACAGAGTCTGTCTCTCTGAAGGGCAGGGCATGCTGCCGGAGGACCGGCCACACCACTCACCCCGCCCGGGCTCCTGGAGAGCCGCCAGCCTTTGGAAGCAGCTGTCACATAAAAGCAAACACTGAAAGCCATGGCACTGACAGCAGAGCAGCTCTGACGCCCGCTGGGCTTTGACGTTGCTCCATCCCGGTTCAGTTCAGTGGTTCCCCCGCAGCCCCTCCCGCGTGTTCACGCCTGCCAGGCTCCTCCTCCGTGGGATCCGCGGCACTGTGACATCACCCTGCCGTGCCACGGTGACAGCAGTGACGTCACAGCTCACGGAGGCTGGCAAATCTGCCCCCTTCCCAAGCATGGGGAGAAGGGTAGGAAGCAGGGAAAGAGGTACAGGATGGTGTGGGGATCACAGAATCATGGAATCATTACAGCTGGAAATCGAAGATCATCGAGTCCTACCACTAACCAAGGACTGCCAGGCGCCTCACTGAACCTTGTCCCCAAATGCCATATCCACATGTTTTTTGAACACTTCCAGGGATGCTGACTCCACCAGTGATGTCAGCAGAGGCTGGAGAAGAGCAGCACCCAGGTTGTCCAAGCAGGAACTGACCTCGTCCCATCCCCAGGCCATGCAGCCACCCCATTGAAGGAACCTGCAAGGAAGGGGGTTGGAAGCAATCTTGGAAGTCAGATGAGTGTTCCCCAGCTGCATCTGGGAATGCCAGCCAGCACCAGTGTAGGAAAATCAACTCTCCTTGCCATGTCCTGGGATGTCAGGGCAGGCACAACTCCTCCTGAACCATGCCCAGCTGGAAGAGAGGCCAGCTCCAAAATATCCCCAGCCCCATGGGCCACGTCCTGCTCCACACCAAGGGGCTCCAAGGGCATCCCCATTGCCACCCCTGAGACTGGCTGGGGTTTCACCTTCCAAATGGGGTAACAACCTGAGAAAGCCCAACAGCATCCCTGGAATTTCTCAAATGGGCTGAATCAGGAACAGGACAAACAAGGCCAGTAAATGCCAATCGGCAAATATAGGATCTGGGTCTCATGAAAGGCCCTTATGGATGTGCATCCCAGTCATCACAATAAGAAGTGCAACATGACAGGATTTATTGCATTTCATGGACTGGCGTCTCCTCTCCCTTCTTACAGTCACTGAGGAATGAGCCCTTCCCCCAGGTGCCACCTCCACAGCAAGCCTGGGAATGGCTGATCGGTTGGGAAGCAGCTCTCGCCTGGTTGCAGCGTCCTGGCAAAGTTGGTAGCAAAGGGCTCCGAAGCACAAAACCCCTGACCTAGCTGGTTCCTTTGCCTGGGCTGAGCAGCTGCAGTGGGGGCAGAGGGAAGGGCATCCCCAAGTGCCTGATGCTTCTACACAGACATCCCTGTACCTGAGGATGGAGGAGCACAGGCAGGTGCTGGCACACCACGCTCCGTTACCAGCTGGAGTCATGCAGCGTAAGGAGAGGTCACATGGCCAGGTCCCCTGTGCAACCCCCAGGAACCCTGAGCCCCAGATCCCAGTGGGCACAGGATCTGGGAATGGTGCTGGCAGTCCTGATGGAAAACCTGAGCCGAGGCAGCACCTGCCCTGAGCTGCCATGGCAGAGCTGACTGACCAGAGGGAGGGTGTGAGTGCCACGACTCCGGAGCTGGACTGGCTCCTCTGACTCCCAAAGACTTCCATTTCGCTCTTGGGTTTGCCGAGGCTTTGCTGCCTCGTCCATAAGCCAGAAGAGTTTTGTAGATCTCAGAAACGACTGGCAGCCCAAATGGTCGAGAACAAGTCTCTCTATGCTGTGTCCCTGCCGAGCCTGCAGACACGGAGGCTTGGAGGTGCCAACTGCCCCCAGTCCCGCTTAATAAGGTGTTAACTCCCTGCCTAATTGCCACCACTTAATATGTCAACACCCTCCACCTCGCTGCTGCTGAACAAGAAGGTTTGAACCAGCACGGCTCTGTGCACATTCATGTGTTTGATCCTCGGCTGTGTTTTCTTTCCATCTCACTCCCCTCCATCGCTCCAGGGTGGGAGCCCAGTGTACCTCCATCTCCCCCAGTCCCTCTCCCCAGGCAGGGGAGCATCTCCCCTCCAACCATTCGTTTTCGGCCCTTCCTCTTTCTCCCCACACCGACATGCACAAAGAGAACTTCACTTACAGCATCCTAAGGTTGCATAGGGAAAATAAGAGGCAGGAAATTAAAAGGTTCTTGTAACAACAGTAACAGAGCTGCAATGCACAGCTAGGATGTATATAAAATATCTTCTAAAATACTGTGTCAGCCCAGCCCCTCATCAGAAGGGCAAGGTGGCCAGTGCCTGTATCTGCACAGCATGAGATCAGTGCAGGAGAAGGCAGCACACACGTTTGCCGGGATCACAGCCGTGTCCTTCCAGTTTTTTCTAAGATTTTTCCAAATTTGGCCATTACCATGTTTTATATCTATTCACGTCATTCCATCTTTTGCTTTTTAAGGCACGGAAGATGGAAAAACAATAAAATCAGTCTCTGAGTTTAGTCCTCTGCCCCATTCACACAGACAGTTTCAGCAATTTATTTGAGGCTGCTGTTATAAATGCCTCTTGCTCACATCCTAACAAACTGGCAGCACAGAACTCTCCAGAAAAGGGCGATTCATGCATTATTTTTCTTTCAAAAGGCTACTTCCTAGAGCATCCAAAACAGCTCTTCCCCGCTGTTCTGGGATACAGTTCCCATCCTTGCAGAGGTGAGTAGGAGAGAGGGGATGGGCTCAGGACTCTGAGAGCCAGCACCAACACTTACACTTGCAGAGTACCTGCCCGACCCCTGAGGCTCAGCCAACACCTTCAACTTTCAGCAGAGCAGAAAATTCACCTGGCCCAGCCCTCCCACAGTTCTCTTTCCAAGTGCTCCCCTGCAGAGTCCCAAGGGATGAGCCGATTCCACCCTGGTATTGCGGGCCCTTGGATTCAGGGTGGAAACCCATTTTGGCTGATCAGGCTCTTTCCTCACCCACCTCACTCCCTGACTTGGAACTAGGGAAATCTGAGCAGTGCTACCTCCCCATCGTCACCTCCATGGTCTCCCTGCCTGGCCCTGGTTTTGAAGATCACTCCAAGGCTTGCAGAGTTGTCTGCTATGGACTGGCAGAAAATTCATGCCCTGAAGTTACAGGGCAGGTGCCAGCATAGCCATGAGCTTCCATGCAGATGTTCCCTCTCAAAGCTGGGATGACCTTGGGCAGCAGAGGAACAGGCTCCAGCCACTTTTGCAATGATGCTAATAAGATGGACATTGATCTACGTGCATTGGCTTCACCCTTTGGAGACACACCTGGGCTGTCCCAAAATTCTCCCTTGGATGGATGTAGGTGAGGGGCCACCACCCTGACTGTCACAGCGAGCTGTGGGCTGGGACACAGCCCAGCCTGGTGCCAGCCCTGAGCCTCTTACAGCACATGGACACTCACCAAACCCAGAAGAGCTCATTTTCTGCAACTTATGGCCCTGCTGGTTCCCCTGCCCCTTCTTCACCAGGAAAAGAGCCAAGAGCTGAGCAAGTCAAAGAGCGCCCTTTGCCACAGGTGGCCCAACAGCCATATGCAGACGTCCCAGAGCCTGGCAGACCCTCTCATAGCCTGGGTAGAGTGGTTGAGATGACCTGACCCTCCACTGTAGTCACAAACACCCTTCCAGGGCTGGTCCCATCACTGACCCACTGGAGACCGAATGATAGACAGAGAGCCAAGTCTCTTGGTCGAACACAGCCAGGTCTCCTTTCTCAGCTGTCCACCTTCCCTGAGGTCCTCCCATGAGCAAGGAAACAGAGACGAAGGGACAGGCAGGAATTACCCTGCTCCAGACTCTGCTTTTCTGCCAGGACACACCACTGGAGCAGAGCAAGGGTTCTGATGAGTGTGGTGGCTCATCACCAGCCTGATCCACACACCAGCGAGGGGACAGGAGCTCTCCAAGCATCCCACACAGCCGTGGCCCCAACCAACTTCTAGCAGAATCACAAACTAAAGCTCAACTCGAAATGAGGAAGGGGATGGAGAACCTGCATTGTGGTCAGTGCCATGGGAGAGAGGAGGGAGGGCTTGGAGCAGATCAAGGAAGAGGAAGGGGGAAGGCCAGGTTTGGGAAAGCAAAAGCCAGACAGCCAAGGGATTTCGCTCCATCACCAGCGGCGGAGCCACGGCCCTGAGCGCTCAATGGGGATGTGAACAGCGAAACCTGATCGGCTGTTAACCCAGGAATGCGTGGAAATGGCAACTGCTCATAACTCCAGGGAATCCGCCAGCGGTGCCCCAGCACCCGGAATCGCACGGATAACCCGCGCGCTTCACGCATGAGCTCATCCTGGGGATAATGCTCTCACATGAGCCCAGCCAGCAGGAATTCACTCGCTGGGATGGGGGGGCTCAGGGGGACACCCTTCTCCTCCTGCTCCTTTCCCGCTGCCCTCCTGCCACCATCCCACATTTCCCACGGATCGCACGCTGCACCCTGGGAGCGCACGGGTCCCGAAGCCCTGTGAGCTGCGCCTGGCGCCGCAGCCTCCCCATGCAGGGCTGCAGAGGGGCTGGGGAGAAACCCCATAGAATACTATAAAGTCAGGGGAAAAGAAAAGGAGGGGAGGGGCATCTGTGCTCCCACATTCCCAGCGCTGAACCTGCTTCTTCCTGTTCCTCCAGCCGGCTGGGAAAGGGAATGAGAATGTCTTCCCTGTTTCACCCACATCCTGGCTGTTGGTGGTGCTTCATGCACCCAGCAGAGCCCAGCAGCACTGGGAGGGATCGTGCTCCAGCCCTGGGAGCACGTTGGTCACCATTAGGTGTTGTACCAATCCTCACGGCACTGCATCCACGCAACTCCTCTCCTTGCCTCTGCCTTCCCCTTTCACCGTAGTCAGCCTTGTGGAAAGAAGCTGGAATCCATGGAGGTTCCCTCTGCCTGGGAACCATCCAGCAACCCAACACAGCTTCCTTCTCCCATGCAACAAATGACCCACAGAAGAACCATAAATAATATTTGCTTATTCTGTTCCCCCCCTCTCCAAATGCATCAGCCCAGAACTTACTGTCTGCTGAAATGGATGGTAAAAGTCCCAAGGAGCAGGAGCAGGACTTGACCTTTGGTGGAGGATTAGCCGTGCTCCACAGGACAGACATCCAGGTGGGCCGGGAAGCCAGCTTGGCTCACAGAGGACACATTTGTCACCGCTCAGGCACTGACACCGCCTGCCCATGATGGCTTTTTTGGGGACCACTTACAAGTGAAAGTGAAACGCCTGTCCCTTCCACACCTCAAGGTGTCTCCTCCAGAAAGCAGCTTCCCTGTATCCATCTCCTGGTGAGAACCAAGGAAAGACAAAGCCACCGCAGGAGGAGGAAGAGCTCAGACCTGCAAGGCAGGAATTCAAGCTGAATTGCACCTGGCACAGGGACTGCTGCAAACCAGGGAGCTCCAAGGGCCATCGGACCAGGGGGACCAGATTCAGCTCCTCAAATGGCACCCCAGCATGTCCTGAGGGCTGGGCTGCATCTTGCTGGGATGAGATCTCTCCCAGAGCCTGGCAGGGGTGCATTGCAGGGGGCACAGCATTCATGCTCAAGGTCAGGTAATCGGAGTTTTGGAAGCAATTCCAGGCTTTTCTGAACTGCTTCCAGAGAAGCAGGATCTTCTACCTTTGAACTGAATGATCCAATCTTTCCACAAGTGCTCCACAACCAAATCCCTCCCTCTCCAGTGGCTCAGCTCTGGAGCCTCTGATGTCATTCACCCCGGAAATGCCAGGGCAGGAACAAAATGAGCCAGCCCAAAAACAGCTTAGCCAAGACAAAATGCAGGCTGGGCACGAGAGTTTGGGTCCATAACCTGTCCTCCTCTGGGTTAGACAGGCTCCCAAAGAGGACTGGAAATGCAATTTAATGTGCCAGCAGAAGGATACTTTACACCTGGACAGCTCTGTTCAAAGAGGTGCCACACTGGGCTGTGGGTCTCTTGGAGACCCCCCCATATTTCCCTGGAGCTTCTGCTCCAGAGAGGGCTCTCCCCTTCCATGGGGCAGCATGACCCAGGAGCTGGCTCAGGACCCAGGGGTAGGCAGAGAGCTGGCAGTGGGAGGAGAAAGGACCAAGGCTCAGACTGCAAAAGGAACAAGAAAATGAAAAATTAGGCCAAGAAAATGGAAAGCTGAGAGGTAACACAACAGGGAGGCAAAAATCCCAGGGGGAGAGAGACACGGCAGAGGTCACAGCCAGCCTGCCCCGGGGGAGAGGGGTAGGAGCAGATGCAGAGTGGGGGTAGCTCCTCGTTTTGACCCCTTCTAATCCTGCATCCCACCCCAGAGCTGGTTTTCTCTTGATCACCAGTGCACAGGACATGGAGTAATAGGAGATCAGTGTTCCTGTCCTAGGAGTTCCCAACGTTCCCCAAAACGTTGCCCACACTGTGTCACTGCCAGTGAACCGAGATTTTCCCCAACGCCGGCCAAGAGCCCTGAGCAAAGTGCCGGCATGTGAGACAGCCCCGGCCCTGCGAGGAGGATGCCTCGGAGCCCGGGGTAACCGGACACCCGCGCGGCTCCTGCAGGGACAGTGATTTATACCTTTCCCGGGAGAGCGGGGAGCAGCGGGAGCCCCCCATGGGTGGGGGAAGCGGCACCGAGCGGCACCGAGCAGCACCCTGGGAGACCCCATGAGATCCCAAAGATCCCAGCAGATCTCCAAGCTATTCCCAAGCCACAGACTAGAGTCGTGCCAGCCCTTTCCGTACGTGCCAGGCGATGTGGTAGTCACGGCTCCGCGTGACTCGTCCGGAGCCAGACGCCAGCAGACAGAGTTACCGGAGTCTCCCGCGGCCAGGCTGGAGGCGAGCAAGAGGAGGAGGAGGAGGAGGAGGCCGATTGCTCACGGGGGACTCGCTGCTCCAGTGCGACATCTAAAGGGCTCCGCACGCGCGTGCACGAGGAGGATTCCCCTGCTGCATCCCCGCTCCCACCGCATCCCTGCGGCTGCAGGCACCGCTGCTGGACACGCGCGGGCGGCTGGAGCACCGGGCTCCCGACCGGGCTCTGCGGAGAGTGACGCGGTGCTGGGCTTAAAATCCCGGAGTGACTGCACAGCCCTCACCAATAACAGCACGGATTTTCAGCCCCAGAGGGGACGAGGGTGCAGGGGCTGCAGGGATGCACCAACATCTCGTCAGCTCTTTGCCCTTCCCAGGGGCTGCAGAAACAGCAGCTCTGCCCCTTGCAGACACATCCAAACCTGGCCAAAGCATCCCAGAGCTTAGGGATGAAGGTGCAGGCTGCTTTGGAAGCTGAGGAGCAGGGCTGAGGCTGCAGGAGCAGAGCGGGGGCTGCCTTTTATCCTCTACAGAGCCGTGGGCTGGTGCCACACTCTCAGTTCAGGCAAGGAACAAAACTACTGCTGAAAAGGAAAATAGGCAAGATGGAAAGGTGCAGAACACAGCAGGTGTGGGCACAGAGCCAAGAGCAACCCCCACACCCAAAACTTCTGATCCTCCCTGCCCTGCCCTCCCCTGCTTCCCATCACTCTCTGACACCTGATAAATGCGTGCTGGCAAAGTCCTGCAAGGAACTTCACAGGTATCAAACCATTAGGCTGCTCAAGACATTCTTTTGAAACCTACAGAGTTTATTATTCTCGAGAGTCTTTGCTGTGCTTCTTCTACACCAGCCTGAAATATTCCTCAGCAGGTGCAAAATTCTTTCCTGAATTCCAAACAAAGGTCTATTCCTAACAAATTACAGCCATTGCTGTGAACCAGCTGGGAGATTGCAGTGCAAGGGCCTCACCCCAGCTAAATCACTGGGACCCCCATTTGCCCCACTCAGAGCAGGACATTTTTTCTATTAATGGGAACAGGATTTTTGGAGCAGCCACAGATGCAGGGAGCAGAGGTGGACTTGGCTTGGTACTTCCACTCCCAAATCCCTGCAGGTGGTGAGTCGGTTGCAGACACAGCTCTGACACCAGACCTCAGCCAGAAAACACCTGTGGGTGCTGCCAGGGCTCAGCATGTCCTGAAACAGCCGAGGAATGGAACACCTCTCCTATGGGGAAAGGTTGATGGGGCTCGGAGCAACCTTTTCTGGTGGAAGGGGGGTGGCATGAGATGGTCTTGAAGGTCCCTTTCAATCCAAACCATTCTGTGATTCTGTGAACACTCTCCCCTCGGCTTCCCATCCAGCCCCTCTCTGATCCATCTCGGCACAGATCTGCTCTTGGAGAGGGGAACCAAAACCAAGATGTTCCAAGTGCTTCAGAAACTTATTTTGTCACTCGCAGTACCTTCTCCTTGTCCAAAGCTCCTCACCAGCTCTCTCGTAGCCCCTTTAGGAACTGGAGGAGGCTCTAAGGTCTCACGAGAGATTTCTCCAGGCTGAATAACTTTTTAGAGGGGGAGAGAGATCCAAGAGCCAATGGAGCCCACTAATGACTCCGGCTAATCCCCTCATTGAAGCCCCGGGTCGGTCCGGGTGGTGGGAGCGGGGGTGGCAGGGACCCCCTCGGCAGCTTTCCCAGCCGCTGTGGGGGAGAGGGGCAGTTCTGCCTTCCCTGCCAGCAGTCTCCTGTTTCCAAACACCTCGCTCTCCTCTGCCAGGGTTGCATCAGCTCCCGCACTCGTATTTATAACCAGGGTTTAAAACCTGATATTCCATTTCCAGTAGCTCGGTGGGGGTGAGCTGAATCCACAGGGCCCCCAGCCAAGCAGCTGCTGCCAGCGTGATCCCTCTTCCCTTCACATCCTGCTCAGAAAAGCTCCCCACCGTCAACCTGGTGCCACGGCTTACTGGCATGGGCTCTTTAATTAGCTGAGCGAGGCAAGAGGCAGGCTCTCATTAAAGGGAGAGCTAATTGAGCCCGGGCAGGGGGACGGGGAGCTTGGTGGTGTTTGACACGGCGCTGGTTAATTGAACTGAGTGCACGCTCAGGCACATCGCTCCCTCCCCTTCCCAACCAGTCTCACCACCAGCCTGAGGCTTTTGGGATTAAAAAGGCCCCCACCAGCTATTTTTAAACTGATGGATGGGTGGGAAGGGGCTGGGTGAGAGAAGGAGGGGAGTCCCTCTCCATCCCAAGCACTGTCTCTCTCAGCACAACCTCTCATTGCAAGAGAGGCTGTGGGCTGAGAGGAGCTCCAGGTCTTTCTCCAGAGCTGCTTCTCTGCCCCTTCCCCATGACAGAGGGAAGGAGATCCCAGCTCCAGCCACCACGGCTCCAGGACTCACCCTGAGGCCAACTCACAGCCGGCTGGGGACAGCAGAAGGACTGACCCTGCCATGTCCCTGCCAGCGCAGCTCCAGGACCTCCGCTCCCTCCAGGAGGAAACTTCCAGCTGCTTTAGGTTATAAATAAAGAATGACCTGATGAGAATGGCCAATCTCCTGGCACCAGGATCAGTCACACACCTATTAAGTGTACAAAGCTACCTCTCAGATTAACAGCAATCCATAAACCCTAGCATCAGGAGCAGATTTGGAGCTTGGCTGGGACCCGTTGCCCAGTCTGCTTCCATGTACCATCTACCTCCACATTTATTTTTCCTTGGCTATCTTTTGTGGAGAATCATAGACCCAAATCTGGCAGAAACAGCATAAAAAGGAGAACTCAAGCCTGGGACTCTTAAATGAATCCTCTCTCAGCCTCGGCTGCACTGTGTGTGTCTGCAGAGGCCAAGCAGCTTCCATGTGCCCAAGATTGCTTCCGTGGAAAAGGAAAATAGCATTTAGTAGCCTGAAAGGGGCAGTAAAAGGAAAAAATGCCTGTTATTTGAAATGTGCTTTGGGAACCTCTGCTGAAAAGTATCTGGGAAACACAAAATAAGCCTGAAATTATCCAGGCTTCTGGCTGGATGCTGAAGCACTGCTCCACTCCCACCTTGAGCATTGAGGACCAGCTCATTTTTGGGGGTATTTGGGGCAGGAGGGGTGGGTGCCCAGCAGGCAGCAGCACATTCCCCTGCCTTTACTTCCATCTGGCCCTGTCCCATTCCTGGGCACCGAATGTCACCTCCCTGGCTCCAAGCCCTGCTCCTGGCCAGCCCCTTGCAGCACAGCACAGGGCACTGGCTGGGAAAACCCTCCACACAGGGAAAACACTGCACAGCTTCTGTCCCAGTGCTGTGGGGACATTCCAGCCACCCAGGACTCATGGCTGCTGCAGGGACAACCCCCACCCTGCTGGCTGCTGGTGTTCCCTGTGGAGCAAAACCATCACCTGCTTTCATAAAGGCCCAGACTAAGGGAGGTGAGGAATTGCCTGGTATCCAGCATGGGTTTCACAGCACTTATTTACAGGAGGAGAGTTCCTCTCCAAAACCAGCCCTCTGTCATCCTGCCCCCCTTCATTTTGGGACTCCCAGCAGCTGCTGTTCGGGGTGGAACAGGCCGGAACCACCAGACATTCTGTGACATTCAAGGCAGGGATGTGATCCCGTTTCGGAGAAGGTAGCAGTTACTGTCTGATAACCTCAGAGAAGAATCTGAGCAGATGCTCAGCGAAGATGAAAAATAAGTGCAAAACTCAGTCCTGCTGCAGACTGGTGCTCGAGGCCATGCTGAAACCCATCCTTCCCTGATGGGAAGCTGTTTTAGACAAAGCTTTTTCTGGCACCCACAGAGCAGGAGAAAGTATGGGGGTGTCCCAACAGTCACAACAAACTGTTTGGAGCTGAAAATCCATTTGCATGCAACAGGGAGGCCAGGCAGGGCTTCCTCTGATCCACTTCCACCTCATTACCCCCACGCAGCATCCCCAGCAGGGAGGCAGCCCGTGTAAGGAGGGACAAACGAGTGCCTGCAGACCCCCCCCGGGCAGTGACAGCCCCCAAGCCTCAGCCCTGTCACTGGGGAGAGAGCAGAGTATCCTCAGGAGCCTTTTCCTGACCAGCTTCACCTCTGGGAGGCAAGGAAAAACCTACACCCAGAGCATTTATCATAGAATGGGGTGAGTTGAAAGGGACCTTCGAGATCATCTGGTTCCAACCCCATTGCAAGGACACCTTCCACTAGACCAGGTTGTTCATGGTCTTGGACACTTCCAGAGATCCAGGAGCAGCTGCAGCTTCTCTGGGCACCCTGTGCCAGGGCCTCACCACCCCCACAGGGAACAATTCCTTCCCAATATCCCATCTATCCCTGCCCTCTGGCAGTGGGAAGCCATTCTCCCTGATCCTGTGACTCCAGGCTCTTGTCCAAAGTCCTTCTCCAGCTCTTTTGGAGCCACTTTAGGTACCTGAAGGCTGCACTCATAATTTCTACTTAAATCTGAAATTATTTCGTCTGCTCTATCCAATGACTCCACTCCTGCTGTGTTACAAGTGGGGAACACTTGAGCAAGTGTTGCACACATAGCAAGAGGGGAGGGATCCCATCCCCAGCCCTGTGTGGGTTTGCTGAGCACATCCCAACCCTGCTCCAGAGCTGCCTCCTCTCCCAAGGAGGACAAGGACTCTCTGCCTCCCTCCTTACTGACAGGCTGGAGCTGGCTCAGCTGAAAGGCACCACGGCACTACAAACCATGAGTGTGTTTGAAGTTGGGAAGATTTAAGAAACGCTCATCGTTACCAGTTTTAATATTGAGATAAGCCTTGTACCTCACAAGCTGAGCTGAAGAGATCCCAGCGCCAGAGGCAGGGAGGTGCTCTCTTATATCCTTATCTACGACAGCAAGATGCTTCCACATGATACCACTACCAAATTTTGGTCATTATCTTGCAGCTACCCAGCAGTCAAGTTTTGTTTGTGCAGAACTGGTAACGAGCCATTATTTCCATTCCCGTTTTCCCCTGTATCAGAGGCATCATCAGAGGAAGGCAAGGCAGGCTGATACCCAGGGGCAGCAAGCAGAGCATAGCTAAGTACACATTGCTTTCACACGCCAGACTTAGGTCATCTGGATAAATTTCGTTCTCCATCTTCACGGCAAGATGGTTTTGGGTATCCCCACACATTGTGGTTAGCACTGGGCAATCCAGGAGCTGAGATTTGGATGGGAACTCCAGGCTGAATTAAACCCATCAATCACTCCAACTCCAAATCTTGGGAAGCTGCAGGACACGGCAGCAGGACATGCAGCATCTGCACTCAGACATCTGCATGCTCCTTTTAACAGGGAAATGGGATTTTCTTCTCACCGACCTGTTGTGTAGGCCCTTATAAAGGCAATAGGTGGGAGCACCCTGGGAAAGGTGTGTGCCTGGTTTGCAGCTGGTCCCAATGACCCAGATCCAGGAGAGCCTGGAGGACAAGGGATCTTCCTGCACTTTCCACTGACCAGCAAAGGAAAGTGGAAACAGAATCACCGAATCACGGACTGGTTTGGGTTGGAAGGGACCTTAAAGCTCATCTCATTCTACCCCCTGCCATGAGCAGGGACACCTTCCACGTTGCCCCAAACCCCATCCAGCCTGGCCTTGAACATTTCCAGGTATGGGACATAGAAGCTGCATTGCTGCCATTGCTGCTTGTCACAGGCGAGAACAGCAACACTGCTTGTGACGCTTTTGCTTTGATTACAGGTTCCCTGTAATTAAGAGCAAGAGCTACTGCAACAAAACAAATTGCAGAGCAAATCTTCTGCATGAGCAATGAGGGCACAGGCAGAGTCATCACCACAAGTAGGGAGAGGTAAAGTGACAACCCTGCAGGGTCCGGCAGGTTGAGGATGGCCAGGCGATGTGCCTAAATTAAAATCTGGTTCTCACTGGGCTGAATGTAGGAAGAAACATAGGAAGTGGCAATTCCAGCTTGCCTGAGCTGCTGTATCTCACCCATAGGAGCCAAGGCATCTTCAGGGTGGCCACTCATTCCTGCCCACAGACCATTCCTGCCCAAATGCAGATAATGGTTAACAGCCAGGGTGCCTTAAGGGCCTTGACAAGTCCAAAACCACACCAAAACTCCCGGAGATGCAGAAACAATGCTATGAAACAGCTACATCCAGAGCAGACCTTGTGGCCCACCAGGAAAGAGGTGACTCAAGCACAGAGCCTGCGGCTCATGCTGGCATTCCCAAAAAACTGCTCTCTGCTTGTCCCACAGGTGAGCCAGCTGGGTGAAGCAGAGCCTGTTTGCAGACACAGGCACCCAAGAAAGGAATAAGGGCATAAAAACCCCCAGGCGTTGAGAGGGAGGCATTTCGTGTCGGATGAAGGTGTCTGGTAATGCCCAGCTCTTGGCTGGGGGAAGGGGGCAGAAAGTGCTTGGGCTGTGTTGAGGAGAGCCCACAGGAGCTTCATCCAACAGAGCAGCTAAAGGCCATGAAACCCAGCATGAAAATGTCAGAAAACCCCATAAATATAGAAGTGACACCTGCGGTCAGGACTGGACAGAGCACAGATGGGAGCCATGGTCTGGTCCAGCCAGTGGCTCTCCCTCCCTCATAGACGAGGAGCACCACGAGACACCCAGAGTGCACATCCCAGGATGAACAGAGAAGCCCTCAGGTGGATTCTGGCAGTCAGCCCAACAGCCAGGTGGGAGACATCCCTCCTGCTCTGACCAAGGGGGGATACCCCTACCTGCTGCTCCCAGAAATCTTTGGCTGAGCACAGGTGGTTTAAAATACCACATCTCCTCAGGTAAAGCTTCCTGGTCCCAAGAATACCCAACAAGCCAAGAGCCAGTGCACACCTTGTTCAGCTGGCTGAGGACAGCAGTGACCCCAAGGGTCCAGCCCCATGCCGGGTCGGAGCATGCCAGGAGTGCTGGGACCACAGGGTCACTGTGTCCTGCAGCAAGGGAGCAGCTGAAGGGAGAAACCTTTCTCCTCAGCCTTTGGAAACCAGAATTCACCACTTTCCAGGTCTTTGGAGAAAGTCCTGGACCAGGAAACACATGAGCGTGACAGTCACTGCCTGCCTGAAGGACAACCCACCTGCTGAACTTCCCCGCAGGTGAGATGACTTTTAACCGCCTCCATCTTCACTCCTGGCTTAATCCTGGGCAATGGAGCACTTAAAAACCACAAAGATTCCTAAGAACCGACAGATGCAACGTCCCAACTAGAATGAGACACTGAGTAAGAGGGAAAACCTGATCCTTTGGATCTTTCTTAAAGACCTAAAGAACCTAATTTTAGGAATAAAGAGACTTTTAAAAATTAAGACTTTTCATTCTTTAAACCTAGAAGCAAAACTAAAAAAATACCTTCTGGGTCTTTCTCAGGTATTGAAGAGATAAAAAAAGCGAAGGGGAAAAAAAAGAGGCAAAAATCCATGTTTCTAGTGTAAAAGCAAGTGTGTGTACACACACATGAACTAACACACAGATAATTACACCCTCTGACCAGATGAGTGACCTGCACGTACGTGCAAGAGCAGCCCCCACCACAGTGAGTGTGGCAGAGCATAAGGGTGTCTCTGGAGGTTTGGGGGTTCTGTTGTCACGTCAGAGGCACAAATTCATTGATTTCTTCCTACGGATGCAGAACTCCAGTAACTGATTTCTTCCCCGCTCCTTGATCAGCACTTGTGCCATCGGGAAGATCTGCTCCCGAGGGAACCAAACCTTCCCGCCTGTCACTGCCACATTCAGATAAACGATGGGGAGTAAAAAACCACTCAACTCATTTCACAGGCACATTAGCAACAAATTCCTCTCCCAAGGAGACTGTGGGAACAGAGCTCCACAGGGGTTATTTTTAAAGCAGAGCAGACACCAGCCTGCCCTGGGTGTGCACACTCAGGACTTGCTGTTCCAAGAGTGCTGGAGTGGCCACGGAGGACAGACCAGTTCCCTCCACCCCAGGCAAGTGGGAAGGGAGCAGGACGGTCTGGTCCTTCATCACAGTGGGGAACAAAGTCTTCCTCTCCACACACCCCAGACACCCAAGAGAGAGCTCTGTACTGCAACAGCAGCACCTTCTGCAGGGTGACAATGCGGGGCCCTGGGCACCCTGCCTGTCCCTGTGCTCCCCAACAAGGACAGGCTCCTTCCCATGAAGTCTCGATGAGTTCAGCAGTATTCACTTTCCTTTGGACCCTCAGCTCTTTGCTTCGTGCTCCAAGCTCTTGGCCGAAGGGGAGTGGCCCTGAGAGCTCAGGTGGGATCTACAGATCCCAACGCCTGTCCATTGGCTGTGCTCCCTGGGATGTTCTGTCAGCTGCAAAGCCTTGAGCAGCCAGAATACTCCAAATCTGCTCCAGCAGGATCAGTCCATGCCTCTCCAGCAGCATTTGTGCTCCCTTCCAAGGCGAGAGGCAAGAGCAGGTCCTGTCTGAGGAGGCCAGCAGGATGCAGTGGGCAGCAGGTATCATGGAGCCACCCAGGTAGTTTCATGCAGCCTTTAGGTGCTCATGTGTTTCCATGGGTGGCCCGGCTCTCTCTCACACCTCAAGGAGGTGGGACCATGTCTGGTGTGGAGAACACCCTGCTCCAGCTGCCCCTCAGCGCTGCTCTCTGGTCAGCTGTGCCCAAGCTCGGTGTCCAGCACAGCTGTGGGTGGGGGTGAGACCAGAGCAAACCTGTGATATCTTTCCCAAGTGGCCAGACCTTGTGACAACCCAGCGTGAGAACCTCCTCTCCCACGACACTGCAGAGTCCGGAAGTGTTTCGAAGGTGATCCCTGCAAAGCTCTGTGGTTTCACAGATTTCTGTTGAAGCAGATGCTGGCGAGGCTGCTGCCAGCCCCAGACAGCTCTTCCAACTTGCTCCCAAGCCTCAGTGGGAAGTGTTGGGGTGCAGCAAGGGCCAAGAATTGTGGGGACCTCGTGGCAGGACCATCACCCCCTGTGAGAAGCAGGGAAGACCTGCAGGTCATGGCCAAGTTCAAGCAGGAGTCTGGATAACGAGTGAGTTGGTGGGATGGGGCATCTCTGAGGTCATGCTGGGACACCAAGCCACAGTCAGGGGCAGGATCAGCCTGGAGCTAGCGCGCAGGTCCACAGAGATGAGGGCAGGGTCACTCTGGGAATGAGCCCATGATCTGGGGATGGAGCCAGAGGCTCCAGAGCTGAGCAGGGCACGGCTGAAGGCCGGATCTCCTACAATGGTGGGACCCATTCAGCACAATCCATGCAGATCCTGCAGCATGCCTGCCCCCAGCCAAGCAGACAGTGTGTGGGTTGGCTCCAGGGACACCTCAGAGGCTGCTGGATCTTGGAATAATGCTCTCTGCCATGGCAGGGGCTGCTTTTCCTACCAGATGAAGATCTTTTGCCCGGTGCTGCCCTTTGTGCACAGCCACATTTCTCCAGCACAACACTCCTCCATGGCTGGGGCTGCCCAGCCTGCTGCCTCTTGGCATTGGCTCTGCCCCCTCCAGAGGTGAAGGACCCACTCCGTGCAGCGTTCAGTGACACTAAGCAGCTGCACTGCCACATCCCAGGGCACAGACTGCTCCCAAAGCCAACCAGCCTCGCTGCTGGCAGGCTGGGACTGTGCTGATTTAATGATTTCTGACTGAAGTGCTCAGGAGCAGCCCTGCAGCAAACAAGACATGCAGATGTTCTGCTGCTCCACGGCAGTCCCAGTCCGAGGCAGGCAGGCTCAGGCTCGGGAGCAGAGAGCTGAGGTTCACAGTGCCGAGCAACAATTACAGTTCTTATCTGAAATGCACTGATGCCAAGAGAAACCTTGACACTGGCTTCCACAGGCTACTGGGGAAAAGCCTCTGCCCACCCTGCCAAGGCCCCAGAGCAAAGACAGATGATCCATGTAAGCAGCAGGGTAAGGCCAGGGTAAGGCTGAGCTGCCTAGAGGAGGAAATGCTTGAAAACACATCACTGGTGTGGACAGCCAGGCCCAAGGGAAGCAAGGACCAGCCACTTTCAAAGGTGACTCCATGGGGCTCTTGGGGGCTTTGGAGGCCATGGCCACCTCCTCATCCACTGGGCTCCTGAGGCAACCTCTGCCTTGACCTCAGAGCAAGTTGTTCCCACAAGCAAGTCCTCCTTAGGGTGCGTTTGCTGTCCTTGAGCTGGTCCCTCACGGAGATGTTGCCCAGCCGGGGGCAGCTGACCTGTCTGGCAGCTGCCCATGAGCAAACGACTGCCCTGCACTGCCCAGGTGAACGTGCCCTCTCCATCCCCACTCTCTGCTCTGACGGACCCTCAGGACATCATAGAATCCTAGGAGGGTTTAGGTTGGAAGGGACCTTAAACCTCATCCCATTCCACCCCCTGCCACAGGCAGGGACACCTTCCACTATCCCAGGCTGCTCCAAGCCCTGTCCAACCTGGTCTTGGACACTTCCAGGGATGAGGCAGCCACAGCTTCTCTGGGCAACCTGTGCCAGGGCCTCCCCACCCGCACAGGGAAGAAACTACTCCTAACATCTGGTCTAAATCACTCCTGCTTCAGCTTAAAGCCATTCCCCCTTGTCCTGCCAGTATACCTTAAAGCAAGATCTTGCAGCAAGGTCCCATGGGGGTCAAGGAAGGCAGATGACAATCTCCACGATGAAGAAGGTTACCAGTGGGACAAAGATTTTGACTGAGAAGATAAGCTGGTGGCACAGTGAGTAAAATATCCCCAGAAGTTTTGCATTAAGCCTGGTCCTAACACTGTACTGAGCTTAAAATGGTGCAAACCACTCCTGCATTCCCTCCTGAGGGGTGTCCTGGTGGAAAAAAGTCTTTGCAGAGGGTAGAGCAAGATCAGGCCAGAGACTCCCTGCAGGCAGAAGAGCCAGGTCCTGGTTTGGTTTGGATCATTACCCATGCTCCAGCATTGCTCCACCCCGGCAAAGGTGCAGCAGCTCAAGGCTGGACATGAGGACAGCCGGGCAGCTGCCGTGGCCTTGGCGTGGGAGTGTGGAGACAGCTCTGCAGCCCTCAGCAGCCAAGTGGCTGCCCAGGGCCACCAGCAGAGCTGGCCTGAGCTGGCCATGTCTCCTGCAGGCATCAGCCTGCTGCCTCCTCCCCGCACACCCCGGGCTGTGGGCTTCAACACCCCACATCCCAGGGGCCTTCCCTCCCAGGCTGTTCCCAACCCTCAGTGCTCTTCCAGGCTTGGGTGGGCAGCCAGCTGCTGTTTGGGGGCCATGGTTACGGTGAAGCAGAGCCTGGCCGAGCCTTGGCCTGCCCTGCAAGAACCAGGGATGTGCCTGTGCCCAGCTCCACCAGTGCCCACCTGGGGACCAGCATGGAGAGAGGAGCCAGAGCCCAGAACCCAAGGCATCGGTTCCTTTTGCCCACCCTCTGTTGCAGCTGCCGGGCTGGGACCCTGGATACACAGGGGTCCATCTGTACCCAGCTGGAAACCAAAAAGGGACATGTCCTGTCTTCAGGCAGTGCTGGGCACGGGCACAGGTACCAACAACAGCTTGAGAGCATTGTCAGGGCTGGGGCTGCCCCCTCCTCAGCCCAAGTGGAGAAGACAGGAGGGGGATGGAGAGCAAAAAGGCCTTTGCAGCCTCCTCCAGGATCCCAGTGGCTCAGAGGAGTGGGAGCAGCAGAGCTCTAGTCCAGAGAAACACCCTGGTCTCTGGCAAAAAGGACAAGTGAGGTGGTGTGTTGGTGTGCCTGGAGATCACAGCCAGGTGTGCCACAGGGATCACAGCCAGGTGTGCCACGGGGATCACAACCCCACGTGTGCCATGGGGATCACAGCCAGGTGTGCCACGGGGATCACAGCCCCACGTGTGCCACGGGGATCTCAGCCCCACGTGTGCCACGGGGATCACAGCCAGGTGTGCCACGGGGATCACAGCCCCACGTGTGCCACGGGGATCACAGCCCCACGTGTGCCATGGGGATCACAGCCAGGTGTGCCACGGGGATCACAACCCCATGTGCCATGGGGATCACAGCCCCACGTGTGCCATGGGGATCACAGCCAGGTGTGCCACGGGGATCACAGCCCCACGTGTGCCACGGGGATCTCAGCCCCACGTGTGCCACGGGGCTCACAGCCAGGTGTGCCACGGGGATCACAGCCCCACGTGTGCCACGGGGATCACAGCCCCACGTGTGCCACGGGGATCTCAGCCCCACGTGTGCCACGGGGATCACAGCCAGGTGTGCCACGGGGATCACAGCCCCACGTGTGCCACGGGGATCACAGCCCCACGTGTGCCATGGGGATCACAGCCAGGTGTGCCACGGGGATCACAACCCCATGTGCCATGGGGATCACAGCCCCACGTGTGCCATAGGGATCACAGCCCCACGTGCACCATGGGAATCACAGCCAGGTGTGCCACAGGGATCACAGCCAGGTGTGCCACAAGGATCACAACCCCACGTGCCATGGGGATCACAGCCCCACGTGTGCCATGGGCATCACAGTCAGGTGTGCCAGGACACACAGCTACCTGGAGATTACTCCATCAGAAAAACATTACTTGACATGACTTACTTGACATGACACCATGAGCCAAATGGTTGGGTATTGTGCCAGACCAAGAGCTGGTAGTAAGGGCTTTAGCCAAGAAAAAACAGGGTAGGGAATTGGTGTGAGCACTGAGACTCATCCCATGCATGGGAGAGAAACTAAAGAGCAATTTTGTCTGTATCCTAATGGGAGAAAAACCACACCACATCTTAATAATAGAGAAAACCTTGTCACCATTTGGAAAGGTTCAATCCCTGCAGCCCAAGCATTACCACAGAAAAGCTCTCCCCTAGGAGAGGCCAGAGCCTTTCCCAATGGAGGTGCTGCCCACAGGAATGGCAATGTCTTACCTCTTCTCCCAGACTTCCCTATCCACGTATCCCAAAGCAACGGAAGATGTAGGGCACACAGATTTCTGCATTTCAAGGGGGTTCTATCACCTCCCACCATGCCCAGTTCTACTGGAGAAAAAAATATACTGCCAGATCCTTTAAAAAAGTGCCAGGTTGGCACACTGGGAACAGAGATTTTGTTCAGGTGAGTGTAAGAGGTGTGTCCATTTACACAGCACCTGCCCACCTGCCCAACAATGCTGCAAACCAGAGAGCATCCTTCAGCAGGAGATGGGCCCTGGAACCCCCTGTGGCATGGGCAGCTGGCCCAGTGACAAGGATACTGCTAGGGCTGAGGTTTTTAAGCTGAACAGCAGGTACTGCCACGAGCTGCCATGGAACACAGGCTGGAGACAGCAAGTGCAGGGAAGGGCAGTGGGAAGAACAACCCCGCAGCTCACACACTTCTATTTCTTCAGAAAACTTTGGAGCTGAAAGGTGGTCACTGAGGTAGGAGTGTTTAAAATTCCATCTGGGAGGAGGCTGGGGAGGCAGCGCAGGAGAAGGGACATCGTTCCCGAGCGTAAATGAGAGCCTGTGTTTGAGCTTGGAGGGGGAGAACCACACGGGGGGCATCCCTGGGCCTCCCCCCTTCCCCTCATCAAAACCTTGTGGGTGGGCTCTGCTCATTCCCTGTGTTCCAAGGAAAGTTCAAGTCCACGCTGGGCGAGGGCACGGAGAGCTCCACGATTTACGGAGGTGCTGACAGGCAGCCCAGGGGTGACCTGGGCTCTGCAGCCCGGTGTGACCGAGCCTTGGGGGGTGCAGCAGCACCAGCGTGGGGGCAGCACTGGGAGGGGCAGGGCTGGCCCCAATAAACACATCGGGTTCTCCTGGGGGCTCGTGCACAGTAACCACTAAATATACACCCGACGGAAAGTGTGGAGTGATTTATTTTTGTTATTGTTGGTCTGACGTCCTGCCGGCGCTGCTGAGTTCTAGGGACTGGCTGAGCAACACCAAGCACTATCAGAGATGTGTCATAAAGCAAATATTAGCAGGGCCTGCATTGGAGGTGACGCGGGGCCACCGTGGCCGAGCGCAGCCACCACACAGCGGGAGCCACCGCAGAGGGTGACATAATCCTGCAGGTCCTCCAGCGGCCCAGCCACCATCCATCAGGGTGGAGAAGGAGGAGGACCATGGCGTGATCCTGCCTTGGGAAGATGCCAAGGTGGAACAGGCTCGGCTGCATCAGACTCCTGGCCACCATGCATGAGGCAAGAGAAAAACCCCCCCTGGAGAAGGGGTCTGAGCTGCCTGGCTTTTCCCTGGAGCCCATCTCTGGTAGCAAGATGGAATTCCCTCGAGAGCTCCCATCCGGGAGTTATTAGCCTTTCATCATCCAGCGTGCAGATGAATGTTATAAAAATCCCAAAGCCACCATGTACTCTAGACACCCAAACCACCAAAACTCAGGGGTGCATTTCTCTGGGATGTGTTTCCAGAATTTATTTGGTGCTGGAGGGGAGGGCACAGACACCAGCAGGAACCTCTCTGTTTTCTCACAAGGGTGTTTCCTGCTGCCTCTCCCTGTGGTGACCATGACATTGTCCTGTCTGTGCCCCCACCACCCTGCACGTGCCTGACGGTGACTGCAGTGACCCTTTGCCACTGGGATGGGCTTTGATGGGCAGCAGTGACCCGAGAGCCCTCTCTACTCCTCACCCAGGTGTCCGCTTGCCCAGCAGAAATGCCCATCCATGGACAGACTGAGAAGGGGGACAGGAAGGTCCCACCAGGACAGGTCCACAGCAGAGCTCGTGCCAAGCTGAAGAGGTGCACTGGCTGCGCAGGTGAGCGGTGGTGCAGGGCCATGGATGCTTGGGTGGACCCTGGGCAGGAGCGTCAGAGCTCCCACATCCCCCAGCAGTGGAGCAGGACCTGTGGGGGTCCCTGGGCAGGAGGGTCAGAGCTCCCACATCCCCCGGCAGTGGAGCAGGACCTGTGGGGGTCCCTGGGCAGGAGGGTCAGAGCTCCCACATCCCCCGGCAGTGGAGCAGAGCCTGCAGTGCCCCACGGCTCCCCTGGCCCCATACAGGGAGCACGGAGCAGCAGGTTCCTCACCAGAACAGCAGTGGCAAATGTCAAGCCAGTACCAAACTTTGGGAAGCTTTGAAACAATAACTCCCCCTGTATAGGCTGCTTCAGGTGTGGAGCAGGATATAGTGGGATCCAAGCTCAACCTGAAGGAAGTTTTGGTAAACCATGGGGCAGGCTGGTTTTTAGGCAGCATCATGCTCTGTAGGCTTGAGCCCTGCAGACACACAGGTCACAGCTCCTGAGCTCCAGCTCACAACATGTGCAGATCCCTGCAGCCTGAATCCCTGGCACTGCGCAGATCCAGCGCCCATGGCAAGGGTCGGGGCAATGCCAAGCACAAGAACAGGCTGGGCAGAGAATGGATCAAGAGAAGCCTTGAGCAGGAGGACTTGGGGTGCTGATGGATGAGAAACTGGCCATGCCCCAGCCATGTGCACCCAGAAACCCCCGTGTGCTGGGCTGATTCAACAGCATGGGCAGCAGGGGCCAGAGGGAGAAATCTGCCCCTCTGGCCCACTCAGGTGAGACCTCACCTGCAGAGCTGCCTCCAGCTCTGGGTCCCCAGCACAGGAAAGTGGGTCCAGAGCAGGCCATGGAGATGCTCCAAGGGCTGGAGCTCCTCTGCTCTGGAGCCAGGCTGGGAGAGCTGGGGGTGTTCACCTGGAGAAGAGAAGGCTCCAGGGAGACCTCAGAGCNGATGAGCTCTAAAGTCCCTTCCAACCCAAAGCATCCTGGGATTCTGTGACAATTCTATAATAAGGTGGCACTTGGGGACATGGTTTAGTGGTGGCCTTGCAGTCCTGTGTTTATGGCTGGACTTGATCTTAAAGGGCTTTTCCAGCCTAAATGATTGTAGGATGCTACAACCACTACTTCAAATGCCATCACAAAGCTCACCCAGCTGATGGTCTCCCTGCCCTATCCCAACCCAGCCCCGGAGGCAGCTGCCTGCAGACCTCGACAGAACATTACAAACTGTGTCCTCAGTGCTGCTGACTGCTGTCATTTCCTCCCTCCTGGGTGCAGAGGGGTGCAGAGTTCAACGCTTCCCCCTGCCACAGTCCCATCTCACCCCCACCCATCCCAAAGCACACACTGTCCTATTAAACTTGCCAGGCCGCCCTCCTGGTTCTCCCTCCCTCGGCAGCTCCTGCACGCCCGCGCTCGCTCCACGCGAGAGACGGGAGAGCTGAACAAGCTTCATCTACAGAAGGGAAAATTAAGACAACAAACTCTCCCTACAGATCATCTTTAAAGTTTTGGGTTTTTTTAAATTGTCCTTCTTTATTAGTCCCAGACAGAAATCTGAAACCCCCTTTAAAAAAAACCAGAGATACATAATGATTTTCAAAGCTGTGTCACATAATTAATGTCACATTTATCTCTTCAGTTGTAGAGATAAAAAGAAACCATCTATCCATGTCCTCATTATTTTTTATTCTCCTTTTAAAGCTAGAGTTTAAATCCATGGGATGGGGTACTCTGAAGGAGGGGGAAAGTCTGTCTTTCCCTTTACCCCCCACAACTACGGTGATAGAAAGATTCTTCCTCCCCTCTCCCCACTCCCTTTTCTCCATTATTGCTGATCTGAGGGTAGAGTATCCTTTAAGTAAATCCTGTGTAACTGTTCCTCTCCCTTCCTCCTCTGCTCCACCACCCTAAGTTCAACAGAGACATTCCAGCAGCCAGGAGCTTTTCTCCCGTTCTCTCGGGCCAAGCCAAGGGCCAACCTTTCAGCCACACAGCCCGAGTCCCCCAGCAATATTAGTTTTTAAAAGCCATGGACATTTTCCACCATTAACACAGCTTTGATTCATCTCATGTTGCATTTTGCTCCATTTAGGGGGCTGCTGTCCCCATTAAAATGACATTTAACACCACGCTGCTCCCCCGGGCCGCCGGGAACACCTCGGAGCGGGACCACCAGCGCTTTTCCCCACGGCTCTCACTCCCACCCCTTGCTCCCCTCAGCTCAGAGTTTCCTCCTCCTGGACCAGGCAAGGATGTGGCAGTCATGGCCTCATAACAAAGTCCCAAGAAGTGAGAAGGACCCTTTAAGATCTCTGATGGATGGAGATAATCTGGTTTTGATCAGCTTATGACAGCTCTGAACATCACAGTCGGAGCTCTCGGGGCTTGCAGCGTGTTTTGTGTCCCACACATCCACACTCAGCTCTCACTGAGCCCCACGGAATCCCTCTGCCCCCAGCCCCTGTCAAGAATCCCTGTCACTGGGTGTTCCCCTAAAAGTAGGGGTTGAATAACAGGCAGATTCAAATGCAGCAATCAGTGAATGTGGTGGGAAGAGAAAGGGCTGCCAGACCTTGGGAAGCACAGGACAGCCAAGGCCTTGCCAAGGAGACCTCTTCCAAGGAGACCCCTCCTCTCCCGCCCCCTCTGCAAGCACCCAAGCTGACTGTGCTGATACTGGGGAAGTTTCTCATCTCCCAGAACAGCCCAGAGAGCTGAATGGTACTTGGAGAACTCCAGGAACAGAGAGCATCACATCTCCAGGCCCCTGTATCCCGCTCAGGGCAGCACAAATCACATGGCTCCTCCACACACTGCTGGCACCAGCAGCCGGGCACAGGACGTGGCCCTTCTGCCACCAACAGCACTGGCAAAGGGAAAAACACCCCACCCCCTTCTCCCCACTGTCCAGGACTCTGCAAGTCCACATCCCTGGCATGTGTTTAGAAGAAACACATCAAAAAGAGCAACCTGCCCCACTCCTGGTGCTCCAAGGAAACATTTTTGGTGGCAGACACCCACAGCCTCAGATGGCAGCTCTGACAGGCCAGGCTGCAGCCGCTGCTTTCATCCCAGCTCACTCCCAGCACATCAGAGCCCTTTCATCCCGTGCCTTTATCTGAACCAGGGTCAAGCAGCTGCCACACACCCACGCAGGCATAGAAGAGGACAGGTCACTGTCCCCTGGGCCAGAGCCATGCCCAGCTCGAGGAACACTCCTCTGCTGAGCCAAACCAATCAGCACAACCCATGGATAGCTGTTCTCCCATGTTAGCATTTCTCCCTTCACTGTGGCAGAAAAGCAGAGCCATGAAAGGAAGATGAGCCTGGAGCATCCTCTGGGCTGGGAGCAGCCTGGGGAATGCAGCCCAGCACCTGCCTTTTGCCAGGGGGGTCATTGCTGGCCAAAACCCAGCTCATATTCACACTTGGTGTGGGATGAAGATGGTCACCTCTGAAACAGGGTCCTGGGGTGGCTCAGGAAGGGGAAGTGTGAAAACCAGGGAGAGCTTTGCTGTGTCGAGGCACCTGAGCACTGCCAGGCTCTTCAGCTCCAGCAAAGAAAATGAACCTGTGTCAGCTCTTCCAAAGGGGTGCTTTTGCTCCACAACCACTTGAGCACACTTGTGGTCATCTAAACCTCTCTTCCATTCAATCTCTCTTGAGAAAGGGGAAAGAAAAAGCAGGACAGTCAAAGTGCCTCTTCACTTGTTCCCACTGAGCACATGGAGTCTTGAAATTAAGCAGTTGCTCTGCGTAAGGGATCTTCAACACCCCTGTGAGCATGCAGGTGCTCAAGGTGCTCAGCTCCCAGCCCACCTGAGCATCAGCTCTTCCCTCTGCCCTGAAACACACACGGTTAGCCAGGGAAAAGCATTTAATGGAGGAATTCCAGCCCACAGAACCACTGACAAACAAATTACAAACTGAAATTGTGGCTTGTCCACAAAATTGCTTCCAACCCAGTCGGTGAAGGGCAGGAGAAAAGCAGCATCACTGATGGGAAGGTGTCCCTGTGCCTCCAGAGTTAGCTGCACATGCTCTGAGCATCCTGTGTGGGATGTGCAGGGAGAGGCAAGAGTGCTCCCCAGCGTACAGACACACAAGTGGCAAACGGGAATGAAGGACTCTGCAGGGAGCTCGGAGCTGAGAGAGGGCCCAGCTGTGTCCCTGTGCCAGCAGAGGGGCTGGGCTGCTGTGACAGCTCCGCTCACAGAGCAGGGACTGAACCAGCTGGGAGGGGATGGGGCACTTTTGAGTTGCCAGCTCCCAACACCTGAGATAGAATCATGGAATGGTTTGGGTAGGAAAAGACCTTAAAACTCATCTCATTCCACCCCCTGCCATGGGCAGAGACCCCTCCCACTATCCCAGGTTGCTCCAAGTCCCATCCGACCTGGCCTTGGACACTGCCAGGGATCCAGGGGCAGCCACAGCTTCTCTAGGAATTCTATTCCAGGGCCTCCCCACTCTCACAGGGAAGGATTTCTTCCCTATATCCCATCTATCCCTGCCCTCTGGCAGCTTAAAACCATTCTCCCTCGTTCTGTTGCTATCTGCCCATACAAAACGTTCCTCTCCCTCATTTTGATTAGCCCCCTTAAGGTTCTGAAAGATGCAGTGACAAGTGGCACTAGAGAAGCGATGGGAGCCCCTCCATGGGAGTTCCAAATGTGGGGTGCTCCTCCTATTCAGCTCCAGCGCCTCTGCCTCTGTCCTCCTCCTGCCCAGGGACTCCTGCTCTCTCAACCCCCTTTCTCCTTTCCCTGTTTCTTGCCACCTTTCCTCCTCCAAACCCCGCTCCAACTCCTCCAGCAGAGCCCAGAGCCATGCACAGCAGGGCCCGCCCTTCGCAGCCTGGTTTAGCCAAACAGCTGCTCGGCTTCACTCAGCAATTTTGGGAGGAAAAGTGATTTTATTTCCTTTTGGGAGGAACCACCAGGACATCCCGGCTCTCTGGGCTCCGGGTTGGGAAACAGCTCTCCTGCACCAGTGCCCAGGTGCTGCCCTCAGGTACCAGGCAAGGCCATCATTTCCATTTGACAGTGGCACAAACACCTGCACTAGGCAGGGGAAGCATAGGAGCAGACTGGCTCCAGATCCAGGAATCTGCATTTCACCTTCTGGAAGCAACCCCACACTGCATCCCCCCAGTGTGGGCAGCAAGGCCAGAGGGGGATTCTGTCCCTCTGCTCCATCTGGAAGGACCCCACCTGCAGAGCTCCTCCAGCTCTGAGGATCCCAGCACTGAAGGGACGTGGAGCTGCTGGAGTGAGGCCAGAGGAGGCCACAGAGATGCTCCAAGGGCTGGAGCCCCTCTGCTCTGGAGTCAGGCTGGGAGAGCTGGGGGTGTTCACCTGGAGAAGAGAAGGCTCCAGGGAGACCTCAGAGCCCCTTCCAGTGCCTAAAGGGGCTCCAGGAGAGCTGGAGAGGGACTCTGGACAAATGCTGGAGGGACAGGAAAAGGGGGAATGGCTTCCCACTGCCAGAGGGCAGGGATGGATGGGATATTGGGAAGGAATTCTTGCTGTGAGGGTGGGGAGGCCCTGGCACAGGGTGCCCAGAGAAGCTGTGGCTGCCCCATCTCTGGCAGTGTCCAAGGCAAGATTGGATGGGGCTTGGACAAACCTGGGATAGTGGGAGGAGTCCCTGCCCATGATGTGGGGGTGAAATGAGACTGCTTTTAAAGTCCTTTCCAAACCAAACTGTTCTATGATTCCACAATCTCTTCAAGTCCAGCTGTGCTTCTCAAAGCCAAAGCAGGTTTCCCTTTGGGCGCCGTGAGCTGTGTTTGTCCTGACCCAACAGCCATGGTCACAGTCGGGAGCAGAGCTGCCCTGTCCCCAGGCAGTCCCGGCCCTGGGCTGCCCCCCTGACCCTGCTCTGAGTCACGGCCACATCCCTTGCGAGGGGGCAGTGGGAGCAGGAGCAGCAATGCAACAAACCAGCTCCTTACCAGCAAAGCAGGACACCCAAAGTCCTTTCTCCCTTTTCGGCTGCGTTTGAGCCATGGTGTCACCAGAGGCAGGGCCACCACTGGAGCCCACCCCCACCATGGATAAACCCTCCATCCACCCCAGGTGGAGGAGGGAGGCTCAACGCCCGCTGTGGGCTCTGGAGGAAACCACCCGCTCCACCATCCCATCCTCTCTTCAAACACCCCTCCCCAGACTGGCCACTTTGCCCTGTTCTTGTCAGTGAGGTTATTTACACAGGAGGGTTTGCAGACACACCAGAGCCTGTGTGCAGGGACATCCCGCAGCGGTGATCCCTTTCTCTGTTTGTTTATTTATAGGAAACTATTTCTGTAGGGTAGCACACCCCTGGAGACGCAGCCACCCCGCTCAGGCACTCCTGGCTCACAGGAGCAGCCACATACACAGCTCCTACGGGAGGATGTTTAACTAAACCCACTCTGGACTCACACAGGGAGCCACCCCCAGGCAGCACAGGCTGCTGAGCAAACTTGGATCTCGAGCACCTGGAGACTTTGAGTCTGGACTCTCTGTGCATGTGGTCTCGGGCAAGATACTGAGCTCATGTTCCCCCACAAGGAATGACAACATCTGGGCAGCTCAGAGTGGGGACAGAGGCTCCAGGCTGGTCTTTGCCACAGGTATCCCTTGAAAAAATCCCTTGAAGAAATCCCTTCTCTATCCTGCTCCGGCTTGTGCAACTGTAACAGGGCACCCACTACCCATCGTGCAGGATTATTTGCTTTGGGAAAACCCCAAAAAACAGGTCAGACCACAGCATCTCTACCTTTCCTTGTTGTGGCTGCACCCACAGGCCCATTTTCTCCACACAGAGCAGGGCAGAGCAGATGATGGCAGGAGATGCAGCCAGGTTAAAACGTGAGAAGCAGCAGCATTGGGGGAGAGAGACCCAGGAAGAAATGTCCCAGACACCACCTTGTGCAGAGACAGATTTTGTGGCTCCGCCCATGGAAAATTACATCCCTTCTGCTTTTATAAGAGGAAACACAGGCTCCTAATCCCAATAGGAGATTTGGGAAGGTTCTAGAGTAGGGCCTTTGTTTCTTCGAGAAAAAAGCTAAAATTTGGTGGGACAGCAGCCTGTGTGCCCGGGCAGCCTGTGTGCTTCTCCAAGAAACACGTACTGAAGCCACCAAGATCTGTGCCACTGTATTCTCCTCAAAGGAGAATCCAGCTTCCAAAAATCAATTCCAAGTCCCTGACCTGCTTACATGGACAGGGGCAGGATGCCAACCTGTGAGCCTGTCCTAGGTTACAATGTAAGATGTGCCCAAAGGTGTGTATTCTATCACCATTTTCACAAAACAGGTAGGGCAGTGTTCATTGTCTCCTACCATGACTCATCCTTGGTAACTCCCCCCCAGAGCTATCTCTGTTTAATGGGCGATTGAGGATTCTGCCACACGATTCCTAGATAACGCTCTCCGGACTATCTCCTGTTAATGCGCCCATCAATGCCTCACCTCATGTCTCACCATCCCATTGTGAGATGCCCCGCCCAGGAGGAGGAACTGAGCATTTCCATCGTATATAATCGGAGGTATGGAACACCACAGGTAGCTCTTACCTACGGGACTCCCCGAGGACAAGCGCTACACCGCTGGACCTTCAGGCAAAGACCAGACTCTTTTCTACAGGATCACCACTTCAACAGGACCGCTTCGGCCGGACCGCCACCAACACCCTGACCAACAGGGTGTCAGGTTGTATTCTGACTCTGTCAGTGGGGGTTTTTTTTTGTACTATTGCATTTATTTTATTTTCTTTTCCTATTAAATTGTATTTTTGAATTGGAGTCTCTCACTGGTTTGCTTTCAAACCGGGACAGAGCCCCGGAGGCACACGAGCCCCACAGCTGTCTGCTGAGCCTTCTGGCTCACACAGGCGAGGGTCTTTTGCCTCAGCAAGCCCAACCCTTTGCAGTGATGCTCTTCCACCACTCGGGAAGCCTTGTCAGTGTAAGGCTTTGGAGCAATCTGGTCTAGGTGTCCCTGCCCACGGAAAGGGGTGGAACAGGATGGGCTTTAAGGTCCCTTCCAATCCAAATCATTCTGTGATTGTGCCCCCAGCACAGGCATCTTCCTCCCAGCGTAGGGATCAGCCCAGCACTCCGAAAGGGGCTGGCAGAGGGGAGGTGCTCGTTGGAGACCTGAAGGATGTGAAAATAGAGAACGAGAAGAAAGAAGGACCATCTGTTGCACAGACTGGGTTAGGGGGTTAAACCCTTCCCTTTCTACCAGAGCAGGAAAAGGGTAAAAGGCCACAGGAAAGCTGGACATTGGGAACATGATCAGGAGGCTCTGCCTGCATGGAGAAGGTTGGTCTCAGCACGAGTGGAGTGAAGACAGCAAGGGCAGAAACAGGCTCAGCACGTCCAAAGCCAAGGCAAGGGCTTCCACCAGCCAGCTGGGTCTTCCAGAACCTCTTCCCCCCTCGCAGCACAAATCATTCAGAAACACTCCCCCACCAACGCTGGTCCCAGAGCTGAGGATGCAGCCCCAGCACCCCCAGCCCCTGCCAGGGACCCTCACTGAGCCCCACAGGCACTTGCACTTGTTCTCCTTCCCCACTCCCACCACTACAAAGCTCCTCTGCTCCACTCTAGAGGAAGGCAAAGCACATCCCTGGGCTCTGCTCTCTATCTGCATGAACTCAGGAAAGTATCCCAGTCTCCATTCTTCCTCCCACTTCCACCCAATACACTTTGGCACAGCCATGCCACAGAGAGGAAAAAAATAACCACAATTTCTGCTTCTTAACATTCCTGCACTAGAAATCCTAAAATTCTAAAAGCAAAAGGAAGAGCACAGCACCTCCTGCTACCACCAGCAAAGCCCCTGGTGCAGCTCGGGGACAGCTCGAGCTGCCACCAGGAGCACGTGGGGCCACCCAAGCCCAACAGCTGGGTCAGCACTGACATTGCACCAGGTCACACATTGCTGCACTGGGAAGTGTGGAGGGTTTAGACTGAGGTATGTACTGAAAGGTGTATTGTGAGCCAAATAATTAATTTGGAATAAAGAAACCTGCTAAGGTGTGCAGATCACCACCTTATCACACACTGCAGGTGACTACTGAAAAGTAGTTTGTCAGGAATTCTGCATCCTGAATTAAATTAGTTCATTTTAACAAACGTGGTCAGTGCTGAATCAGGGACCCTTTGCAGCCCACTGAAAACCCAGTGTCCCAGTGCTCAGCCACCGCAGCAACCCCCAGGGCAGGCAGCTCCCGAGCAGCAGTGGGCCCGTCCAGGGCCAATAAAACACATCCTGCTCACCCAGCTGAACACATGGCACTGAAGATTCCTGCACAGCTCCCAGTGCTCGGGTTGGACCACTCACAGCAGCCATGCAGGACTGCAAGATGAGATCCAGAGGATGGTCTTCTCCCACAGCCTGTCCCAGTGATGCTGGCACAGATCCTGGCCCATCCCCCTCTGGCTGCTCATCCTCAGGGACTCAGAGCTCTGATAGGCCAGTCTCTCTCTCCAAAGATTCATCCTCTGTGGAGGAAGACAAAGGCCTGAGCTGAGTCTCACCACAAGGATGGGCCGTTCTGCCTTGGTACTGCTCAGCATTTCCTTCACCCCCAGAGCAAAGGGCAAAGCCAAAAACCACAGAACCCCAGACTGGTTTGGGCTGGAAGGGACCTTAAAGCTCATCTCATTCCAAACCCCTGCCATGGGCAGGGACACCTTCCACAGACCACGCTGCTCCAAGCCCCATCCAACCTGATTCCCATTGGCATAGGATGGGAAAGGACTGGGATACTCGGCTCTTTGCACCCCGCCATGATGTTTGCACATGTGGGTGGTGGTTTTTGCTTTGCCTCTCCTGAAGCCATCCTCAGGTGCTCTCCCATTGCTGCTCTCTTCTGCAGGTTTTCCCCAGTTGTGACCAAATTCCACCTTTCCCAGTACCACCAAAATAAAGAGGAAAGAACTGATGGTGGAGCTCGCAAGTGTGGCCACTACCATTCTTCATATTACTTGGAATGAACGAATTTTCTTTAATTTGATCAACTATGGGTTCCCCACCTATTCTTCCATCTGAAAAATGGGGCAGAGTTGACATGTCTCTGTTAAACTGTCCCAAAGTAGCCAGAGAAAATGCCCTGAGCTGCTGCTGCTCAAAGCCCCGCTGGTGACTCACCTTCTCACATGCAATAACACTCCCTGCGTGGAGCCACCAGCCGGCTCCGCTCCGTGAGACCAGTCTGGTGGAACTGGTGACACAGCTCGCTGTGTTTTTCTTGGAGGGAGAGCAGTGGGATATGTGGATGTTGCTGAATAAAAAATCATTGCTCCACATGAAAAACGAGCCAGTCATCCAAAGGCAAAATATTTCCCCCAAAAAAAGCAGATAACTCTTTAGACACTTTTTGCTGTGTGACTCTTCGAAGCCCATGGAAATGGGCTGGGCCTCGGCCTCCCCTGCACATCAGGCCAACACAGGATCCTTGTGCAGCACAGCTCGGATGACAAAATCCTTCCAAGCACCAGGAGATATCATCAACACTGCAAAGTAATGAACGCCTTCAAAATCCCACTGGAAAAGGCAGGCGCTTTTGCTGCCAAGCCCACCAAGAAGGGATGAAAGGGGAGCCCTGATGGCTGTAATTTGCACCAGGCAGGATAAATGGAGGTCTGGGTGTTACCAGTTCTCATCCCAGATACTCTGTATGGATGGGGCCAACCTTGGAGCCACACCTGCTGATCACATGCGTATCACAGAATCCCAGAATGGTTTGGGTTGGGAAAGACCCCAAAACTCATCTCACTCCAACCCTCTGCCATTGGCAGGGACATCTCCACTATCCCAGGATGCTCCAAGCCTTGTCCAGCCTGGCCTTTGACACTTCCAGGGATCCAGGGGCAGCCACAGCTTCTCTGGACAACCTGTGCCAGCAACTCATCACCCTCACAACCAAGAATTTCTTCCCAGTATCTCATGTAAATCTCTCCTCTTTTAGTTAAAAACTGTTCCCTCCCACTTACGGAGCTGACAACAGAGAGATCCACATCCTGGTGGTGGATGAGCCAGACCCAGGCAGTGCCAAGCTCCGTATCCCCAGCCATGCAGGTCCCTGCTGTGCCAACCACCCCAGCCAGAGCAGGAACACCCTGTCCTGTCCCTGTTCCCCCAGGATGCCAGTCCAGCAAAGCTCTGCTCCCACCGCAGGACCCTGACGGGACTCTGAACCACATGGAAGGACAACACCGAGGCACTCTCCCATCCAGGCACCTGGAGCCAAGCACTGACGCCATTAAGAAGAAAAAATAATTAAAATTAAAATGCACTGCGTTCTCTGACCGCCCACTGGTTCACTCCTGCCATTCCTGTGCCTGGGCTGCGCAATCCGTCTCCCAGCTTGGCGCCCGGGCTTCCCTCAGAAATGCAAGTCTTTACCCAGGAATTCACGGCAGGAGAAATCAAGAAGAGAAAAGGGAGGGGTGGAAAAATAAAAAACACTTTTTGTATTTTATCCAAAGTGTTTTGCAGGTCTACTTCCCCTTGGCTCACTCACTCTGCTGGGTCTACCAGCATATTTTGGGTAATGAAATGCACATTTGCTGGTCAGGCCTAATAGACCCAGAGGGACTGGGTTTCACGTGTGTTTGTTTTAAACTTAAGGGTGTTGTAAAGTTTTTCCAAGAGCCCAGGGCTGGGATGATAAGCCATGGCAGGCAGTGCCTAGTTAGTGGGTGGTTGTGGTGTTAATATTTATCCCATAACTGAAGGAAGACGTGACAACATGAGTGAAGTAAACCACCACCACCACCACACTTCCTCACAGGGCACACACTGAACCTCTGCAGAGACCACCACATAGGAGGCATTTCATACAAGCCTTGTGTATTGTGAGAGAAAATCCTCTGAAAGGACAAGCTTATAAAAAAGAAAAAGAAAAGAAAGCAGAGTTCACAGTGAGAATCAGGCCTTCTAGTCCCAGAGCCTTGCCAGCCCGATCCTTCAGCACCCGTGTGTGGGACCTGTTAGAGTGAGTCCAGAGGAGGTCATGGAGATGCTCCAAGGGCTGGAGCCCCTCTGCTCTGGAGCCAAGCTGGGAGAGCTGGGGGTGTTCACCTGGAGAAGAGAAGGCTCCAGGGAGACCTCAGAGCCCCTTCCAGTGCTTAAAGGGGGGTTATAAAAAGGAGAGAGAGACTTTCCATGCGAGTAGATAGTGACAGGATCAGGGGGAATGGCTTCCCTCTGCCAGAGGGCAGGGATAGATGGGATATTGGGAAGGAATTGTTCCATGTGAGAGTAGTGAGGCCCTGGCACAGGGTGCCCAGAGCAGCGGTGGCTGCCCCTGGATCCCTGGAAGTGTCCAAGGCCAGGCTGGACAGGGCTTGGAGCAGCCTGGGATAGTGGAAGGTGTCCCTGCCCATGGCAGGGGTGGGATGAGATGAGCTTTAAGGTCCCTTCCAACCCAATCCATTCTATAATTCTGTCTCCCTTGGCCAATGCCCAAGTCCCAGCTGCACACTGGACCATCCCTGTGGAGCCCATCCTGCCTCAGCCCTGCCAGGCTCAGAGGATGTGGCTCCATCCCAGTTCCCTGCACTGCCAACCCTCCTACGGGCAAGCTCTGCTTCCACCTCCAGGCAGTCTGCAGACCACGAATGGAGCTCACCTCCCAAAGCCACAGGGGAAAGCTTCTCATGTAAATCGATTTTGTGCTTAGAAAACTAAAGATACCTTATTCTCCTTGAAAAGCAGAAACAGGTATCCTGCCTGGAGCAGGCAGCAAGAATTCTGCAGAGCTACAGATCAGCAAGCACCAGGAGCACAGTGTGAGGACAGGGAAGGTCCAGCTGATGGGAAGGCAGCACTAACCAGGCCATCACTGTCCATGGAGACCTGTGCCGTGGGTGAGCAGCGGGTGCAAGAGGGACAGGCCCATCTGTGCAAAACCCCCCTGCAGAAATGACAACATGATCTAAAATCACTGCCCCAATCTGAGGACATCAGGGCCAGCTTTCCCTTGCTTGAGAAATCCAGACGAGGAATAAAAAGGTTTCCTAAGGCACCAAGCATAAGAAAAAGTGAGGTGAAACAGTGTAGGGAGACCTGGAGACCACACGCCTGCATTTGGAGACAGGGACCACAACTGGAGACTGAGCCCATCTCCATGACTTACCCACCCCTCTGCACTGGGGTAACTGCTCAGGTGCTCGGCTCAGTGACAGGGGAGGTCGTGTCACTCCCATGGCGGCCTCTTCCCTTCCCAGTTCCCTTCTGCTCCACACAGACTGACAGCAAGAGATGGAAAGGAACACAATTTCCCATAAAATCTCCCTGCCGTGGGCAAGAATCAAAGCAATTAATGACACTCAATGCTTGCTGGATATGGAACGTGGATGAGGAAGGCGAGAGCTGACGTGGCCAGGCTGCGGTAGAGCCTGGGGGTCCCACTGGGACTTTGCTGGTGGGCAGCAAGGAGTGAGCTGGGACAACCTCAGGACACAGACCCATTCCAAAGCCACCTCTCATCTCCTGTGATCACCTAACTGTAAACCAGCTTCTTCTACCCACAACCTGCCTGAAACTCCACACAGGCTGCCTTTACTTCAAGATTTCAGAGACCATTTAGTAGACCAAGCCTGTGCAAAGCCGTGGCATCCAGGTGGTACTCTGCTAAAAGTAAAAGTGGAGTTGGGATTTCTCCCACAGCCATGCACATTTGTCATCTCAGATTTGCCAGAGTCGGTGGTTTCACTCTCAGACCTCTTGTGCAACACAGGTCCAGGTTCCTACATGGAGAATCCCAGATTGTTCTCACATCTGAGCTCCCTGGGCACAGCAGCAGATGCTCAGTGCAGAGTCCTCCCACAGCAGTGCTGTCCTGCACTCTGACAATCTCCACTTTTTCCACTCCTGTCCTTTTTTTCCAGAACAGGCAGGACTTTATTTATGGTATTATTTGATTACTTGCAGGAAGACACATGCTCACCTAGGCAATCAGAAACCCTGAATGAATGGCTTAGAGACAGAAATTCAGTTTATGCCAGTTTTAAGCACTAGAAGCTGACACAACCTTGTCCTGCACAAGGTGCTCAGTGATGTGTTCCTGCAGCTGATCTCCCTCAGCTTCATCTCTTGTTTGAATGAAAATTTGGAGGTGATTGACCACCAGTCCTCCCCCTGCACACAGTTTCTGCCAGGCTCATTTATGGAGAGGGTCTGGGAAGAGGCAAATAAATTATTTAAATCAAAATATTTTACACCAACAGCACAATTCCAGCTATTCCAACACCATGCAAGGCTTGTCCATAGCAGACAACATCCCTGCCCAATAAACCCTTTAAAGGCTCACTGATCACAGCTAGACGTGTCATAAACTTCCCTACATAGTTTATTATCCCCATAAATCTCTATAAAACTATTTTATCTCATCTGGGTTGGCAACGAAGCAAACTTTGCTCTGTTTATGGCTTCCCAAGCCAGTCTCTAACAACAACACATGTGCTGCCTAAAAAGGGGAATGAAGATCTTGGTCCTGCCCAGCCCTCCCCACCACACATCCTTCCAACTCTACACCACAGGCACAGCAAACACCCCACGTGCTCCATGTGCTTCCCTCCAGGAACAGATCTACTATCAAATAACGTTTCTTCTACATTCTTATCTTCCAAGTGTGCTATTTAAAGTAGGAAAAAAACCTCCTGGAGGCTTACTCAACCCACTCTCCCCAAATGTGTGCCCTGCATTTCATTCGAAGAGTATTTTTGTTCCTGGGAGCTTTGCAGCTACTTTGTCAAAAGCTTTTTATTGGGAAATGGCGATGTTTTATGGTTTCATTTAAATCAGGTGGATGACTGTAAAACTATAAACTGTTTGGCTTTCAATTAGAAAACACAGAAATGAAAGCACTTTCCACACTGTCCTACCTACTGCATGACTTCCACCTTTTCCATGCAGCCCTATCCATTTTTGCTTTAGAATCCTAGGATGGTTTGGGTTGGAAGGGACCTTAAAGCTCATCCCATTCCACCCCTGCCATGGGCAGGGACACCTTCCACTATCCCAGGCTGCTCCAAGCCTCATCCAGCCTGGCCTTGGACACCAGAAACAGCAAGATCCAGCAGATCTCCTTCCACCCAGCCCTGGTGCCTAAGACAACACTGCACCACACGTCTGTCACCCAGCAGTGCCTCAACAGCCTGTGCCAGCTGTGGTACAGCTGCCCTTGCCCAGGCCTTCGGGCACGACCACCAACCTCCTGCAAGACGTG
This sequence comes from Cnemophilus loriae, assembly GCA_013397755.1. Classification (NCBI taxonomy): domain Eukaryota; kingdom Metazoa; phylum Chordata; class Aves; order Passeriformes; family Corvidae; genus Cnemophilus; species Cnemophilus loriae. The sequence continues at coordinate 189,602 of VZTF01003328.1, forward strand.
CCCCCTGCCACCACCGTGCAGCACAGGAGGGTTGGAGATCACCCTGAGAGCTCCCAGACACCCCATCCCTACGGAGGGACCCATAGAAACCTCATGTGCCCCACTGAGCCCTCCTCTCAGGCTGGAATTCTTGGAGCTTCAACGCTCCTTGGTGGAGCTTGGGAAGAACATTCAACACCATCACATCCACACTCCTCTGCTTCCCTCTGCTTCCCCAGGCAGGCAGGTCCCACAGCCTTGGGAATATGGCTCCTATACCACCCACACGGCCTTGGGCCAGGGCCCATCCCAAGCTCCACCTGCCCTCTGCCACCACTCCCACACAAACCCTTCATGCCATGCCAGGAAAATGGAGCAGCTGCCCCCATCACCACCTCGGGAAGGGACCAGGAACCTGTCCAGCACCCAAGGGAGAGGTCCCAGGCATCTCTGGGGAGTTTTGAACGAGCCAAGACCTCACACTCTCAAACTGCAGGAGGGTGAGTACCAGAAGCTGCAGTCACTTCAGGAACCTTTAGGATGAGCTGTGGATGATTACTGGAAGAACCTCGCCCTAAGGCAGTGGCAGCGTGGATGTCGGGTACAACTCCTGGGAACAGGAGGAGGCAGAACTGCTTGGTCCTGGAAAACAGGGGCCAGGCAGTGACTGACCACCCACAGTGCCACCAGCAGCACAGGCCACCACTTCTCCTGACTGTTAAACCTCGGACACCAATAAAAAGTCAAAGCCACAACTATAACGTGCCAGATGGGAACACTGCTGATGCCAGCCGTGTCCCAGTCCCCTGCTGCTGCAGGGCACGTGTTGACCTCTAGCCACCACAGTACCAACCACAGCTCCGACAGGACCGTGCCGCGTCCTCACTGGGTCACCCCCGGCTCCAACTCTCCAGCAGGCAGAGGTGACACACCCGATCTGCCAGATGGCAATTGCCATGGCAACACAGGGGTGCCATCGGCAGAGGATTAAACTCCAGCGGGAGGGGAAGCGGGACCATGGGGAGCGAGGTTGATCAACAAGCACCCGACAGGGACGCTGAGGAGGAACGGAGGCCCACGGCAGCGATTTTCACGCCCATCTTCCCCTTTCAATTCTTCTCTAGCATGAAAGTCCCAATTTAAATGGCAGAATTTGACACCATTAGAAACTATCAGACCATTTAACACACTGCCCCTTCCTCCCACGTCACTGCACCCACGGCTGCCACGGGAATAAAGAGCACTGCAAGATCCAGACATCTCCCAGCAGTCCCGGCATCAAAGTGCAGCAAATCTGCGTCACACAGAGCCCCTTTGAAAGAGGATGAATGTGAAGTGCAGGGAGAAATGATTACTTTATTTGTGAAGACCATGTCTCTTGTCATTCTAATTCATCCCAAATCCTCCCGGCACTGGACAGCTGCAGGTTTAATCATGAATATACAAATCAGCAACACATGAACAACAAAGAGTCTCCAAACGCAACAGACGAGTCCCAGAATTCGGTCTGGTTTGGCTGCTGCTCTCCCTCCTTTGCACTGAAAAAATGAAGGGATAGGTAAAGCCAGGACCTGCCACCTCCTCCTGCCACCACAGAGCCTCTCCCATTGAATCCCAGACATGGGAATGCTGCCTGCACCTCTCCCTACTCTGACAAAGCTTGGCCAGCACTGAGCGGGAAGCAGTGGCTGCAAGAGGGAAGCAAAGGGGAGAGGAGAAGGAGAAGAGAGGGATGGTGGGCAGAGGCAAGGGCTGGAGGGAAGGAGAGGCTGAGTGACAGAGAGGGGCTGGAGCTGCTCAGGCACTCGAGCTGGGAAGGAAGAACATGGGGTTTAATCCACGCAGAAGATGGGAATTGCTCACTTTGTGCAGCCTCGGCCAGGCAGAGCGTGGGGTTCCCAGGGAAGGGGTGCATCCCAGGGAGGGGGTGCAAGTCCCCAGGCAGGCACTGCTGCTGCTACACTCAGCATTCAAACACCAACCCTGCTAAAGAGGGGTCCTGCAGGGGCTGCTGCTGCCGAGCAGGCTCAAGACCCTTCCCAAGTATCCAACACCTGCCTCTGCTGCCTCTCATGTGTTTTCTGCACACCCAGATGCTCCAAAGCTGGTGAGCAACTGGACACGGGGCAGGCAGTGACACCCACCAGTGCAAAGCCCTGCATGCCACATGGGAAACAGAGCTGGGCAGCAGGAGCTATCCAGAGCTTCCAGAGGGTTGCTTCGCAGAAGGAATCTCACCAGGTCTACAGCTTCCTCAGGAGGGGCAGTGGAGGGGCAGCTTCAATTTCTGCTCTCTGTGGCCAGGGACAGGACCCAACATAACAGCTGGAGCTGTGCCGGGGAAGGTTAGGTTGGATATCAGGAAAAGGCTCTTCCCCCAGAGGGTGCTGGGCACTGCCCAGGCTCCCCAGGGAATGGGCACGGCCCCGAGGCTGCCAGAGCTCCAGAAGTGTTTGGACAGCGCTGCCAGGGATGCACAGGGTGGGATTGTTGGGGTGTCTGTGCTGGTCCCGGAGTTGGACTCAATGATCCTTTTGGGTCCTTTCTGACTCAGGATATTCTGTGATTCTGCGAAAAGAGCAGGCACTGAGCACAAGACAGGGCTGAGCATCAGCCCAGCACAAACCTCATTTCTCCTGCTGCTGGGAGCCGTGCTCTGCTCGCCACCTCCCAGGCCTGCGTGCCAGAACTCAGCACACATCACGAGGAATTTGCTTTCCAAGGGCCTGAGATCCTGCAGGGCATCGTGTCAGAGATCTGGACTGAGGTCTCAGTTTTCAATCCAATGCTGTCCCTGCAGAATAACCTGCTTTAACTTTAACCACTCTGTGGAATTTTTCATTTGGTCTGGAGTATCGCTTGCCTAGAAATGATGGGGTGAGGGTGATGTGCTTCCAAACTGCAAGCTTTAGAAATAAAAATAACCAAACCAGTCAGGGAAAAAAGTGGTTTTTGAGCCTCCCAGAGCACACCCAGCCTCTCGTTTGGGCTGCCAGGCTGCACTGGGGCTGTGGGTGGGACATCAGGGTGGACACACGGAGAGTCCTGGCAGCCTGGGAGATCAAAATCTGTGCAAGGCATGGCTCCAGCAGTCAATCCCAGCAACACCTTCCTGTGTCATAACAAACTGCTCCACATCAAGCTTCAGAGCCACACTGTGCTCATATTCTCATGCAGTGGGAGAATGAAATCCGTTTTGCTGCCCACTGCAGTGCAGTACTTGAATCCCAACAGGGCATCTACATCCATCAGGCTCCAGAAGGGAGCTCCATTCTGGGAAGGGATCCATCCTCTTCTCTTGTACAGGGACCTTCTGGCTCTGCACAACTCCCTGACAGGAGGGTGCAAGCAGGTGGGGGTCAGGCTCTGCTCCCAGGGAACAAGGGACAGGTTGAGAGGAAATGGCCTCAAATTGTGCCAGGGCAAGTTTCGATTGGATATTGGGGATAATTTCTTCATGGAAAGGGTGGTCAGGCACTGGCTCAGGCTGTCTGGGGCAGTGGTGGAGTCACCATCCCTGGGGGAATTTAAAAAATCTGTGCATGTGGCACATGGGAACATGGGTTAGTGGTGAACACAGTGGTGCTGGGTTAACAGTTGGACTCAATGATCTTAGAGGGCTTTTCCAATCTTTATCATCCCATGATCCCCAAACAGGTTTGCAGATGGAGGGAGAGAGGTGTTCCAGGGGGTTCACCTGAGCCCTCAAACTTGCAAACTTTCTGTATCCCCTTCTGCAGACTCTCCCAAAATATTTGATATTTTATATTTCTCTGGCGATATTTGAGCTTTGAGGTTCCCAAGACCCCCAAAGCACCGTTCCTGGTGCTCTCCCTCTCCCCAGCCCAGCCCCGGGGAGCAGCTCCAGGGCCAGCCCACTCCTCACACCCCCTTGCCTCCCTCCATCTCCACCACAAGACCACGAGACAAAGCTCCCTCCAAACATTAGGTCAGGTTCCCAGGTCAATCCTGTGGCCACCAAACAACACCAAATGCAGAATGCTGACACAATAAAAATCACTGTATGTAAGAAAAAAGGCCAGTTCCCTATCATGGAAGGAATCAGACAGGAATAATCTCTCCCCTCCACTACCACCAGTGTGGAGCCTCCAGGATTCTGTAGCTCATCAGCCTTGGTTCTCTGGGCAGAAGCACCTCATTGAAATGCCAGGACCCCCCTGTCTGCCATAACCCTCCCAGCAAGCCCCACACCTGCAGGGTACCACAGGAGCCTGCTGAGGGACTGGAATTACCTGTGCAAACATCCTGCGTGACAAATTCAGTGTCAAAATAAACAGCACCAGAGATACTCCGCCAGCCAATCCCATTTGTAACTAAAACTTCAGGGTTTCATCTGAGCAAAGCGCTTGATCCACATGTGATGAGTCGTGAGCCCAAGCCCAGCTGGGCTGTGACATGCGGGACAGTTGTGACGTAACCAGCATGAGGTGGGGATCCAAGGGCATCCACATCCTACAGTCACCACCAAAAGGAGATTTCAGAGCCCCTTCCAGTAACTTAAAGGGGCCTACAGGAAGGCAGGAGAAAGGCTTTGGATGAGGGCCTGGAGGGACAGCACCAGGGGGAATGGCTTCCCACTGCCAGAGGGCAGGGTTAGATGAGATACTGGGATAAAATCCTTCCCTATGACGGTGGAGAGACCCTGGCACAGAGAAGCTGTGGCTGCCCCTGGGTCCCTGGAAGTGTCCGAGGCCAGGATGGATGGGGCTTGGAGCAACCTGGGATAGGGGAAGGTGTCCCTGCCCATGGCGGGGGCTGGGGTGAGACAGGCTTTAAGGTCCCTTCCAACCCAAACCATTCTAAGATTCTGTGATTCTAAAACCCCTGCAATGGTTCAACTGGTTAATCCAAAGCCCAGTGAGCAGGAAAACAAAAATATTGATGCTCTCATGGATGAACACACCTCCAAGCCTGCAGGCAAACTTGACCTGCAGCCTTTACACCATGGGGTGTCTGAGCTCTGACGAGGGGGGATGCCCCCAGCCCAGCCCCACAGCTGGGGCTCCCCAGCCAGCTGTGCACACCTGTGGGAACTGTCACCTCTGCCACAAACCACAGCCTGGGGCTGGGACGGGCTGTCAGGGCTGCACTCGATGGAGCATTCGCCACTGAGAAACATAGACACGAACCCACAGTCCCCCTGGGATGGGTTAGTGGCTGTTCAGGGATGGCCTCAAACCTCATCCTTGCTGGGAAATCCTCTCCCCACAGGCACAGGCTCGGTCCCAGTCCTGCAGCGCCACGCTGACTGGGCTGGCAGGAGGTGGGATGAGGACCCACGGCTGGCAGGGAGCAGCACCCTGAGCACCCACACACGATCTATTCACTCCCACTACAGACACGGGCTGCATTTCACATTCCCTGTCTCCTCCATAGCCTCAACAAGGAAAGACAGGGAAACACCCACATTCCCTCCCATGCATGAAGCCTGAGTGACTCTGGGAAGAGCACCAATGCCAAACCCACTCCCGTGCCCACCTCTGCCCACTGCAACTCAACTCTCCCTGCAGCAAGAGAGAAAGGGGTGTTGTACCCCCCGCCCTCCTTAAAAACTGCCCTTCTTTGAAAAAACATTCCTTGAACAAATGGCAGCAAATCCCAAGGCAGAGCTGCACAATGGACACTTCAGTCTGCCCAGGGGAGGAGAGACAGGACCTTCAATGCCTAAATAAATGCAATTTGCTCGTTAAGAGGGGGCTGGGGAAGGTTAGGCAGAGGGGAGCCCTGGTTATTCACTTCCCCCAATTAACATTCCAGCAGAGCTGCTCTGTTTTCTGGGAACAATAACTTTTTGGGAAGGGGGAGTGATGCCCGTGGGGGCGTTGGATGGTCCTGGAGAAAGGAGACACGTCCAAGGGTGTGAAGGTGCAAGTCTGTGTGTGATGGGAACTGCTAAACAAAACCAAGACTAAATAAAGGTCTACCCTATGCAAAAAGAACCTATAAAGTAAAACCCTTCATGTCCCTGGACCAAGATTTACCTTTGCTGCTGATCCAAATGCCTTTCAGTGGCCAAGGAGGCCTGCACAGAAAAGAGGTGGCTTGTCACTGTTTGGAAGAGGTTTCCAAATGCAGGGTATTTTCCACCACCACTCTGTGACAGTAACTTTGTCATCTATTTCCTTCCCAGGATGAAAAACCTGCCTTTCCTCAGCAAGAGCACTGATTTCTCCAATAAAGACTTTGTAGCACACTTGGAGCTCCTGTGGCTCTCGTGGCTTCCCCAGTGCTCTCCTAAGGGGGCTTTTGTTAGACCCACGCAGAAAACAAGGAGAACGAACCGAAACCAACCGCGGCTGGGATGGAAAAGCACCAGAGGGACTCTGCATGCCAAGCACTGCCCGTCCTGCCCAGCAGAGCCCAGAGATGCTCCCACGAGAGCTCCCACAACGCAGGACAAAGCCCGACCCCAGCAGGAGCCGTGCCTGTTGCTGTCTCACGCGCAGCAGCCCCGATAGGAGCAGGCTCACCCTGGTAAAGCTGAAAGGAACTCCCCGAGAATGAACACTCCGTACCCCTGGGCATGTGACCTGGGGCGTATCTGTTTCACCACACCACAGTTCTAGAGGATTCCCATGAAAATCCAGCCCAAACAGACAGATGGCTGCAGCTCAGCGTTCCCAGCCACCACTGCAAGCAAGAACAGGGCACCCAGAAGCAGGACCCTGGCTGGACAAACACCTACCCCAGAGGGAGGACAGACACCCCCCAGTAGGAGGACAGACACCCCCTCACAGGGAGCTCAGGCACTGCAATCGCAGAGCTCAGTGACATCATCTGTGGAAGCAAGGGTAGGTAAGGAAAACACTTTGATCTGCTGAATGTGTCAGGAATTTAACCCAGTTTGTTTGGTTGGTTTAACACCTCCAGTGCCCAGCTGACAGAGCTCCAGTCACGCCGTGTTCAGCTGCTCCAGCTCCATGTGCCCTGTAGGACTCAGAGCAGGCAATGTCCAGTGATGCTCCAGTTATTAATTCACTCACAGCAACACTCAAGTTGAAGATTTGCAGTTTGCCCACTTGGCTTCCCAAATGCCAAAGCAGCTTTGCTGATATACCAGGCAATGCACAATCACATCCAAAGGCTCTCTGGTGGCAATGCCATCTCAGGAAGAGGAAGGATGGCAGGAGGGCTGTACCTCCCTGAGAAGGTGCCTCCTCACAGGCTCGATGCAGAAGGGTTGGGAAAGCTGGATCAGACCACCAGTATTGTCATAGAATTCCAGAATAGTTCAGGTTGGAAGGACCACTGGAGGGGTCATCCCAAAGCACATGGCACAGGATTGTGTCCAGGAGGGTTTTGAATATCCCCAGTGAGGGAGACTCCACACCCTCTCTGGGTGGCCTCTTCAGTGCTCTCCAGAAATGAGATGAACAAAACGTCACCCTGAGGCTTTGGTAAGAGCACACCTGAAGCACAGACCAGCCAGAGCTCTGGGGGAAAGGCTGGATTCACCTGAAGCCCACTGGAACTCTCCAGCACACCTCCTGCTTCCTGCCCAAATCCTCCCCATGGGCTCAACAACAGAAAGGCTCCCAGGAAACTGTAGTTTGTGTGTTCCTTCTGGAGCATCACAAGGCTCAATCCCAGCGCACAGGTCTTGGTGCCTTTTCACAGCAAGCAAAGGGCTGCAATCAGAACAAGCCCCTTCCCAGGCCAGCACCAGGCACTAGGACTCTATTTTCCCTACTTTTGGGGCAGCCAGTGCTTCATCCTGCCACCCATTGTACAACACACTGCTGCAGAGCCAATGCCGCAGATGTCACCAGAGGTACCTGGTGGCCACAAGGAACAGTGAATGGTCATCTGGACAAAACCTGGATGATCAGCAGAGCTGTGGGCTGGGTTTGCTGCTGACTTTCAAGCCTGAAAGAGGAGCCCACCCACAAAGATGCAGAGGTCAATTATTGAAAGGGAATGACCCCTCAGAGGGGAAGCAGCACAAACCCCAACTAGAGCGGGCACGAGCTCCCTCCCAGCCCAGGTACCACAGCCCAGTGTGTGGCTCTCCCTCCCCGCGTACCAGTTACTGCCAGAGGGGAAGGCAGCAGAGGTTGAACCAAGGCCCAGGTATAGCAGGGACCTATCAATGTCCTTTGGATCTTCCCAACATGAAGCTCCATCCCTGATCTGCTCCAGCAATCAGCTTCCTCCCTCTCCTCCCCAGGAGGTAACAGGGGCCTGGACAAGAGTGTCAAGACCCCAACACCCCAAGCTGAAATTGGAGTCTTTCCAGGACCCCACCACCCTACAGGGGCACTGCGAGCATGTAGGGTCATTCCAGGACAGCCATTTCATCCTCCTTTCCTCAAAGTGTCCAGAAGTGCTGAGACTTATCACAAGGCTGGACATTTCTGCTGTCAGCGAACAGGGACATCCAGAAGTTGAATGTTGTCATGCTGATAGCTGGACATCTCAGAAAAGCTCCTCTCTACCTTGGAAAGTCACCTCTGTAACAGCCAAAGAAACAGGGAAATTCTCTCCTGCAAAAACATCATTCTGCCTTCTTGCTCCCCTGCCAGTTGCTCCTGGGTGCTGGGTCCCCTTCTCCTGGGCTGCCTGGAGGCTTCGGCAAGGACAAGTTCAGCAAGCTGGCAACAAACAAACTTGCCATTAAACGAGCATCAAGAGCTCCACAGACAAAGCATCCACCCCATGCCTCCTCATCCCAGCCCTCCCTCCCGCAGGGTGACGGTCTGAGGGTCACATAGCAAGCCCCTCTACCACCCCACTGTGGCTGTTCTCAGTCTTTTGGTGAGACTCGGCTCAGACTGGAGATGCAACTGCAGCAGCAGGAAGGAGGAAAAACAGCTTTACATGTGACACGTAAATAGTCACTGCAGAGAGAGATAAATCTCCTTTTCTTTCCAGGAGATCAAGACCCGATTATGCAAGTGGGGCACCTCCAAAGGCATCTTCCTGTGCGCAGCAGCCTGGGCGCTCTCTGCCTCTGCAAGTGCTCCCTTACAGAGATAAGGCTCAGTTCCTGAACCTCACCAACTCATCATTAAAAAATAAAACACAAGTGAGATGAACAAAATGCTAATAGGAACCCTCAGGTCAAACCGCCTCCCTGTCACTGGGGCCCTCCTCTTGCCAGCACATTCCTGTCACTAATGAGGTCCCATCGCTTCCTCCTCCCTCCTCAAGTTGCTCCTGGTGATGCAAATCCATCGTCTTTGTTTCTATTCTTGGAGTAAAACCAGAACCAAAGTAAATAGCAAAACAGCTCTTAGGTTTCAGGATCCTTTCTTTTTCCATCCTTCCCAACTGCAACAAGGCTGTTGCTGCAGTCAAAGCGAGGTGACACCCGACCCCAGACATCAGCCTGTTCCCACCGGAAATGCTCCACTTAATCTCCAACCTTAATGTCCCCTTTGAGATCGCTGCCAGCTCCTTCCCGAACCTCGGCCTCGCTGTGCTCCTCGGGAAGTGTCAGGCTTCCCCACAAGCCTCTTGGAGAGGGAGAGAAGCTATGGGGAGCCCGCCAGGGACCCTGGGATGGCAGAGAGCTCTCCCCATCCTCAGTCCCCACCAGACCTTCCACTGTCAGCCTTCCCCAGGGAGCTGAACCAGCTCCAGTCTGTGCCCCAACAGATTCATGGTGCCCACGGGTTCCAGCGCACCAGGGTGGGCACCGTGCAACAAAGGGGGAAAGGCAACCTCAGTGGGACAGTCAGCTCTGCCCCGGACATGCCAGTGTCCCATTGAGCAAGGTGGCACTGTCCTGCCACATCCCACTGCCAGGGAACTATTGAACATCATCTCTGTCACTGTGAGCCCACAGGAGCTGCAGGGCAGGAGGAGCAGGTAAAGCTGTGTGTGCCACAAAAAGCTGCATTCACATCGAGTTCTGGTCCGTAACAACATCCCCCCAAAGTCCCTCCTGCCCCAGCTGAGATCGGCAATACCCAGCAGGCAGCAAACCCGGCGTGAGGTGCTGGGTCCTGCAGCAGGACAAGCACGCTCCGGGAGCACCAGTGTCATGTCCCACCATTCACCCCGGCCAAAGGTCACCCTGGAGAGCAGGCAGCAAAGAGCTGAGCCTTGGCTCCATGTGCAGGGAGAGCACAGAGTCCTGACAGTGCTCACTAATGATGGACAGTCAGATGTGATCACTGGGTGCTGACACGGTGACCCCCCTGTGCTGTGGGGACCTTTGGGAGTTTCCCACAGACTCCCAGGCATAAGGAATGGGGAAATTGTGAGGTACACGAGAGCTGGAGTGGGGCTTGGGACAAGGACTTGGAGTGACAGGACAAGGGGGAATGGCTTCCCTCTGCCAGAGGGCAGGGATAGATGGGATATTGGGAAGGAATTGTTCTCTGGGAGGGTGGGGAGGCCCTGGCACAGGGTGCCCAGAGAAGCTGTGGCTGCCCCTGGATCCCTGGCAGTGTCCAAGGCCAGGTTGGACGGGGCTTGGAGCAACCTGGGACAGTGGAAGGTGTCTCCGCCTGTGGCAGGGGGTGGCATGGGATGAGCTTTAAGGTCCATCCCAACTCAAACCAGTCTGGAATCCCATGATTCAGAGGCTGAGAACTCAGACCTCTACAGCGAGAGAAGGGGTAGGTAAAACACAACATTTCACCCAGAGGAAGTAAGGAAAGCTGGAGCAGCCGAGGAGCAGCAGCTGCGGGGTGGTAGCGCGAAGGGCGGTGCTGCAGAGACCTCTTGCAGCACACAGCTGCTACTGCAGCCGCGCTCCAGCACTGCCCAGCAGCTCGGAGCTCCGCGGTTCCTCACGGAAAAACTGCCCTACAGCCCCCTGGTGATTTATCCAGCGCATCCCAGGCAGGCTGCACCTGGAGAGGCTCTGCAGCAGCAGCTGATGGCACCCAGCACACACAAAGTGCCACCTCCACACAGCCACTGCACTCAAGTGCTCCCAGTCCTGCAGCTGAATCCACTTGAGTCTCTACGAAGCCACAGCCATGTCCCAAAGGGCTCATTCAGGCACAAGCACTTCCCTGCAGGAATGTGCTTGTAGGGAAAGTGCTCTGAAGGATTTAAACCTCAGGCTGTCAAAGCACTTCCTTCGATGGCACGCTCCAATTGCTCAGGAAAGGCATTTGGGGATTGCACCATTTGCTCACAAACCTAGAGCACCTGCCTCCCCCACACCAAGAGGACCCAAAGAGCTGCAGACTGTGTGTCTGAGCTGTAAGAGGACACTACAACAGCCAGATTTGCTTTCTGAGATCTGGGAAACAACTGCAACAGGCTCAAGAGGAAGAGCGGAGGAACAGATCTCCCAGGGAAACAAAAGGAAGGACTGCGGGTGGACTAAGAGGCCCCATGGGCAGCAGAGGATGGGATCCAGTAGACCTGGTCTGAGCAGTGGAGCTGGACCCAGGGACCTGCCATCACAAAGCCATTCTTGCTGGCAAACCCCAGAAGAAAGAGAAGCTGGGATGACAAAACCCACCAGAGTGTGCACTTTGGGATTAACAGGAACAGCCCCAGCAGCCAGGACCTCTCCAGCTGGATGTCAAGGCCAGGAAGGGTCTGGGCAGCAGACGTGTGGCCACTGTCACCATCACAGCCAGCCGTTGGGAGGGGACAACCAGCCAAAGGCAGGTGGAGAGGCTGAAGTGTCCCCTCACACCAACCAGACACTGATCTGGGCCGTGCCAGCACAAGCCCTCATGCTCAGCGGGATGGAGCCATCCTAAAGCATTTGGTTTTCCACGCAGCTGGAGCATTGCTGGCTGCAGCCCAAACCATCCCTAGCCCACCCTGCACTGCCAAGAGCCCAGACAGGGCTGCAGCACCAACCCAAAAAATCTTTTTAGTTTCACATGAGCCTCCAGTCCTGCCACAGAGGAGGAATACTCCAGCTCACAAAATAGTGTCCCACTTAATTTAAATCACTGTGGTTATTTTCTTTTTTCACACAAACTTCACATACCAAAGGACACGGTGCATATTTTTGGTGAGTCTCACTTGTACAAGCAGAGTAAAATTGGAAGTTGGCAAACGACTCTCCTCCTCCTCAGACCTGCTGCTCGCTGAGCATTTGATGCTCCTTGCACAGGAATATAAATGGGAACACATCAGAGGCTGGAAACTTCATAGCATGATAGAATGGACTGGATTGGAAGGACTGTTAAAACTCATCCCAAGCTCCTGCCATGGGCAGAGACACCTTCCCCTACCCCAGGTTGCTCCACACCCCATCCAACCTGGCCTTGGACCCTGCCAAGGATCCAGGGGCAGCCACAGCTGCTCTGGGCACCCTGTGCCAGGGCCTCCCCACCCTCCCAGGGAACAATTCCTTCCCAATATCCCATCTATCCCTGCCCTCTGGCAGTGGGAAGCTATTCTCCCTTGTCCTGTCCCTCCATCTCTTGTCCCCAGTCCCTCTCCAGCTCTCCTGGAGCCCCTTTAGGCACTGGAAGGGGCTCTGAGGTCTCCCTGGAGCCTTCTCTTCTCTAGGTGAGCACCCCCAGCTCTCCCAGCCTGGCTCCAGAGCAGAGGGGCTCCAGCCCTTGGAGCATCTCCGTGGCCTGCTCCTGACTCACTCCAGCAGCTCCACGTCCTGCTGCTGTTGGCTCCAGGGTTGGAGGCAGCTCTGCAGGTGGGGTCTCACCTGAG
>VZTF01003328.1:202306-305170 GCA_013397755.1 Cnemophilus loriae
CTCCAGGTCCTTCTGCTGTTGGCTCCAGGGCTGGAGGCAGCTCTGCAGGTGGGGTCTCACCTGAGGGGGCAGAATCCCCCCCTCCCCTGCTGCCCATGCTGGGGGATCAGCCCAGGCTTGGGGAGTTCTGGGTACACATGGCTGGGGCAGGTCCAACCCTCATCCACCAACACCTCTAAGTCCTACTCAGGACTTCTCTTGATCCATTCCCTGCCCAACTCGTGCTTGTGCTTGGGACTGCCCCAATCTGGGTGCAGGACATCGCACTGGGGCTTGTTGAAGCTGCTGCTTTTCTCTCTGCCACCCGGTGGGATGCTCCCTCCACCACCTCTCAAGCCAGCCCCATGCTCCGAAGCATTCCCAGCCCTTGGCAGGTGGATCCAGGCTCTCCTTCCCAGAGCAAAGCCAGCAGAGGGAGCAAACACTGCGGGTTTGCAGAGAGAGCCTGCTGGTTTCTCACTGTGATTGTTGTAGTTTGAATCTAGAGGTTATTTCATAGGAGTTTGCATAAGTTATTTGGAAAGGCCCACGTTAGGACCAAAGCCAGCCTGCATATTTTCTTGGAAAATGATATGTCAGTCTCACAAGTACCCAGCCTGCAACGGCAGCGTTGAAATCAAACCCAAAGTCTGGTCCTCAGCAACAAACCCCTTCCAGTTTCAAGTTCAGGATCCCACATCTTCTGTGTGTTAATTTTAGATTCCTGCGCCCTCAGCCTTCTCAGCACTGGGCCCACCTTTCTCACAGCAAACAGGAGAGGCCTCACCCACCCCAGCTCACACCGTTTGTCACAGACACCTGGTCCCAGCCCGGCTTTGACAAAGTGGGATGTTTCACACTGTCCCCAACCCCACCAGAACCCCCTCTCTACCAGCCTGGCCTGCAGTGCTCCCCACAAACTGCTCCTCTACTTCCTAATTCCTCCCACAGGAGACATCTCATCTGTGTGGGAATGCTGAGAGCAGTCCCACAGCACGCTGTGCTGTTCCCAAGCCATCTCTGCTTTACTACAGGTACCACAAAGCACCAGCTGGGACGTCACAAGCTGCTGTTGTAAATAAAACCACGTTCACCAGAGAAATGAGCCGGGTACGTTTTGGTTTCAAGATTTGCTGTGCCTGTTCACTCCCACACTAATTTGCAAAGTGGGGTGATTCATAGGGAGCCTCTTCCCGGCTCCCAGGGACTGCTCTCCAGGGAATGAGTTGCTCTCTGGCTCCAACAACACATTATTTATCAGGTTTGAGTTTTTCTGTTAAATATTCAGCAAACAAAAGTCAGCAAGTGAGCAAGGTGGGGAGGAGGGGCTGGGAACAGGAGTGATACACAGAGCTCAAACATCACCTGCCTTTGCAATTACCTCCCTCAGGCCAGCACTGCCACTCTGCTCCGGGAGCTGAGGCAGTCTGTATGGGGGTCCAGGATGACTCTCATCGCTCTGCTCCCCCTCCTCACCAAGCACAGCTGACCTGCCTCTCGCATGGTCATTTTTTCAACCCAGGGAAGCTGTGGCTGCCCCTGGGTCCCTGGAAGTGTCCAAGGACAGGTTGGACAGGGCTTGGAGCAACCTGGGACATTGGAAGTTGTCTCTGCCCATGGCAGGGGGTGGGACGAGATAATTTTTAGAACTCCTTCCAAACCAAACCATCCTGGGATTCTATGATTCTATTTTTATATATTTATTTATTTTTATCACACTCAACTACAGGCACAGCCAGGAATCTTCTGTCTGTTTGCTGATCCTTTCTGAAATCAGGTATGAGAGCGCATGGTTTGTAGCAGTGTCGGAACAGAACCCAATAAAATACAGCAAGGAGAGAGGCACCACCAGCAGGAGAGAGTGGGATTGCATTGGCACAAGCGGGATCGTGGCAGGGTGAGCCTGACCTCGCTGTCACCGTAAGCATCACACCAGAGCCTCCAGCACTGGCTGCACACAGGAGACAACGGGCTGCACCCGGCAGACTTGGGAGGTTCCTGCACACTTAGGAATGAGACCAAACCATCGGGATAACGCACAGATGGGTTCTACCAAGGTCCTACTTAGTCTCCAGCTCACCTGGCACCCAAAACCCAGACCAGGATAATCACACTCCATGGACTGGTGCTGCTCTGGAGTGAGGCAGTTTCTGCACTCCCCAACATCACTGCAGTGACCACCAGGGACGGGATGCATTTCTGGGTTGATTATTATTCACTGGAATAGGAAAACCTGGGCAGGTACCTGTCAGCTGGTGCCAGCCAAGGTGCTGTCAGTGACTCCAGTGAGCGCCAGGTGTGACCAGGTCTCTGCCACACAGTGAGTTCCTTCCCTCACTGCCTCCCTTCCCAGGCTCTGCTATCCCAATTCACGTTGCCTCTGTCATCATCGCTTTGTCAGGCAAGGATTTCCTCTGCTCAACTCATCTGTAGAACTCCCAAGACAAACAGAGTCTAAGTGTTTCCTGCAGGGCACAGACATTTCAAATCAGAATCACTGCCTGGAAAAATACCATACACAAATAATAATAATAATTTAAAAATAAATTAGTGTGTGAGAGTACAGAGTAAAATTAATTAGTGCAGAGGCAGGAAAGCAACACAACCTTGAGTCACCTACTTGAAACCTGCAGGAACTACAGCGAGCAGAAGTGTCAGGGCAGCTGGGGCAGCACCAGGGATGCCATGGTAATGCCAAGGGCTGCTCTCCTCCACCTCCACTGCACAAACTGGGTGACTCCTCCGCCATGCTCAGAGAGCAGCACATCATTTCAGAGCAGCAGAGGGGTCAGGCTGGAGACCTCAAACCAAGCTGAGTCAGCGTGAGGGACCCCAGGCACTGCTGGCTCCTCCTCTTCAGAGGCAGCAGGATCTGTGCCATAACATCACAAACTGAGTGGGCAATGCTGGAATGACTCGCCTAGATACAGAGAACTTCAAATTCCCATGGGGGAAAGGGAAGAGCACAATTTCCTCAGAGCCCTGCTGCAGTCTGTACTGACTGTCCCAGCAGCCACCACAGAGAGTGACTCAGGCCTGATGACCTCTTTTAATGCTCCATAAGGTTAATGCTGAGTTTAACAGGGTTAATTCTGCCTTTAATGACCAGTTGTCCTGTGAATACAAGGAGATCACCACGGTCTGTAACTCAGCCATATGTCTCTTCTCCTCCCCCCAGCAAGGGATGCCGCACAAGGTCCCATCCCTGCTCCTGCTGCCCATCTCAGGAGGCAGCTGAGCACAAAACCAAAACAGTCCCTTGGCCGTCACCAAGTGACCCGAAACAACATGCCCAAGGTCTCAGAGCATGGTCTCAGCCTGGCCATGGTCGTTGTCTCTGTCACAGCTGGAGTGACTGGGACAAGGCAGGGGATCCGAGCGAGAGACAGATGTCAAAAACAATCAGCCGCTGCCCTGTCTCCGAGGCAGGAATGCTGACAGCACTACAGGCCTTGAAGGAGTTAAAAGGAAAGGCTTATTAGAAAGAAAACTCGTTCTGACAATCACAAAAATTGGAATTAATTTAAAATTCAAATTATGCAAATTCAAGTAATTTGTACATGCAGATCCATCACACAGCAGAGTGGGACCGCAGACACATGCCACCAGCGACATGGCTGGAGAAATCCCCCCCTCCCCAGCACTCTGGGAGGAAGGCAGGTGTACTGGCCTCTGGCAGGCACAGGAAGAGTGGCTGCTCCAGGAGAGTGGGGCCAGGCAGGATTTGCAGGTGCTCCCTCTGCACTGAAAGATGCTTCGGCAGCCCCGGCAGCATCCAGCATGTCATAGCTAGGGGAGCAGGGAAGCCAGACTCCAGTGTTTTCACATAAATTATAGCAAATTCTCCCTTGGACAAGATCAGGAGCCCATGACCAGCACGAAGCCTTCGTTAGGCAGCACCTGATCACATGGATGTGAGGTGGCCTCACAGCACTGGATGCATGTGGGCAACAGCTCTGCCCCATCGCCATCCACCCTGCCACGGCAATGTCCCACCCAAAGCCTCAAGAGCCTCTCCCCTCTCCCAGCAATTCCAAAAATTCTGTTTTGGGGGAAATTTAAAACCAAGCCAAGCAGCTGCATCACACAGCAAAGGTGGCTCAGACTGTCAGCATGGAAAAGGCAAAGCCAGAAATCGACATTACAGGCTGGGGAAGTGCAACAGCGCAGAAAAACGAATCTAGCTTCATACATGAACTTTCCTAAAAGATGAGCCACTGTGATAAGGCAAATCGTGCTCTCTCCTGTGCTGTGCCATGCATGAGGAGAGCAGATCCCACCTGCCAGCGATTCCTCCCCCAGCCAGGGCTGGGCAGAGCAGGTGTCACACGGGGCCAGGGCACAACATGAGCCCAGGGGAAGCTGCAACACCTCCAGCACAGAGATGGAAAGTAACTAACCCAGCCTTGGGAGGACACAGAGCTCAGAACTATTCTTGGAAATAATTTCCCCAGCTTGACAGGATCTGTACTTTGAACTTACAAACCAGGCTCTCGGGCTGTGTCAGGAATGCTCGTCTCGTACTGGCCCAAGCCTCAGCCAAGCGCTGCCAGTTCACCTTCCTCCACACTTTCTGCCTCTGCTGAAGGGCCCTCTGGAAGCCCTTTCCAAGTAGGGTGAGTCTGCTTTTCTCAGCAGGTCTCACAAGGTCAGAGCCCATGGCTGAGTCTACAGCAACAACTTTTACCTGTTGGAACGAGCCAGAAGTGATTTAGCAAGGAAAAAAACCCGCACCCTACAAAAAACCTGCTCTGTTCCTTGACAGACAGTCAGCTCTGTGGGTACACCAAGGAAAGCTAAAGGTCCCCAAAACATGAGGAAGTCAAAGGCCAAATCAAACTGGCCACAGACAGCATAGAGAGGTGCTGGCACGGCACCGAGCAGGGAGGGACACGGGGCTGCCCCACAGGAAGGACAGAACCCAGTTCTCTGCAGGCACCAGGACACTGTGCTTAAAACCCAAGTGCTTCCCCACCTTTTGTGCCCATCTCCACTGCAGCAGAGGCTGTGGGGAACAGGTCCCACAGAAATACTGGAAAAACATCCCTGAAAGTCAACGGTCCCCAACATCTCAGTGCCCTCTCAGTGCCCTCCCCATCTCAGTGTCCCTTCTGCTCTCCTGGGTACAGCTTGGAGTCACAGATCCAGGCAGACAGAAAAAGCAGACAATTCCTTACCCCACAGCAGGGCCGCCTCATCTTAAACACCTCCATCTTTCAGCCGCTCATCAGGTGCCCCATCCTGCTTGTGCTCGTCTCCATCCCTGAGCTTTCAAATGCTTCCAGAGCCCGAGGCAGCAGTTCCCACAGAGATGGTTCACTGCCAGTGCTGGGACTGTGAGCAGCTCCCACAGACTCGCCCACGGCACCCACTGCTGCCCCGAGCACGCTGCAAGACCGGAGCTGTCTTCCCGGGGGCAAAAGCAGTGGCTACATCCAACAATGCAGGCACAAGCAGGGAGGCTGAGCTCCCAGACCCACAGTGCCCAGCTGTGACACTGCCCAGGCACTCTGGGAGAAACCCCCAGTGCATGTGACTCCCGAGGGACCAGCCCTTCTTCTGGGGCAGAGGAAGTCTGCGCTTCCAGGGTCCCAGCAGATGTGTCTGTGCACAGCGTGGGGCAGGGTGAGCTGTGCTGCCTCTAGCCCATTCCCTGCTCCATTCCCATTGTACCGACTCTCTCAGCCACTGCCAATCAACACCGAGTGCTTCTCATGACTGTGACACCTGAGCCCTCATTACAACCCTGAGCCGGTAACGAGGCGGGGGAAGGACACCCGAACCGTGGAGTTGGGTGTCTGTGGGAAAGAGAAGAGGCAGAGCCCATTAAACATTGATCAGAGGCTCCTACAGCTGTGGTGCAGCCCTGACACATCCCTGCTGTCCTGCCACCGGGAGCTCCCAAGGGCCAGGAAGGTCTGAGCTGCCCCAGGGACTCGGTGCTGGCTCCTTGTTGCCCCAGCCCCTCACTGCTGGCCCTCGGCAAACCTTTGGGAAGGCGCAGTTCCTCACAGACGTGAGGCTGAGGACAGGAAAACTCGTTTCCTACTTTCAGCCTTGTTCGATGCTTCGGACAGCAGTGCCCAGAGTCCAGGCCCTCCTCCCACGCTTCACCCGGCTGAGCACCAGCTGCCCTGAGCCAGTGGGAACCCATCGGGAGCCGGGGGGACAGGACCCCCCGGGAGAGGGGCTCTGTCACAGGCTGGGCAAAGTTGAGCTGCCGCCGCCATCTGCTCCACCACGCTGGAGCAGCCTCTCTTTCTGTTGTTTTGCTAATGTTGGGCACAAAAATAGCTCTCCAAGATGTCAGTGTTTTTGGGAAGCAGCGTGTGTGTGAACGTGGGGGTCCAGAGCCCGATACTCACGAACTGCCGCCGCAGCTTGGTCCTGACGCGCTCGGCCTTGCTCTCGGCCGGGTGCACGGCGTAGCTCAGGGAGCCCAGGTGGTTGTCCACAGACAGGCTCTTCCTCATGTAGAAGGAGCGGGTGCGGAAGTAGCTGAACGGGGCATCCTCCACCGCCGTGCCAAGCTGAGGGGCCCTGGGGGGGTCCGAGCAGTCATCCTCCAGCCGCCAGGCCTCCCCTGCAGAGGAGAAGGAGATGCCTCCCCATCAGAGAATGACACAGACATGTCCTACCCCTCGAGCCCAGCTCTGGGGATGCTCAGTGGGCATCCTGGACCCCCTCTGGCCATCCCACAGCCGTGCGGTACAGATGCTAGGAACTCACTCAGAGGGCACATCCCTCCCGTAAATGGCCACGTACCCCCTGCCCCAGGCAACAGCCCCTGCTCCCAGCCTGCCCACCCCAGGCACCCACAGTCCCCACCATCTTCCTGGCAGGAATCAGCCAAATACAGTTACAATCGTGGAATGGTTTTTTTTGGAAGGAAGTGTAAAGTTCATCTCGTTCCAACGTCCTGCCATGGGCAGGGACACCTTCTGCTTCCTCAGGTTGCTCCAAGCCCTGTCCAACCTGGTCTTGAAGTCTTGCTTTGTGAGTGGGAAAAATGAGGTATCACAAGTGTTACAAAAGGATTTACTGCCATCTCCTCCTGCAGAAAAACAACAATGGCACTGCCGGGAGCAAATCAACATCCCCATGAAGGACAGAAGCCAGACGTCCCCTCTCCACCTGCCCGTCGCCAGCAGCAACAGGATGCAGCAGTGCAGAGCTGAGAGCCCCAGGGACAAACCTCACTGGCACTGCGACAGTGGCAGAGGACAGTTGGCACCATGCAGGGCTGGTGATCCCAGGGCAGGACTGGCCACATTTCATTGCAACAAAAGGGAAAAACAACAAAACAACAGGAGATGTTTCCAGAATACCACTGCTGCGCTCTTTTCCCTTCGGCTCCGATGCTGCCTGCTTTTTGTTGTCAATCTCCTCTTCACATCTGCCTCCTCCCTTCAGCCAAAATCACTTCTCAAGCCATGACAAACAATCAATAAAAGCCTCTTCTCAATTATTAGCCCAAAAGGGCATCTCACAGGACTGCCTTCAGAGGCTCTCCCCCTCCTGCAGCCTCTTACCAAAGCAACATCCTTCTCCTCTCATTTCTGAAAAACTCAGCACCTTCGAGCATGAACAACCACGATCCCACTATACCAAGGCTAAGGAGCAAAACACTTCTGGGGTTTAAAGCGGATAATGGCCCTAAGCCCCAGTTCAGCAGTGCAGTCCAGTTCACCCAGCAAGGCTGTGGGGTTTACATGGAATATGGTGAGACACAGGCTGGACTACAAGCCACCAGAGGAGGAACCACCCACACACACTGCCAGACGGCAGGATTAGATTGGATATTAGCAAGGAATTGTTCCTTGTGAGGGTGGTGAGGCCCTGGCACAGGTTGCCCAGAGAAGCTGTGGTTGACCTATCCCTGGGAGTGTCCAAGGCCAGGCTGGATGGAGCTTGGAGCAGCCTGATCTAGCAGGAGGTGTCTCTGCTCATGGCAGGGAGTGGAACAAGACGATCTTGGAGGTCCCTTCCAACCCAAACCCAAACCATTCCATGAAAGAGGCAGTCCAGAGCACAGCACTCCGAGCATCGTGATTTTTCCTCCCCTACTTTCAATTTAATAAGCTGCTGCTGCTCCTCTCCAAATGTCACCTCACACAACACAGGAACTGCTGTTTGAAAGCTGTGATTATTCCATGCACAAACACGTCAATCGGAGGCAGATCCAGACTGCCATTGTGAGACAGCATCGCTCTGGAAGCGCAGTAGGAAACATCGACACAGGAGACACAGGGGACACGCAGGGAAATCACACATGGAAGGAGGAACCCGCCCCCGTGCTCACCTGAGATGGCCCAGACACTGCCTGTGCCATCCTGTGTCCTCTAGACTGTCCCCTCCCAGCCCCACAGCTCACCCAGACACAGCCCCCACTGCTCTGCTGCCCTGAGCAAGGGAGGGCCAAGGCCGTGTGCTGAATGAGGGAATGGATCCACCCGCGGTACCCACGCCTCTGTGCAGGACACCTCATCCAAGGATGAGGAGTTGGGTTTCAAATCCTACAGAGCAGCTGAGCCACATCTGGTCTCACTGATCCCAGTTCCCCAAGGATTTTGTTGCTTTTGGTCTCGTCTACAGGAGCTGCATTCTCCAGCGCAGGCCAGGATCTGGACCAGAGGCAGCTGCTCCATGGCCTGCCCAAGAGGTGATCCTCACCAAACTGGGTCCTTCCTCCTGTGCACAGAGAGCCACCATAGGACCTTGTCTACTCCTAGAAGTTTTTCTGTCTGCTGAAGGAGCTTGTCCTGATTGCTACCAAGCAAGAAAATCAATGGTCAAGCCCAGAACGGTCAGACGGGGAAGATCAAGAAGTCAGAGAATCACAGACTGGTTTGGGTTGGAAGGGAACTAAAAGCTCATCTTGTTCCAACCCCTGCCGCAGGCAGGGATGTCACTCACTAGATCAGGTTGCTCAGGGTCCCATCCAACCTGGAGAGGACACGCCAGGGACAGGAGCAAGCCCACAGACTGGAGGCCAACGATCCTCATGCTCTTGTGTCTTGGAGGTGCTCACCCCTCTGCCACTCAGAGCTGTGCCCTCAACATCAGCACCTCTGGAAGATCTTCTGACCACCTCCTCAGGCTTGACAATAACAATTCCTGCAAACCCTTTCTTCTTTCTGAATTTGAAGTCTTGGGGAGGACACACATCAACAGGTAGAGGGGACAGCAAGGACAGAGACCCAGTGCTTCTCCAATATATCCTCTACAAGTAGAAGAAAAATTAATTCCGGGGTCCTGGTCTAAGCTGAAATCCAGCTGCTTCCTTTCAGCTTCTTTCTTTTCCTCCCATGGGCACAATTCTCAGTAAACTCACCCCAACCATGCTATGAGTTAGCGTCTTCCCAGCTCCACAGTGGGGCATGGAGCCAGTTCCTGAAGAGCTCTGCATGATGCCTGACGGACAAGTAAGACTGGAGGCAGGGAAGTGCTCCAGCCTGGTCTGCTCCTTCCAGGTGCAAGAGGAGGGAACTGCAAGGGACCAGGCATGTAAACCATGCAGTGGCTTTCTGTGCAGGCTGCAGATGAGGGCTGCAGGTGGTCAAAGGCTGAGAAGAAGCCCCTGCCTGGTGTAGAAGGAAGAGAGAGCAAAGGAGAGTTTTTCCTCAGTCCCACTCCTAAATCTTCACAGGGGAAGAAGGGATGAGAAGCGACAGGTAGCTCATTGCTCTATGCCACCAGCACATGTGAGACCTCCTGGCAGACTGCAGTGTGACACCCAAGGGTTAACAGCTTGGACAAGGCAGGCACTGTCCCTGCTCAATCAAGCCCCATTTGTGCTTGTCTTCCCCTCTCTACATTGCAGGCTTGTAGCCATAAGGATTTGGGGTTAATCTGGGAGCAGCTCCAGGCAAGGGGTTGAAGGATACAGGATGGAGAGGAAGAGCTCATAGCCTGTCCCAGCTGACCACACCAGCACTGTTATGGGTGACCTGCAGGGGAAAAACAAAACCAGACCAGTACGAAACCCAGACCTGCTGACCAGCCCAGCCAGTTCCTGAGCTCATGGAATGAGGTGGAAGGCTGTTCTGAAGGGGAAGAAGGGGTCTTGGAGGCTCAGCAGCCACAGGCTCAGCTCTTCTGTTCATCTTCAGGGCCCCAGCTCCCCATCAGGCATCTTGGTGTCCTCACAACAACCTGCAGAGGAGCTATGGTGCCACAGCAGGACAACCTCCTGCGACCTCCCATCAAGTGCCAGGGCACATCCCTCCTCCAGTGCTGTCACACTGGAACCATGGGACACAAAGGAAAAGGCTGAGGAACACATCCCAGTGGTCAGATGAGGATGTCACATCTCATCCATGCCGAAGATAATCACTTCTGCCATCTTGCTTGGTGATTCCTCTGCTCATGCCCCCCAAAACAGCAGCGAGCCAGAGCGCAGTTCCTCCCCAGAGAGCCGTGAACTCTCCCTGAAGATGAGCTCATCACCTCTCCCAAAGACAGCCCTGCTCCTGCCATGTCCCTGTGCATGAGCTGGTTTTGGTCATGTGTCCCCCCACCTTGAATGGGGAGTGGTGGTACCTACCCACAGCAAATTCTCCACTTCTTTAAGGAAAGGACCTTATCCGAGAATGATGGAATGGTTTGGGTTGGAAAGGACCTTAAAGCTCATCTCATTCCAAGCCCTGCTGTGGGCAGGGACACCTTCCACTATCCCAGGTTGCTCCAAACCCTGTCCAACCTGGCCTTGAACACTTCCAGGGATGGGGCAGCCACAGCTTCTCTGGGCAACCTGTTCCAACTTCTCTCCCTCCTGATACGCAGCAGCCCATCTCTAATTCATAAATCCGTATGGGAATCCTGCACTCCTCGTCAGCATCCCAGGGCTCGTTAACCTGCAGTGCCACGTGCTGCTCCATGCCCGTCGTGCTGTCCAAATGCTCTACCCTGCCAGCAGTGCCATCTCTTCTTTTTCTCCTCCAGGATAGCATCCTGATAGCCTTCATGAGTAACTAATTAGCAGTTCCTAATTGAGCCAAGAAAAGAATCTGGGACAATGTGGACAGAAAACAACACAGTCATTCACTGCTCTGGCTGTGGAGCGAGCCTTTCAGTCTCCAAGGATTTTCCTACTCCTTCTCCTCTTGGCATCCTCGGCCCCTTCCAGCCATGAGTAAAGTAAGACCTTAAACACTTCTTACGTGCACTCAGAGTTTTCCTGACTCCCACTGTGCAGGGAGGGCTGTGCCCACTGTCCAGGATGGCTGTTTCATGGAGCACGAGCCTGTCTGCATGCCCAGGACAGGAGGGGTCTGCAGCAGAAGGGAGGTGTTTGCAGTGGGTCTGACTCACACTGCGACATCACCCCACGGTCTTACACCAGCCTCCCACTCCCTCCCTTCACCTCCCTGGAAGCACCAACAGACCAACTGGGGACCTGTGGATGCGTAAGGGAGCTCTGGATGCCATGTCCTTCGTGGTGGAGGCTACGCAGCTTTCCCACAGGTTTCCTCCCATTCCAAGACCCACTCTAACAACTTGATGGGCTGAAGGAAAACCCACGAGGCCCACACGTGGAAGCAGTGGCTGGGGTGCTGCAGGACACCCAGGAGCCCTTTCACGACAAGAGTGGCAGGACAGCCTCAGCGATGTGCAAAGATCCATTCTGTGCACAACTTTTGGGAGAATTAGTAGCACCAGCAAATGAAATGCAGCCTACAAAGCATCAAAATTAAACCAGGGTTTGGACAGCTGCTCTGCTGGGCAACACAGGGATCTGACTGTGAGAGGGATAATTTTAAAAAAACATAAAAATAAAAAAATCCAAGGGTGCTGTTTGAAGGGAACAGTTTTATAAGGATTTTATTCAGCACTGAACTGTCAGCCCTGGCTTTCAGGCCTTATCTTTGTCTCAGTGTTAATAATCCCCTTTCCCGTCACTTTTATAGTTCCAGTGTGATTCTGCTGGCACCAAAAGCACTGAAACGCTTTGGCCATCAGCAGCTTTGCCAATAAACTTGCTCAGAGCAGCTGGCCCAGCCATATTAGTATTTCATCAGGATCAGCATAAGAGTAGAAGAACACGATAAAAATCCTCAGGGCTGACCCAAAGGCCAACACACAGTGCGAGACTGGGAGCATTTGCAAATCTCCAAGACCGGGGCTGTGGGAAGAGCACAGCGATGATGCTCCCGCCACTGCTCCTGGTGGAGAACAGCTACAAGTGCCCTGAAGCTGCTTTGTGACACGGACAAGAGGCGCCTGGGCCTGTTGCACTGGCCAAGGAGGCCCCAGGGTGGTATCTCACCCCAGCGCCCACAGGCAGAAGGCTCCGAGCGTCACCTCCCCACCTTGGGTGGCTTTCAACAACCAACTCTTCTTTTTCACCAGCATAATATGATGGGGAGGTTTAAGTGTCAAGCTCAAAGAAAGACTTGACCAGGGGCAAAAACCCCAAAGGTTCATCAAGAAGGGCTGTTTTTCGAGTAGAATAAACCCCACGTAGGCTGGAGTTGGATTTGTGCCCCTGGAGAAGCAGGAAAGCTTTGCTGGGATCCCGCAGACACAGAGGGGTGGGTGCTCACCCCGGCACTCACCGGCAGAAGGGACCGTGCAGCCTTTCTGGTGCTCAGAGGCCGAGTGCTTCTTGTAGGGCTTCTGCTCCGGCATGTCGTCCCTGTAGGCCGCGGGCTCGAGCAGGGGCAGCCGGCTCAGCACCGGCGACTGCGGGATGCTGGGCAGCGTCCGCGACTTGCCCAGGAGCGGCCGCTGCAGCTTTCTGTCCAGAGACCTGCAGGGACAGAACACAGGGCATGGGCTTTCAGGAGGTGGGACAGGACACAGGGCAGGAGCTGTTCAGGAGGTGGGAGGGGCTCCTCAGGCCAGGACCCCTCTGTGACACACACACACAGCCCCTGGCTGAGCATAGCGCCCTTCACAGAATCATGGAATTGTTCAGGTTGCAAAAGCCCTCTAAGATCAGTAAGTCCAACCACTACCCCAGCACTAAACCATGTCCCTAAGTGCCACATCCACAGGTCTTTTCAACACTTCCAGGAACAGTGACTCCACCACTGCCCTGGGCAGCCTGTTCCAATACCCAAACACCTTTTCCATCAAGAAATTTTCCCCACAATCCAATCTAACCCTCCCCTAACAGCATAACTTGAGGCCATTTCTTCTCTTCCTGTCCCTGTTCCCTGGGAGCAGAGCCTGACCCTGCCAGCTGCCCCCTCCTGTCAGGGAGTTGTGCAGAGCCACAAGGTCCCCCCTGAGCCTCCTTTTCTCCAGGCTGAGCCCCTTTCCCAGCTCCCTCAGCTGCTCCCGGGGCTCCAGCCCCTTCCCCAGCTCTGTTCCCCTCCCTGGACATGCTCCAGCCCCTCAATGTCTTTCTTGTTGTGAGGGCCCCCAGAACTGCCCCCAGGACTGGAGGTGCCTCAGCAGTGCCCAGCACAGGGGATGCTCACTGCCCTGGCCCTGCTGCCACACCATGGCCGGTTCAGGCCAGGTGCCACTGGCCTCTTGCCCACCTAGGCACACCTGGCTCAGCACCACACTGCACCCTCTGTTAGCAAAGCTGCTGCTGTGCCAGCGAAGCCTTCTCCCCTGGCCAGGTCCTGTAATTTGGATTTGCATCTTGAGCTGTCCTTCATGGTGGTGGCTGCACAGCTTTCCCACAGGTTTCCTCCTGTTCCAAGACCCACTCTAACAACTTGATGGGCTGAAGGAAAACCCACAGGTCCCACAAATGGAATCAGTGGCTGCCAGCATAACCAGCACAACCAGCACAAAAAGAATTCAAGCCCCCAGCCCACCTCAAAACTCCCAGATAATCTGAATTAACCAAATAAAGAAACCAGACAGTTCAAGACTGAAGGGATAAAAATTTCCTTTGAGACAGTGAAACCTCCATTAAACATCATCCACAACACCAGAAAGGGATTTGGGGTAGAAAACAGGTCACTGGATAGGTACTAGGGAAGGTCCAGACTCCAGAAAGCCAGACTCACACAGCAGGGACTGCAGAGGTCCCCAAGGTGTCAGGGAAGATTGTAGAAACATAAACTCAAGGTCTCTGTGTGGTCAAAACTCAACTGAGTTTGATGATGGAGATCCAGATCTGCAGGGGTGACCAGGACACACATCCGTGTGGCAGCATGACCACGTGCTGCCACCTCTTTCCAAAGCCCAGAGGCAGCCCAGGCCTGCAGGGGCAAGGGAGCAGGTCCTCCTCCTCCTGCTCCAGCCCAGAGCCAAGGGATGGTCCTCAGGTGCTCCCCTCGGGGATGACACTGGCGCAGACCATGCTCCAAGGATCCCAGAAACGCGATAAAAAGGAGCAGAGCCCAGCACTGTTGCGGGGTGTCCTGTGCTGAGGGTCACCCCAAGGCTGTCCCTTGTCCCCTGCTTTCACAGAACCCACAGCTGAGCCCAAATGAGCTCCCCAGCACACACCAAGGCTGTTCCAAAATCACAGAACCACAGATTGCTTTGGATTGGAAAGGACCTTAAAGATCATATTCCAATGCCCTGTCATGGGCAAATCTCATAATGAATGGTACAGATGCTTCAAATTTCCATCTAAAATTCAATTCTTCACTGCTTATGCTCATTTGTTCTTGTGCCAATATTAACCTTTAGCTTAAATAATTATCCCCCCTCTACGGTGTTTGCTCCCATGATTAATTTCCATTATAATGAAGTCCCAGCCCCTTTCTGCCTGCATTTTTCAAGGCTGATTAATGCAAGTTCTTTCAGTCTCCTCTCACAAAATTAGCTTTTGTTTCCCCATGGATGTTTCCACACCCCTCACTGCCCTCCCTCTATCTCAGACTCAGCATTCTCCACCCATCCTGGAGCATCACTGAATCCCAGGACGGTTTGGGGTGGAAGGGACCTTAAAGCCCATCCCACTCCACCTGCTGCCATGGGCAGGGGCACCTTCCACTATCCCAGGTTGCTCCAAGCTCCATCCAACCTGGCCTTGGACACTTCCAGGGATCCAGGGGCAGCCACAGCTGCTCTGGGCAACCTGTGCCAGGGCCTCCCCACCCTCCCAGGGAACAATTCCTTCCCAATATCCCATCCATCCCTGCCCTCTGCCAGTGGGAAGCCATTACCCCTTGTCCTGTCCCTCTAGCCCTTGTCCCAAGTCCCTCTCCAGCTCTCCTGGAGCCCCTTTAGGCACTGGAAGGGGCTCTGAGGTCTCCCTGGAGCCTTCTCTTCTCCAGGTGAACACCCCCAGCTCTCCCAGCCTGGCTCCAGGCCTGTGATCATGCAGTCCTGAGCTCCTGGTGCCGACAGCAGGGTAACCCCTCTGCCTCCCTGCACATTCCACCACTAAATTTTATTCTATTTCACACTCCAGTGCTCAGGGTCACACAGGCAGAGTCTATCATGCCAAAGCTCCTGACCCTCGGTGCCCGCCTGTCACTGTGATGTTTGTCACAATGGCTCTTCACTCCCATTCCAAACTTGGCAGCAGCTCCCAAGTGGTGCCAGTCTGATGTCACTCAGGAGAGCAGACACAGGGCCAGAGCAGTGCCACAGCACCGTGCAGCCACCTCCCAGGGACAGTCATACCAAACCCTGGGGCACACGGCTGCGGGGAGCAGCTGGGGCAGAGGGCAGGACCGGGCACCTCCAGCCAGCCCAACACGGCACCTCCCTCAGAGCAGGGGTGGGCAGCACATTTTGACACTAGGTCAGCAGTTTATTGGTATAAATCAATCACATTCTCTCTCCATTCCCAGCTCCTGCTGCTCTGCTGCTCTCTGGGGGTGGAGCAGGGGCAGCACTGCCCCAGGCCTGGAGCAGCAGTGCCACAGCCGTGCCAGGTGCTCAGCACCATCCTGCCCACGCCAGGCCCCCCACTTCAGTGGGATCAGCATGGAAATGAGCTGTGCCAAGAGATACAAAGCCAGAATTAGCATCCCAAGCAGTTTCCATTCCAGCAGAACATTTGTACCTCTCATCGTAACATATTTCACTGGCACAAGGCAACAGGGACAGAGCTTAACACATCACTGTGCTGCATAAATGAGTTCAAAACATTCCTTTTTCTGTGCATGTAAATCCCAGGATACCTGTGTACAGCTCCATCACCTGCAGAACCCCATTAGCATTTTAGTGCTCCCGTTCCTTTTGTGCTCACAGGGCCACTCACAAGAGTCACATGGGGGGAAAAACAGAAGAATTCACTCTGTTAGAGAAGCAATTTTCAAGCTGTAGATCTTCAGACAGCGATTTATATTGTCAGAAAAAGCAAAGCAACTAGAAACGTGTTTAGCTCTGAAATCTGAACTCAAATTCCCAAGCACAATTCAGCTCCATGGATTTACTATCCCACTTGTCATTGCTGAACCACAGCTGGCACATAAGTACCACACAGCCCCTCGTTCATCCCAACCCCTCAGTGGGCTGGGAGGAGAATCGGGAAAAGGTAAAACCCATGAGTTGAGGTAATAATTGAAATACAGTTGTTGGTAGTGTTTATTACTATTATCATTATTGTTATTGTTGTTATTGTTATTATTGTAATGAAAATGGAGATAAGAAAAAGAGAGAGAGGAATCAAATCCCAGACAGACAAGTGGTGCCCAATACAGTCTCACCACCCAAAAAGCCCAGCCTGTTCCTCAGCAGCAACAAGCCTCTCCCAGCCAACCTCCTCGGTTTCCATACTGGGTATGACGTTCCATGGTCTGCAATGTCCCTCTGGCCGGTTCGGATCAGCTGTCCTGGCCATGATCCCTCCCAGGCCTTGTCACCTCCTCAGTGGCACAGCATGGGAAATGGAAAAGTCCTTGACTTAGGGAGAGCATTTCCCAGCAGCAACCAAGCCACCAGTGTGTTATTAACATTGTTCTCATCCTGAATCCAAAACACAGCCCTGGACCAGCTACTGGGAAGAAAATGAACTCTATGCCAGCCCAAACCAGAGCTGCGTGCACAGCTCCAGAGGCCTCAACAGCAACTGCCAGGCGGGACCTGACAGCACCAGGAAGTCACATTGCATCTCCGTCTGCTTCCCAAGCAGGCGTCCCAGCTGGGTGCTATCAAGGATGCCACATCCCATTAGTAAAGATCTCTGATGGAGTGTAAAGCTCAATTAGAAAAGCCATCATCAACGCTGTTACAGCCTATATTTAGCTGCCGTTTGGCATTTGGGTAGGAAGAAGAGCACATAATCGAGTCATGACAGGGGTGGAAAAATCCTCCTGGCTGGGTGTGAGAGCTCAGGCAGGAGCCCAGTGACAGCTCCATCACTCCCAGTCCGCAGCCAGATAGGGAAATGTGGGAACATCAGCAGGGCCAGGTCTCTGCCCCCAGCCCTGGCGACAGCTGTGGGGCAGGAGTGACTGTGCCAGGCAGGGTGCAAGGCTGCTCCAGAAGGGTCATCCCGGCCACAGCCCCTGACACCCAGCAACACGGGAAGAAAAGCAGCGGAACTCATCTCCAAAGCTGTGCTGTGTCCAGCACCTTCCCCACGGTGATGTCCTTCTCTATCCCCAGGAAATAGAGGGGAATGCTCAGATAAAGGGAAGAGAGGGAGAGAGAAAAGGTTAATGCAAATTAAAAGCCAGCTCCTGCAGCCCTCCTGCAATCTGGGAACAAACTGCATACACCTTCAGCCTCCCCTCCCAGCTCGTTTCTGTGTGGGAGAAGCTGCTCTCCAGAGGGCACTTCCAGCCCAACCCAGAGAGCGTGGAGTCTGCAGCTTCCCAGGGCAGGACGGGGGAGTCACCACAGCAGCCCCAGTAGAACCCCAGCAGCACCACAGAAAGGGGAAAATAACCCTAAACCCACTGCTCTCACAATCCAGAAAGGACCCCAGTAAGCCTCGCTGGGTGTGGGTGCTGCTGCCTGGAGCATCCACGTGCTTCCACAGGTGTTTGGAAGCCACTGGAGCTGGCAAACTGATTTATATGATTTGCCCAGGAACAAAGGAAGGAAACCTCCTGCACGTGTCCTGGAAATGCCCGAGGATGGTGACCCTGCAGAGATGTCCCATTCCTGGGAATAGGGAAGCCTTCATCCTGCCACAGCACCCAGTCCCAGCAGCTCTGACACAAACCTGAGCACCCACTGTGCTAATCCCTTTCCAGAGGAGGCTGCTGGTGGAACATGGCATGGAGAAGAGGAGGTTAATCTGGGGAGGAAGACTAAGGAGGGAAAGGGGCAGAGTAGCAGGGCAGCAGCTACTCCTGACCTTGCCCACCTGCTCCAGAGCTGTGGCTTGGTGACAGCCATATGCTGTGAGGAACATGTGAGGCCACTTCCAAGCTCCAAGGGGAACAACACATGTCCCAAAGAGCTCACAGCCCCAAAATTCAAACTAAAAATAGATAGAGAAGACAAAGGGCTGCTCCTCCTCCTGCAGCACCGCACAGCACCCCACAGGTAACTGGAGAGGGCTCCTCTACCTCCTCAGTCAATTAAATTCACTAAATCTACTGAGCAAAGGAAGTTGATAAAGCAGAAGGTTTGGGGAAGAACAGCGATATATGTGGTACAGGCTGAGGGGGGTGGCAGGGATAAGGGCCAGGAGAGCCCAGTTATTGCAGAGGGACACTGCTCCCAGATCTTCCTAGCCCGTGGCTGCTCACTCACGTCTCAGCCTACTCCTCCAAGGAGGTGTAACTTAGCAACCTGACCTTAAAAACTCGGCAAGGGTTCCAGCTGGATTCAGGAAAATGAGAGATGTTACAAGCCAGAAGGAGCCATTATCCACCAAACCCCCTCTCAAAGTGGGGCGTGGGGAGGAGGGGGTGCACCTCCTGCACAGCCTGAGCCCCATGGCAACACAAACAATGGCTGCAAAATGGAAACAAACCAGCAAAACACTCACATCCATTCCTGAAACAGCTTGTGGAGATGCAGCTGGGTGTGAGTTGACAGTACAGGGGAGAACATAGGTCCCAAAGGGCTCACAGTCCCAAAGGGCTCACAGTCCCAAAGGCAAACAAGGGTGTTAAACAGCCAGGGCAGGAGGAGCACTGCATCCAGATCTGGGGCCTCAGCACAAGACAGATGTGGGACTGCTGGAACAAGTCCAGAGGAGACCAAAAGGTGCTCTGAGGCGCTCTGCCCCTCTGCTGTGGAGTCAGGCTGGGAGAGCTGGGGGTGTTCACCTGGAGAAGAGAAGGCTCCAGGGAGACCTCAGAGCCCCTTCCAGTGCCTAAAGGGGCTCCAGGAGAGCTGGAGAGGGACTTGGGACAGGAGGGAATAGCTTCCCACTGCCAGAGGGCAGGGATAGATGGGATATTGGGAAAAAATTCTCAGCTGGGAGCTGTTGAGGCCCTGGCACAGGTTGCTCAGAAAAGCTGTGGCTGCCCCTGAATCCCTGGAAGTGTTCAGGGCCAGGTTGAACAGGGCTTGGAGCAACCTGGGATAGTGGAAGGTGTCCCTGCCCATGGCAGGGGGGGAACAAGATGAGCTTAAAGGTTCCTTCTAACCCAAACCCTTCTGGGACTCTATGAGGTCTCCCGACAGTGCTCAGCTCCAGGGCACAGGATTCATCCTGTCCTGCCATGGCACTCACCCCACTTGGTGTCCCTGCCAGGGCAGGCACAGAACTTGCTCCTGCAGGAAGCAGCTGGGATACCCCACCAGGCTGGGCTGCAGCCAGGCCAGCCCAGCTCCCAAAGCTTGCCGTGAGGTGAGGCATGACTGTGCCTCTGACACCCCAGCAGTGCATGGTGCTCACCGGGTGTGAGCTCTGCTGTGAGCCACGGGGTTGAGCAGAGATTTGAGCAAGCATCTTCTCCGTCCCCATCCCGAGAGCAGCAGGAGACAAGCCAACATCTACCCGCAGCTGGTTTCTGCAGAGGGGCTGTGCAGGAGAAGGCAGCAGCGGGAGGAGAGGGCAAGCACAGGAGGCTGCTGTGCCTCAGAAGCTGTTTCTGAACAGAAGCACGAGGCAGCAGTGGCAGCAGCCCC
Organism: Cnemophilus loriae; assembly: GCA_013397755.1. Lineage (NCBI taxonomy): Eukaryota > Metazoa > Chordata > Aves > Passeriformes > Corvidae > Cnemophilus > Cnemophilus loriae. The sequence goes on from VZTF01003328.1 coordinate 222,188, forward strand.
TGGGATGTGGTTCAGTGCAGTCCAACATCCAAAGCAGTGGCAGGACCCCATGGAGGGCAGGGAATGCAGTTTAAGGGGATCACACAGCAGTGGTGAAGCCTAGGGAAGGAGTGTGAGAGGAAGAAGTCAACTAGTAACACACAGAGTAGCCTTGGAAACGCAAGCCCGAGGATTTTGGCAGAGCAGAGCCTTCGCAGGGCATCCTCACCTGTTCAAATCACCAGTTTGCTCTGCAAACCTTATCAGCTGTGAGCAAACCCGTGAGTCACTGGCAGTATTTCCAGTGACCCTGTGGATTACAAAGCCAGAGAAAATCACTGAGAAATCTTCCCTTTGCATTCAAAAACACCCAAACAAAACACCTTCCCTTCTGGCTGGCTGGTGTATGTGTGTGAAGAGTGGAAAATGAGAGCTGAAACAGAGCATCTTTCATCTGACTGTGAGACAGTTTCAAAGCAAAACAAAACCCAGAACAGCATTCAGTGTGCAAGTTCAGAAAAGGAGAAAACCAACCATGTGAAGCTATAAAAATACCTTCCCAGGCTCAGCTGTGAGCTGGTAAATACCACGATTTCCACCAGCTGGTTTCCAAAAGCTTCTTCTCCTGCCACCTCTCCGACTTGCAGAGCATCTCTGCAGCAGGGCCATCACCCGAGCACTGAACTAAACACCACTGGCATCCAGAGAATAATTGCTCCTGTCCCTACAAACTGCATTTTGATGAGGGGGAGGGGGAGGGGGCAGGACAGGAGGTCACACCCCCCTTGTGCTGAGGGCAGCCCTCAGGGAAACATTTCAGAGCTGTCTGGAGGAGGATTCAGCACCATTTCCCCCTATAAGCCCCCTGTGCCTGAAGCCCAGCCCTGCTCCCAGCAGCTTGGGAGGAGGAGGTTGGGAGCCAAGTATCAAACGGCCCTGAAAAGGGCCAAAAGTTCTTTTTGTGGCAGATGCTGCCTGAAAAGCCCCGAGTGCTCAGGTGTGTGACAGCGAGTGTCACATCAGCCACTGCCCACAGCCTCTCTCCCACCAGGTATTTACCCAGTGGTAAAGACTTGTTGCTGCTACTCACCCCTGGCACCATGACACCATCCCGGCACTCCAAGCTGGGCAAAGCCATTCCCAGGGAAACAAAGTGAAAAAACACAAACCCTTCACGTCAGCACTCACAAACTATGCGCTGTGGCTGTGTTTTGTAGCAACGCCTCCATTTCACCATTCACTGGAATCCAATTGTTGAACGGATAAGGAAATACATTGGAGCCAGACACTGCCATTCATTCATTCAAAAGCATGTTGGTTTCTTTGTTAAAAGAACCTTTTTTCCAGCTCTGGTGCAGGCAGCGAATGACATCTCCAGCCAGGGGGATGCTCCCCCCACGCCCCAGCCCAGGAGCACCCCCACGGGGTCCTTGCTGGTGGTCACCCTGCCCTCTCTGTCATGCTCTGTCCCTGTGGTGCCACCAGACCATCCTCTCCACATCCCGCAGGTGAGGAGCCCTGTGCACTCCCTGCCCCTCTGCTGCCCTGATCACACCCCGTTAACAGGGGCAGAGCAGGGACCAGGCACTTGGGAAGGCTCTGGCAGAGCCCAGCTCAGACCCGCACAGCACAAAGTCCAAAGACAAAACTTCCCCAGGGCCAGTGAAAGAAGCAGGAATATTCAAGGAACATGGACATTTATCCTGCTTACAGAGTTCTCTCTGATAAACGGGGAGAGATGGCAGACAAAGGTGAAATGAATCCCAGCACAACAGTGGAGCAGACGAGCATTCCCCCTCCTGGCAGCTCCAGAGTGTGACCTGCATCCTCAGGGACCAGTGTGGCGACTGTCCCAGGGTCCCCACGCTTCTAGCCATGCTATGCCATCCAGATGACGCAGACAGGATGGCCAAAGGCATCTGGGATGCTCCACAAGAGGGTCAGGGATCACTCCAGAACGAACAGGTCTGAGGCTTACAAAGAAGGGTGTTTGAGATGCAGAAGAAGCTCCCAAGCTAAAGCTCTTTCATGCTGAAAGTCAGCTCACAAGCAGGATGTGGCCCCCAGGGACGCAGCAGTGCCTGGCCAGCCCCGAGGCAGCAGAGACAGAGCAAAGCGTGGTTGGGAAGGCAGCAAGGGGCAGAGAAAGTGGCCCCGAGCAGAGCAGTGCAGGCAGGAACAGCTCCCGGCTGTGAATGACAGAGCCCCGGTGCCACCCCCGCAGGAACCACACTGGTGACCTGCCGAGGCTGGGACGGAGCAAACGCCTCCCACTCCCCAGGTTCACCAGACACAGCCACAGACGTTGTGGCCTGGCTCCCGGCTTTTCTTCTGTGGTGTTTATGTATCTCCTGTCTCCCCTGAAACACTTCGGAGACAAAAGCTAATGAAGCACAAGTAATGGATGACAAACATCCCGGCTCCAATGGTAAAAGGTTGGCTAATTTACAAGGTAAATAAAGTAACTGCCTCCTCTGCATTTACAAACACCTTTCAGGGAGGATGTGCAGGGGTCCAGCATCACAGCCACCTCCAGCACCCACCTCCTGCCCTCCTCCCGTCGACCCTGCATTTCCAACAGAATCCCTGGAGCAGGACTGCAGTCACGATGCTCCCGCACCACAACCCCCCAGCTCCTGGTCCCGTTCCCAGTCTCATGACACAGGACTGGCCTCCCCTGTTGCTTCAAAATCCAAGTCACACGACAGAGGAGACAAAAAGCTGCTGAAATCATCTTGGAAAGGACACTGCTGTTCCTGACAACCACAGGGGAGATGCTTCAGGCCTGAACTTGATGTGCTCGAGCACAGAGAGACACTCCAGATAGCTGGCGGAGCTGCTTGGTTTGCTTGAAATCCTGTAATTTCTGCAGCATGACCAAGTTTTCCAGCACTAGAGGAGAAGAGGGGCCGAGCTGATCCATCTCTGACTATTAATCCCTGGCAAAAATAGTTATTTGTATTTGTTTTGGTCAAAAAGCAGATTTATAATCAATCACAGGCATGTCGTTGTTTTAAACCTTCCTGGGCACAACCTTTTGACCAGAGCCTTAGATTTTCATTTTCCTCTGAAGCACAAGAGGCAGGTCGCCACCATGGTCAGACAGACAAGCTCATTCAACAGAAAAAAATTGTTATGCTCCCAATGTATCACAGTAAAATTCCTTAAAAAGATGGTTTGCAGTGCAGGACCAATGGGGGCTGAGGAGAGCTCGTGGCCAGGATAATGGATTTTATCTGTCTTGTGAGGAGCAAACAGCCCCAAAACAGCCCAGAGGAAGCCCAGCCTGGGCAGCAGCACTCGGGGACAGGATTCCTCCAGGGCAGAATCAGGTCTGGGTCCCAGCCAGCCCCAGAGCCCCGCCACACAGCAGGAACCGACCCACGAGGCTGGGCTGGGGGCTGGCCGTGGGGTGCAAGGAAGCAGAGCCCAAAAACTTCCTGTTTCCAGGCAAGAACCCTGGCACAGCTTCAGCTGCCAGGCTGTCTGGAGAATCACAGAACCATCAAGGCTGGAAAAGACCTCTAAGATTATAAAATCCACCACCACCATTTCCCACGTCCTCAAGTGCCACATCCGCACATTTTTTCAGTGCTTTCAGGGATGGGGACTCTGCCACTTCTGTGAGCAGCTACAGCTCAGCACCTGCAGCTCAGCACCTGCAGAGGAAAGCAGAGCCAGGTTCTGCCAGGGGAAACACATCCCTGCTGCAGGAAAAACATCCCCTGAAATCCTCAGTTGGAATAAGCTCCCACTCTCCCAGTGAAGAACTTGTGGCTGCCCCATCCCTGGAAGTGTCCAAGGCCAGGTTGGATGGGATAGTGGAAGCTGTCCCTGCCCATGGGGTTGGAACGAGGTGAGCTGAAAGCTCCATTCCAGCCTAAACCATTCTGGGATTCTGTGATAAATTTTATCTCTTTGTTCTTTAAAGCAACATAAAAATGCACCGGAGCTTTCCACTTTTTCTACAAACATGGATTTGCAGCCAAAACATAGATGTACCAGAGACAGCCACACAAATCCTGCACGCAGGGCAGGCAGCAGAGGGCCCGGAGCATCCAAGCAGCCAACAGGAACAAATGCCAGCTCCAGTGGCTTCCAAACACCTGTGGAAGCACGTGGATGCTCCAGGCAGCAGCACCCACACCCAGGGGCTGCCTCGGGTAGGGGATGAGGGTGGGGGCTCTGCTCTGCTCCCCCCACGCCAGTGGCTGCTACAGCCAGGGAACCAGGAGGAGCTGCTTATTCCCCTCTGCATTCTTTCCATCAAAAAATCTGAAAATGCAAACTAAAAATATCTTGCATTAATTTGTATAATTGCCAACTATTCCTACAGGAAAAAACACAGAAGTTTTGTGGGAAAAAAATGTTTTAATTATTAAAGTAAGTATTCTGGTTTTCCCATTTGAAATATTCCAAACAGCAGTGTCCTTTTTTCCTTTCCTCTTTGAAATGCTTCTTCCTCGGTCCAGAGAAAATCTCTTTTGTTGATATATCCCTTCTCCCTTCCTCCCCAGCTCTCCCAGAGCTGGTTCAGCCCACCTCCTGCAGGACAGCATCACTTGGAGCAGCCCTCTCCTCCTAGGGGGGCTCTTCCCCCACCAAGGGGCTGTTAGAAGGACATAACCCACCCAAACTTCCCCGCAGGAGGGTGCCAGGCTCCTGCACCAGTGAGGTGGGTAGAGGATATTCTGTGCCCAGATGCCTCCAAATCTCAGTGGCATCTCCTCCCTGCTCCCGGGCTCTGCCACTGTCCCACGGGCACTCCCAGCTCCAACGCTTTCATCCTTCCATTGTGCCCATGTGCCATTCAGCTCAGCACCGAGCCCCTTCCCTTCACCCCCGGGTGACGCCAATGCAGCAGGACATTCCCCCGGTGTTATGGGGCAGGCAGCACCCCCACAGCTGCCCTGTGCCTGGCAGGGCCCTCCCAACTCCCACTCCCACCTGGAGCGGAGTGACAAAGCCACCCATGCCACCCAAGCCAGGACCTGGGCTGCCCAGTGTCCCCGTGCACCCTGGCGGCTCACAGGTGTCCCCACACATCTCGGTGACTGTCTTGTGTCCCTCCCACATCCTGGGAGCTGCCCAGTGTCCCCCCCACCCCCCAGGGACTGCCCTGCACAGGCAGGAGCAGGCAGAGATGGGCACCCAGGAACAGCCCCATTCAGAATCTTCCCCGTGCCAGCCACCACTTCTCTTAGAAGCTGTTAACATTCCCACCGATGTCTGGAATCACTTCCTCCCTTCTCTCCGTGCGCAAATCCCGGTGTGGATTGCTGGTGCTTCTGTTTCCTACCTGCATCCCCACCCAGCTGTGACTCAGTGCCGAAACAGTGGGAATTAGGAATCCGACAGCCTTTCGAGCAAAGCGTGACTCACAGGCCAAGGCTTTCTGCTGAAGGAGCCAGCTCCTGCAGTCACGCTCTGTCTGTAATTCCCCTTAATACCAGTTTCATTCCCTTCCTCCCACTAGCCCATCCAACTACCACTCCAAAACAAAGGGTGCCCATTCATCTTTTTCTGCCTAATCCAGGCAAAGATGAGCTTCATCTTGTGCAGAAATTAGGCAGCTCCCAAGCTCATCTCCCATCCCAAAGACTGACTTTCAAAGGAGACTGGAAGCCAGGCAGAAAGGGAGAACACCGGGTGCAAGCCTTGTCTTTAGCTAAAGCATGGCCCCAAACACCAAAAAGATGACCCTGAGAGCTCAGATGTGCTTTTCAAGTCTGTCAGATCCAGGAAGCTTTCCCTGCCAGCTCCCAGGCCACACATATATGCACTTCTATAGGATAGATCTTAAACATCCCTCTACACACAGCCATGGGAGCAGGTTTCTGGGGAGTAGGAAGAGGCAGAGGCCCAGAGCATCCCTGGCTCTGCCCACATCACTTCCCCCTGCACCCTGACAGCGTGGGAGGGAACAGAGCCACAGCCCACAGCAAGACCAGGAGCTCTGTGGAGCCGAGACCACATCACTGGGGGCTGGAACTGGGCATGCACCCGGGTGTCCCCCAGTGCACAGAAACCACAGAGAACCAGGATAAGTCACGGTTTGGTGGAGAGGCCCCTTGCAAGGACAGGTTTGATGGAGAGACAGATTTCTTCTCCGTGCTGCTCCCCAAGCCCCTTCCTGACAGATCCCAGGCACGGTGCTGCAAACAGCAGGGAGAACAAAGCCAAAAAGCTTCTTTAGGTTTAATATACAAAACCCAGGCAGCTCAATCAAGCAACAAAAGCTAAATGTCATTTCCTCCCGTGGCACTGCCACTCTGCTCACAGTCGTTCACGTCTGACAGCTTGTCATCGTCATGAGACACCGGGGACACAGCCTGGGGAGAGGCTGCCACAAAGGAGAGGGGAGGAAGGCTCAGTCCTGCAGCTCACCACGGACCACCAGCACAGAGAGAGACAGGGCACCTGTGTGAGCTGATGGGCACAAGTGACCCCGCCAGGCACAACCAGACAGGGCAGGTGGGAAAGAGCACAGAATCATGGAATTGTTTGGGTTGGAAGGGATCTTGAAGCCCATCCCATTCCACCCCTGCCATGAGCAGGGACACCTCCCACTATCCCAGGATGCTCCAAGCTCCGTCCAGCCTGGCCTTGGACACTTCCAGGGATCCAGGGGCAGCCACAGCTTCTCTGGGCACCCTGTGCCAGGGCCTCCCCACCCTCCCAGTGAACAATTCCTTCCCAATATCTAATCTAAATCTCCCCTCTTGTATTTTAAAACCATTCCCCCTTGTCCTGTCACTGTCTGCCCATGTAAAAAGTCACTCTCCCTCTTTTTATAATCCCCCTTCAGGCACTGAAAGGGGCTCTAAGGTCTCCTCTGAGCCTTTTCTTCTCCAGCTCTCAGCCTGTCTCCATGGCAGAAGGGCTCCAGTCTTTGAAGCATCATTCCAAACAAGCCTCACCCAAGAGCACATGGGCTGCCCTTGGGGAGAGCCCCACACACAGCTATGCAGCCTCAGGCACCCCAAAACCTGTCACCACATTGCCAACCTCCAGCTGAATGAGGCTGAAGTTTCCAGCTCAAGCTCCTGAAGCTCTTTCCCTCATTCTTGCCCAGCCAAGCTGCAAAAGTGCTGAGGCTTGGCTGCCTGTTCCAGTTAAGAGGATTAATGGATGTTCAGCACCTCTGTGAAGCAGACACGGGCTGAGTCACTAACACTGGATTTAGGACTTCCAGCACCAGCACTGACCACTTCCATGCAGTAGCGACGGACATCGATTTGTTAATAGGTTACAATGATCTGTTGCAGCAAAAAATGTGAATCCGTGCAGCCACACGCGTTTCCCTGCTGGCATCTCAGCAGGCAAGGGAGGTGAGAGCGCCAGGAAGTTTGGAGTACAAATGTCACAAACACCTTATTGACTAATTCCAGGTGGAAACTTTCCACTTCACCCAAAACACTTCCATGTTCCTTGCTAGTTTTCTCCTTTACAATGCAGGTATCTTTCCACATGGACGTGTCATTCGGAAGCAGAAAGGCTTTGTTAAAAATGTGCCAAAAGCAAAGTAGGAAAAGTCAGTCAAACTCTCAGCCATGTAGGAGAGCCCCTCAGAGATGCCCCTTTGGGCACCTTTACATGCCATCTTTACCTGTCTCATGCTGTGTGCTGCTAACACAGGAGCTGTTCCCTCAGTGCAGTTTCCCAGCCCCAAAACTTGCCAGTTCCTCCTGTCCCCCATCACAACTGTGTGCTTGAACACAGACGTGCTGTCAGAGCTGAGGAGATATTTTTAAGCACCCAAAAACAACTAAGAACAATCCTGCCAGGGAAACATTCCCCACTACCCCTCCCCACCTCAAAGCCCATCACACTGCACAGCGAGGACATGGATCAGGGTATCAGTATGGAAAAGACCCCCAAAGGAGTGGAGGTAACAGCTCCCCATGGCAAAAAGCAGCTCCTTGGTCCAGCTTCCCACAAGGCTTCGGACAGGCTCTGACCCTGGGAGCAACAGGAACACCTGGACCCACCTCTGCCCCCTGGGAGTGCAAAGATGGAGCATCACCCCAAGCACCCCTTCTTCAGCTGGAGATTATCTAATGATATGGGCAAAAACAGGCCCAGCAAGTTGGAATTTTTATGGAATTTAATTTTTACATAATCTAATTCATTGTTAATTAACATCAACTTCCAACTCAGGTATTGAGAGAAAAATGGCAGCGAAACCCTAAAGCTGACAGCCAGTACAGCCAAACTCCTCTCCTCCCCCTTCTCCACGCTGAGTTTCCCTGCATTTCACCACAGGTCACCCCAAGCCAGGGAGAAGCTCCTCTCCTGGAACCCACTGAGGGCATAGGGTCTTCTACCCCCAGGTTTTTGGGGTTGTCAGCTCTGCTGCCTCCAGGGCTGAAGGTGTCCCCCAGGAGCAGGATGCAGGATCCAAACCCAGGCACAAATCTCCCCCTCTATCCCCCCATCCTGAATATCTTCTTTTCCATAACTAGGCATCTCCTGATGGATCTCCTGAGGAGCTCATCAAAGCCCCTCTGTGGGGACCATATGGGGCTCTGGGGATCACAGAGGAGGGGAGAGGTCAAAGAGGGAACAGGTATCAACTTCCTGAAGCCAGGGAGCGGATCTATCCCAGAACAGTCCTGGGCCAGCAGTGAAAGCCACTCAATCAGTCCACAAGTCCCTGCCTAGAGGAGAAAATTTCTCTCAAAAGCCACCCCTGGACAGGACTTGGGATTTTTAACGACTTTCAATTAGGATTGTTAATGGTTTTTTAAATGAATTAGTTACTGTTGCAGGTCACCTCTCTGGTGATAGCACCGGCTTTCTCCGGCAGTTCTGATTTCCCCAATTGCACCCAGGCTGAGAGCAACTCCAGGAGCGTCCTTGAGAAATTCTCCCACACCCCTTAACTCTGACACAGGATCCCTCTCCTCCCAGAACCACTGCAGGTCCCCAGGGTCCCAGCCCAGTGCTCTGCCAGGCTGGCTCACTGCTAAGCAGCCCTGGCAGCAAACAGCAGCCTGGGAAGTGCCATCATGCTCCTGAGAGTTCCAGCCCACCCTGGAGCCTCCTTGGCCCATTCACAGCAGGGCAGGGCTGTTCTCTCAGCCCAGTTATAGCACAACAGCCCTCACACAACAGTGATGCTCTGATCCACTTTGCAAAAGCTGCAAGAACCTAAAATCGGTTGTCCAGACCTTCCAGTTTACAAATAGCTCACTAAGAGAAGAGCTATTTAGTGTAACTTGCCTTCCCTTTCCATTTCTCCTCCATCTCTGTGCCCTTCCAGCCGACACACAGAGCTGGGCACGAGCACCTCAAGGCTGGCACCGCAAGATAACGCAAAGAACAACCCCCAGACCTCAGCAAGCAACCCCAGCCCCTCCCGTGCTTCACCCACAGGCACCTGCACCCAGTTCTGCAGACAAATCCTCATATCCCTGTGATGCGCCAGGCTTTCATCCTTCACGAAGCAGTCCTGCTCCGGAGCGTGTCAGCTGGAGTTTTTGGTTCATCCATCACTGCTCCTGCTAGACACAAGAAAGTTGCTGCAAATAAATCAGCAGCTCCCCTGGGCTGGGCTTGGCTGGGGTGTTCACTCACACTGCCAGTCCCTGTCCCAGTACAGCTGCATAGGGGACACCCTGATCCCCACCTTGTCACACCTGGGGCCTCCCAGCCCCAGGGGCAACTGTCCAGGGGATGGATTTAATAACAGGAGGTAGCTGTGCCACAGCCCCTACTGCAGCGCAGAGCTCAGGCTGGAGGAACCTCCAGCGGACACAACACAGGTACAAATCAGGACACACTCTGTGCCACAGGTGGGGGCAGAGCAGGAGGGCAGAGGCTGAAGAGCTCCTGCAAGCAGCGCCTTTGCCCAAAAGCACCTCGAGTGAGACGATCTCCTGCTGGGTTCCACTTCTGCACACAAGTCCGAGCCCACAAATCTTCAAGCCCAGCAGACTTACTCATCCCAACTCACTCATGTTGCTTTATCTGGAGACGTAGTTTAAAAATGCAGGAATATTATTTAAAACCGTAACTGCACACCTGCTGATTTCTGTTAGGTCCTATGAGAATGCGTGGGACCACTATATTTAGAATTTAATAACTCCAGTCAGTGCATGCTCTCGACTGAGTACCTGCCTACGTCTGTTCCCTGTGGTCCCAGGGGATTATGCAGCCTTGGGAAGCGTGGTGGGAGCCTGGCTGCCCTGAGCAAGACCAGGGCAGGGCTGTGCTGAGGGCTGCGCTGAGGGCTGTTAGACATCACCCTGCTGAACCTGGGGTGCAGGATCTCTGATACCTCCATACATATGGAAACATGGGAGCTGAGGATCTTATCTCCATGCTTCACTTGCCCACATTAGAGTGAAGAAATGAAGTAAAAGAAGAAAGTTGCTCAACAGAGCTGGAAGAAACACCATCTAGAGCAAGGGCAGGGCCAGACATTGCAGCAGCTGCATTGTGTTGGCTTTTGGATCTCAGCCGTGGAGATTTCCTGGGGCTTCACAAGGCACAGACATTGGGCTGGGGTGGGGGGGACAGGCAGAAGCTCAAGCAGCTGGGGTGAGAAGCGACACTGATTTCAAAGCATCCCACCCTTCAGTCAACGCTTAGTTTTACTTTCATAATCAACCGCGGTCATCAAGGGAATTGGGTCAGTATCCACAGGTGCACTCAAGTCCTGCCACTGTGGGGGTCAGGGACACCAGGAAATCTGTCCACACTCGGATCCAGCCCAGAGGAGCTGCCCCGGAGCAGCTGCATGGCCATGGGGGCAAAACAGGGAGAGCACAGCTCCGTGCAGCTCGAGCTTGGACACACCAGAGCACCCGGCACACATAGGATCTCTGCTTGGGGGAAGGTGTCCACCAGCCCCTCACGGAGCTGAGCCCCGACCGGCAGTGGCCCTGGTGGCCACTTCTGATGCAAAGTGAGCCACAGTCCTGCATGAGGGGACAACTCGGACACAGAATGGTTTCTGTTGGAAGGGACCTTAAAGCTCATCCTGTTCCACTCCCTGCCATGGACAGGGATGCCTTCCACCAGAGCAGGTTGCTCAGAGTCCCACATCTATAGCCAGCATCCTCTGGAAAATTTGGTACATGAGCTACACGCCAGCAATGCCACTTTGTGGCTCACATCCCAGAGCTAGGAAGGCACCGTGACATTTCCCATGACAGAGGAAACCACCCAACTCACCCCAAACCCCAAGGTCCAGGACCGAAGCACCCTGTGCGTGGGGGTGGCACCTCCTCCTCTCCCTTGGGCCAGGCACTGGCACACGCTTGGCTGCACACAGCAAACCCCAGGCACGTACTGTGCTCAGCAGCACCTGGACAACAGACCTTCCTCACACCCAGCTCCACACCAGGACAGCAAAAACCTGAGGGCAGAAACCAGGGTTTCTGTCCACAATGCCAAAAAGGAGCAGAACAAAGCTCCTGGCTCTGCCAGGAATGTTTCCAGAGAAACGAGTCAGCAGGGAAGAGGCAACTCTTCCTCAGCCACCGAGGGAAGAGGGGAGACAGTGGTGGCTGTGCACGCCTCACTGTCTCAGCAGCAACACGGGCAGCAGCAGGAGGGGCTCCAACTTCATTTGAATCTGGAGATATTTTAATAACCTTTACAGAGTACAAAATGCTCAGCAACCAGGCAAGAAGGTAAGTGAACATCTTGGTGCTATTTTTCGCCCTGTGTGTCCCTACACAGATCTACACCCCACAGCAGCAGGGAGGCATCGTGTGCAGGTCAGCAGGAGATTTGGGGACACACTGCTCAGGCTGAGCCCACACAAATGGGGAAGAGCCCAGAGCAGCACCGAGTGCTAGCCCTGTCCTACAGGCTGCACATAACATCCAAGGAGAAGCCAGCCAGGCACAGAGCAATTTTCTTAATTGCAGTAACTGTGTTTACATGCAAAACAAGGATGTCTGCACCCCCCCCAGCACAACTCTGAGCACTCATACGCTCCCAGAGGATTTCCAGTCAGCCCAAATGCCACCCTCCCCACCCCCACTGTGATCTCCTCATCAATCCATACCCCAAACAAGCTGCCGATGAACTGTGTGTCTGTCTGCCCGGAGGAGCTCCTCTCTCCATTGCCCAGACCCTTCCTACGTGCCAGGAGGCTCCATTGGCACCTCATACACACAGATTCCACTTCACCTGAGAAGCCACTTCTTGCTGCCCCTGCGGAGAGGCCTTTGCACAGTGCAGGTGGAGGGAAGGGCGATTTTGGTGCAATGACCTCGCTCCTCTGATGAGGGGACAGTACAGTGGCACAGCAGAGAGCACTAGGCAGAGGAAGGCAGGCACAGGGGCATGTGGTCACCCAGAAGAGACCCAAGATGTGCCACCAACACCTGGGACGTGCCTTGGGCAGAGAGATAGATGCCAGGTCACAGAGCCTGCCAGAGACATCCCGCAGCAAGGAGCTATGTGGGAGCCCCAGACAGGAATGGGGTGATGCTTCCAGAGCCCTTGGCTTGCTCCCAGCCCCCTCCCAGCCCCGAGAGAGGTAAACGGAAAGCAAAGCACCGAGGACTGCACATCCCATCCCGCAGTCCCCGGGCACACACAGAGGCACCGGGACAGCCGGGTCACTGCCACCCCGTACCTGCACTCGGTGACACTACAGCAACAGCTCCCGCTCCGCCGGCCCCAGCGCCTGGAGCGCAGCTCTGGCCTCGACTTCCTCAGGCTGAAATACTCCGTCAGCTTCCCAAACGAAGCCATGGCTCCCGCCGGTGTCCCTGTGTCCCTCTGCACACTCGTGCATGCTACACCCCAGCCGTGCCCGCTGCCCCGCGCGCTCCGCCAGCCCTCGGCACCGGGAGGGAGCAGGGCCGGAGGGAGCCAGCACAGAGCAGGAGGAGTTCAGCCAGGAGTTACTTGGACAGTCCACAGCGTGCTCCAGTGAGCCCTCAGATCTGGAGGGTGCTAAGTCCTGTCTCCCTCAGCCAAGCGCAGGTCACAGCTCAGAGCAGCTGGCGGCTGCACATGTATTTCATGTGATGCTGCAGAGCTGAGTGAAGGAGGAAGAGGAAAAATTAAAAGTGCTCGCTGGACAGGGTCCCTCGGTAGCGCTGGCACAGGTCTGCAAGCCCCCACGGCGAGTGGCACTGGGCAGGTGGAGGAGCTGCCCTCTGAGGAGGTGGCCCAGCGTGGACGGTGGCCCTCGGATGAGGAAGGGGATGGGGTTTGATCTCAGAGGTGATGAGAAACCCAATAAAACAGCTGCTCAGATGAATTTCCAAAGGGTCTGTTCTTACAGCATGGAGAGGATCCCTGCTTGCTCTTCCCAAGGCTATTCAGAGTCCACCAGTTTTCCTCCCTCCCTGTTTTCCAGAGCAGAAAGCATCCTCGGCAGGCAGCAGCACCTACCTACCATGACTTTCCAGCCTGTCACCAAACACCCGAGCCCAAGGAGAGGGACAGGCATTTAAAGCAAGCGAGGCTGATCCAGTTAGAGGTCACCTGTGAGCTCTGCTCCCCACGCTCCAGCACAAAGCCTTTCCACAGCAGACACGGGGATGCTGCGAACCCGAAGGGAAATCCTCCTGCCAGCCCTCCCCTAGTCAGGAGCACTTGTCTCTGCATCCTCGGTGCCTGACGCCAGCTGGGCGGAGAAAAAACAAGGGCTTCCGAAAAAAACACCCAAACCTTGCTCCAGCCCCATGGAGCAAAGCCAGATCAAGTCAATGAAGCATATCCAGGGGAAGGGGGATCTGACGGCGACTCCCAGCCATGCCAAGAGAGGAAACAGCAAGGAAAACTGGTGGTAACTCAGCTGGCAGAGCCCCAAGATCCCTGCACACCCTTTTATCTCTCCTGTGTGGATGCCATGTTAAAAAATAAACAACCTGCATTCAATGCTATTTCCCTGCTTAGAGCCATCCCCTGCAAGCAGCCCCCTCGCCACCAGGGACGGCCATCCGCTGCCGAAAACCCTTCCTGACCTCCACTTCCCTCCTCCCTTATTTTCTTTCTTTTCCTGTAGACTCTGGCTCAGCTTTCCCCTTGGAATTAAATGCCTGAGCAGCCGGGTGCGCCCCGCGGAGCACGGCCCAGGGACACCCGGGCGGCCGCCCCCGCCGGCTGCTTGTGACCAGCAGAGTCACAGTCCCCGTCACCGTCCCCGCCCGCGCTTTTTGGGGGGGGGATAATTTGTTTGCACCATCCCCACTTCCTGCTCCCCGCTCCGGGCTCTGACATTCATCCCGGCAAACAGAGCGAGCCGCCGCAGACCTGCACACAAAGCAGGGGGCTGGCGATGCCCGGGGGGGCCCGCGGCCAGGGGGGACCCTGCCAGCACCTCCACCGGGCAGGCACACGGTCCCCCGGGCACCTTCTCCCTCCCGGGCACACACGGGGAGGGAGAGCGGGGGCCGTTCCCCTCTCGCAGCTGGGGAAATAAAGCTGTTCACGCACTGCTCCGCACAGCCACCCTCCCCCGGCTCCCACCTTCTCCCTCCGATGGGCTCCGCCGCAGCTGGGGAGGGGTCCAGGGCGCTTCCCCGAATCGATGGGTTTGTGGAGAGGGCAGAGCATCCGCCGGCTGGCTCTGTGCGGCGCGGCGTGAGCCGGTAACACTGTCACCCCTCTTATCTGCCATCGGCTCCCCGTTACCGACCACGGTGAAATGCAACACGTCAAAGGAGGTCAGATGAGCCGGAGGAGAGCGGAGGAGCCGGGGGAGAGCAGAGGGGGCTGGCGGGAGGCAGCGGGAAGCAGCCGAGGGGGAGATCAGGGAAGGGGAGGCAGAAGGGGACAAACTCTTGTTTCCTTGCTATGAAAAAAGCACAGCACCGGCTTTCCCGGAGGAAACTGGGCTGAGGCACACACACCTTGGAGTGTGAGGAGGACAGCGGGGTCACCTGGCAGCGGTGATGTTACCTGCTCCTGAGCTATGCCAAGGCAACAGGAGAGGGGCTGGACGGGGCAGCAGGAGGAGTGGAGAGCAAGAGTGACGTTAATTTGAATCCCTCTCTTCTCCTCTTCCTCCCACCACCTGTTGGGAGGGCGGAGGAGCAGCGGTGCTTCCCCAGGGATCCTCCTTTGCCATTTGCAAAACAGAACTGTTTGGGGACAAAAGGGCAATTTGGAAGACTGCAGGAAAAATAGCAGGAGGATTCGACAGACTGGTGGACACAAAATCCAAGGAGCAAGCCAGACTTCCCCAGCATTCCAGCTGCATGGGGGACACCCCTACAGCCTGGGACACCGCACATCTCTGCAGTACCCTCCGGTGGGGGTAGGTTGGAGCCACAGCTCTTGGCAGGCAGTCAGGCTCCCAACAAGGCTGCAGAGCTCAGTCCGTGAGCCCAACAGTGCCAGCACTTGGAAAACAAATAGGAGGAAGCGCTACCTTCATGAAACCTCTGGATAAGCTGGGCATGGTGGCATTGAAGGTACCAGTGCCTGAAAGCTCAGACAACTCCATAAACACCTCCATCTGTGCCCAAAAAGTGATACTCTAGAGGGGATCCCAGCCCCTCAGCCCCCCACCAGCACACCCCAGTCACCCCGGACCAGGCTGACTGGGACCCAGCTGGCTGAAAGCACAACCAGTGCTGGGGCAGAGGAAGCACAAGCTCCCACATCTCTCCTCTGAGTTACAGTCTGCTTTTGTGCTGGTGCCTTGGGGCAAGGGAAGGGCTGTCTCCTTTGCCCCAAGGACATGGAACAGCCCTCAGGCCCTTCCTTGCTCAAAGAGTAAGTGGTCAGCCCTTCAGACAGGGCTGTCACACCAGCTGGCTCCCAGAGGAGCTCGGTGCCTCCTATTAGGCAGCAGAGGCAATCTGCCAAGATATTGCTGAACTCTCTAATTTCACATTAACAATCTGCTGTGCTGGGGTTTGCAGCCACGCACTCAGTGATGCGACAGCTTCCCACTTCCACTTATCAGTGGAATGAAACACTTCATAAGCGAAACAGTGGTTTAATTTGCAGAGACATAAACTGATTTTTAAGAGGAGCTGTGAAGGAGATGTTAACGCAGGAATCAGAACCCGCACGGTGCTGGGACTTGGGGGCTGCTGAGCATGGCTGCACAGCCATCACCCAGCCCTGGCACAGGCATCTCACACCTCTGGCTGCAGCACTTGGGAGGAGAAAAGTACCCACAAGTCAAACACAGCCTGGCTGTCTGGGTCATCTCACACATTCCTGTGCATACACTGCTTGGGGCCCTAGAGACCAACATTTCCCATTTCAGAACCCTCCAAACACAGAGAAGCCATCACAGATACAGGAACCAGCACCAGTTCCAGCTTGCAAATAATCACAATGCTTTTTCAGGCAAAAGTTATCATAGCTACGTCCCAGCAGCTCAGACATCCTAAGTGTGAACTGGGAAGCTTCTCTGCCAGGTCCTGTGGCCAGCCAGCACAGTGGGACAAGCCAGACAGCCCTGGAAGGTGGCCCTTGCACCATTCCCAGAGACTCCTTGCAGCCCCCAGTCCCTGTGCTCCTGAGCCCAGTGTGAGCAAACCAGATCTGGTTACACCTCTGTGGCTTCCCCAAGCAGCTTTTGCTCCAATTCCACTTCTTAAATATGGATAGGCAGAAGCAGGGAAAGAGGAAAAGGGGGTTCTTCTGAGCCAACAGCTCCTCCATCCACTCCTACAGTCCAAGAGGACTCAAACTGTATTTCTCCAGGGCTCCAGTTTCACTCCACACTCAGACCACTCAACACCAGTTGAACATACTGACTTTCCAGCCCTGGCTCTTCCAGGGACCTGCATCCCTAACTAAAAGCCACTCAGCAGCTGATGCAGAGCCCATCCTGCTCCTCCTTCAGCCTTCCAGCAGCTCATCCCTCCCCCAGGACAGCTCGGAGGATGCTCACTAGTACTCGACCTCTCAGTGTTTGGGGGAAGCAATTAAAACCGGTTTAAGCCATAGTGGGAGCAGCCACCCCATCTCTACAAGCAAAACCTTGGCTGGTTTAAGGCTCCCTTTCCCTTTGTCCCTCTCCCAGGCTGGCTGATACCTGGAGAGCAGAACTCCAGCAACGCAGAGGATGGAGCCCAGCAGGATGCACAAGTGGAGTCCCAGACTGGAGGTGTGACATTAAGCAGCGACAACAGCAGAACAGTCTAGAAAAGCTGCCAGGTGGGCCAAAGGAGGAGTTGGACCCTGAGCAGCTCATCAGGAACAGAGCCTGGAGCAGGAGGCTCTGCTGCCTGCTCAACCCAGGATGTCCTGTGGCAAAGGGACAGTGGGAGTCCTGGTAACCCAGTTTCCATCTGTTGTCATCAGAGTCCCTCTCCCCACAAGGGAAAAATACCTGCTGAGATCCCCAAAACTGGGTGAGAGGAAGCTTCCTAATCCCACAAGAACATCTGTGTCCTCAGGTCAGGTGAAAGAGAATTTCTCATGAGCCTTCTCTTAGTGCCAGCTGGGAGGGACCGGCTTCTCCAAGTTACCTGGGAAGTCACCTGAAAGCACCATGGGGACTTCAAAGGACTTTGGGGCAGGATTTTTCCAAACTGCTGAAAACTGGCCACTGATGTCACACATCAGCTCCCTGTCAAATCTTTCAGCCAACACTGAAGAATTTTGATAATCACCATTTTTTTTTAATTCTGAGCACTAGTTCTTGGGGAAATAGTTCTCTAGGAAATAAACTTCTTCCACCCTATTTTAAATACACCCACAGTGACTGAGGCCCAATTTTTCACTGCTGGTTAATCCAGTGTACCAGAGAATCATCAAATGTTTTGGGATAGCTATAAAAATAAAATTGGAATACATTATTTCACAGGATGTTCAAAACCAATTATCAACATGTGCATGCAAAGAAATATGTTAAATGCAAGTATGAACTGATTTAAGAAACAGATGCACAAGAGACATCGGAACAAAACCAGAGGAGTCCATAGAGATGCTCTGAGGGCTGGAGCCCCTCTGCTCTCGAGCCAGGCTAGGAGAGCTGGGGGTGTTCATCTGGAGAAGAGAAGGCTCCAGGGAGACCTCAGAGCCCCTTCCAGTGCCTAAAGGGGCTCCAGGAGAGCTGGAGAGGGACTCTGGAGAAACAGAACAAGGGAGAATGGCTTCCCATTGACCAAGGGCAGGATTAGATGGGATATTGGAAAGAAATTCCTCTCTTTGAGGGTGGTGAGTGGGCTTGGCAGTGCTGAGGTAACAGTTGGACTCAATGATCTTGGAGGACTTTTCCAACCTAAATGATTCCATCCAGAATTCATCAAAGCATTTCATCCTGATTCTGAATGTGCCCATGCTCTGTGCAAACACGAGCCCACAGTGGCACAACACACTGCAGGTCCTCTCTGGTGCCCAGAGCCCTGGAGAAACACATCTGGACGCTCCTGGAGCTGACTCCTGGGAACAGCACAGCTCTGGGAGTGACACACACTCACTGACAGAGCTGTGAAGCCCTCTGGGAAGTGCTACATCTCAACACAGCTGTAATAAAGCGCAGAGTGTGCAAGAGGCTCAATAATTTCAGTCTAAGCAGGCACTTTGCTGTAATTGCCAGCTCTATTGCATTACACACACTTCCGTGCTGGTACCTACCACGAGCCAACCACATCAATTTACTGATTTACCCAATGTATTACTTAGCACAACTACTCTAATTCCAGCAGCAAACCCAGATGTGCTGCCCAAATTAAGGTAAAATACCCTCATTGTCAAATTAAATTAAGATACCCTCTTTCTTGGAAATAACATAGAATCACATAGGGAGAGCGTGGCACTACAAGGATGGGGAAGGGTTTGGATGGGAAGCCATAGGAGGAGAGGCTGAGGCCACTTGGCTTGTTCAGCTGGAGAAGAGGAGATTGAGGGCAGAGCTCAGTGGGGCTGCAGCTCCTCCTGAGGGGCAGCTGTGAACTCTGTGACCAGGGACAGGACCCGAGGGAACGGCTGGAGCTGTGCCAGGGGAGGGTCAGGCTGGAGATCAGGGAAAGGTTCTTCCCCGAGAGGGTGCTGGGCACTGCCCAGGCTCCCCAGGGAATGGTCCCGGCCCTGAGGCTGCCAGAGCTCCAGGAGCGTTTGGACAGCGCTGCCAGGGATGCCCAGGGTGGGATTGTTGGGGTGTCTGTGCAGGGCTGAGAGTTGGACTCATGTTCCTCGTGGGTCCTTCCTATGATTCTATGAAAATTCACCTTCCCAGAGAATCACCCAGGAAGCAGAGGTGGAACCACCACCAAATCCAGGGTGGTAGCACAGACATGCTGGTACTGATCCAGTAACTCACCTGCAGCAGCTGATCAGCATCTGTCCCTTTTTGGAGCAGCATGGGATGTGCATGCTCCTGAAATCCAATCCCCTTTTTAACCCCCCAGACCGATGGAAATTGCCAGGTTATTTCATCCCACTTCAAAAGGTTCTCCCCACTCGCAGCACTGTGCAGTTAAATAATGGGCCCACAGGGATAATTACCTCCCAAAGCCGGGCTGTCCCTGGTACTGTTCCCTGATGGCTGCACAAAAACCTGGCTCAGGCTTGCAGGGGAGAGATAAGGGCCGGGAAAAGCAGCCAGCAGCACAGGAAGCTGCAGGAGTCACACAGGCTTTCAGATACTTGCTAAGTGAAAAAAAAAAAGAGAGAAAATTGGTTGATACCTCCTAAAAATAGTTTGTTGAGTTCAAAAGGACTGAAGAAAGTATAAAACATCAACAGTGAGGTGATGGGAATAAACACAGCCAAAGGAAAAACAAAGGCAGGATAATTTGAGGACATTAGGAGCTGGCAGGGCCGTCTTATGGGCAAGGGGTGCTGCCTCTGCTGAACCATTCCCCAAAGTGGCCACGTTGGCTCTGCCCCCACACTGCTTGAGACCCACCCAAAATTCATTTGAAACCCAGGGAATGATCTTGGCCCCAAGGCTGCCAGAGCCCCAGGAGTGCTTGGACAGCGCTCTCAGGGATGCACAGGGTGGGATTGTCAGGGTGTCTGTGCAGGGCCAGGAGTCGGACTCAATGATCCTTGTGGGTCCCATCCAAGTCAGGACATTCTGTAATTCTGATTCTTTCAAATCGAAAGGGACAAAACCCCCAGATCCCCCCCAGGTGGGACCAGCTGGGACATGTATACTCCCCACTTATTCAAGCAGCCTGGGAACAGACCCAGCTCACTGCACACCAGTTGTTCTTTTTCGCTGAAAAACCGGCCCTGGCAAAACCCGAAGCAAAAATTGAAAAACTCATCAACATGATCAAGGGTTTCAGAAAATGGAAAGGAGAATAATTCATGCAATTAGAGCCCAGCAAACTTCATCGGTCTTCAGAAAAACAAATGATAATCAATATGGAGCAAGCAGTCTCCAGGCTGGGAGAGGCAGGGGACTGGATCAATGCAGCTGCCGACATCCCACAGACAGCGGAGCTCCGAGGAGGAGCAGCCCCCTCCCAGCCCCCACAGCTGGCTCCCGACAATTGTGTCCCCCGTCACCCCTGTCAGACTCAGGCGGGCTGTTACAAGGGTTTCCTCAGCAAGCACGCAACCCTCAAGGCTTCCCAAAAGGGGCCAGGACTCGTAGTGGTGCAGTCAGAGAAAGACGAGGCAGAAAAGGGACGGAGGGGTTGTGCCCAGCTGCCAGCCCGTGGGGCAAAGCCACCCTGGCCACAGCGTTTTCACTGTGTGTTGTACTGTCCCCACTCCTCCTGGTCCTGTACACAGCGTGGTGGCTGCTCAGTGAGCTCCTGCTGCTCCCTTCACCCCAGCCATGTGCCCACAGCTTCCTAAACCACCTGTGACTGCTGGGCACTGCCCACGGCTGCTGTGTCCCCTCCTGGGGCTCACCAGGGCAGGGACGTGGCGCCAGTGGCCACAGGCTGGAGAGGGATCAAAATTCAATTAACAGCCAGGCATAGGAGATCACCTCACACACAACAAAATGAGCAGGATGAGTATCTGACCAGCTCCCTCAGCACCTGGCACGGCCTGCTTGGAACGGAATTATGGATAAATCACAGAATCATGGAATGGTTTGGGTTGGAAGGGATCTTAAAGTTCATCTCATTCCACTCCTGCCATGCGCAAGGCACCTTCCACTATCCCAGGATGCTTCAAGCCCCGTTCAACCTGGCCTTGGACACTTCCAGGGATCCAGAGGCAGCCACAGCTTCTCTGGGCACCCTGTGCCAGGGCCTTGCCATGCTCACAGGGAACAATCTCTTCCTAATATGCAACAGCCTCTCTGGGAAATTACTCATCCACGGCCTCGAGCTTCCCTCTGATTTGTATGAAGTCCTTCCACTGATCCCATGGACATGGAGGCACAGTCCTGAGCACCTCCCCTTCCCAGGGCTTCACAACTCAAGCTCACTCGGATTTTGTGAACGGGCAGCAGACCCAGCCTGGCAGCTGGGGTTTGTGTGGTGGAGAGGCTGTTCCAGGAGGAGACGGTGCTCAGACCCCACGGGAATTTGAATCCTCTCTACTCCCCAAACAAGCCCCACATCCCTCAGGAAGCACTGGCCCAGAGGGGCACAGACACCCTCAACAAGCCCAGGGTCCAACACCAGGCACCATTTCTACTTCCAACTGTTTCCTTTTCACCTCTCAAGCAGTATTTATCCCATTTCTGCATCAAAACAAAATCTATTAAAATCTTACTTCTTTCCCAAACAATAGATTAACGTAATCATCTTACACTACCGAGCTGGCCCTGCCTGTTGCAGTCAATGATTGTAAACTTTCAAGCCTGGAGTCAGATTTTAACTTTTCCTGTCAAAACTCTGAACAGCACAACCAGCTAGACACGGATGTTGGATTTACTCAGAATAACACTTTCCATTTAAATTAAGGCCAAAGACTTCCCCCAGGTTATAGCAATTTAATTAAAACAAAGTCAAAACAAACCTCTAAAACTTCTGAAATGCTAGTTGTGTAAAATTAAAACCTCCAGGACTGCCAGAGTACAGAGCCCAAATAGCACCCAAGGGAAAACAAATACTGTGACTTATTTCAGGAAAATAAGACGACTGACAAAGCAGATCACATCCGATCCTTCACAATATAGGCAAAATATTTAAAGTCCCATTGGGCAGGACAAAGACGATTACCCAGATGGTCAGCACCACCAAAATGAGAAGTTGCATAGTGAGACTCCTCACCTGAGAGGAACTCTGCTGCCATACAGCTCCAAGGCACTGCCGTCCCCTGGTCACATCCCCTCGTGCAGGCAGCAGCGACAGAGCTCCAGTCACTGGAGCTGCCCAGGGCACTCACGTCAGCCCACTAAGCTGTGGCACCTCAGGGACACCCACGGGCCCTGGAAGTTGGTGGGATTAGCTGTGCATGGGGCAGCCACACACCGGGGTCCCAGGAAGCCTCCCGTTTTCCAGCATGAGCCCTGAGGAACCCGACTGCTTCCAGGACTCTGCTCCACACGCTCACGTTATGCTCACGCCAGGAACACATGGTTCAAAGCCGACACTACAGCCCTGTGTGGTGACACCAAGGTTTCTGCTGCTGCGGAGGAAGGATGCAGAGAAGGAGGGAGACCCTGGCATCCTGCACCATCTGCAGCATCAGCTCTTTCCACCTCTATTCCCACCTTTACCTTGCTTGCTGCCGTGTTGCCAGAGGGAAGGGAAACCCCAAGGAGATGTCTGTGCAGGCTCATGGGAACTGGCTGTGGGACAGGTCTGTGTCACACTGTGAAACTCACACCACCAGCAGCAGAAAGGAGCAGAAATGAGTCAGCTCAGCTCATCTGCTGTGAACCAAAACACAACCCGGTCCAACCACACTTGCTCAGCACCGGAGCGAGCTGATTCATCCCACGGCCACGCAAGCACTGGACCCGATACAGGGGCAGGGGAGGGAGGGGGCTCTTTCCATAGCTGGGAGGGTTTGGACCTTCCCCAGCACCCACCAGGGGATGAGCAATGTGAAGCTATGCCCTGAGGAGCTGTGGGGAGACAACACTCCAGCCCTTGCAAAGCATCCTAGGATCCTGCCAGAGCCTGGACCACACCAGGAAAGGCACCACAACTACTGCACATCCAGCACATTCAAATCCCAACATTTAAGTGCTAGCTGGCCAGAGGGTTTAGCCAAAGGGGCTTCTGCCAAACAGTCGGGGTCAAGGATCCATTGGGTTCCCACCATAATTCAGTGCTCTTCCCCAAAGAGAGGGGGGCAACAGCTGTAAGGCAAGACCTTTTACAAACACCCCACTGGGGTCTGTCAAGCTGTGCCAGGACACAGGGGAAGCAGAGCACACCTTGCCTGCACTGTGGAGGAAAGAGGTCCAGCATCGCAGCCACGTTCCACAGCAAAAAACCCCCCAAACTTCCAACCTCATGATGCCAGTGTGGTGAGAAAAATAACTCACAGCACGTGCTCTGCACAAGCACTGCTAGGAAATAGCAACCACTGACAGGAGGGAAACACCTTTTGCTTAAAAAAGAAAGCAAATTAGAAATTGAAACTTCTACATCAGTTACCAGCTGCCATCGGAGAGGAGATGGTGGAGCACAAGGCACTGAGGTCAGTGGTTCTCCCTGTCAAATACCTAAAACCAGCCTCATAAGTGTGTAACAGAACAGGCTACTTACTGCATCTGCTCTCATCAGTGTACAAACACACAGGTCGTCTTCAGCTAAAATGCTAAGGAATCCATCCCTCAGTATCCCCAAATGAGAAAAAAAGCTTGAAGTACAAAGATTTGTTTATCACATTCCTGTGAACCTTAGCTCAGCCCAACACGCACCTCTGCACAAGGAGAGACGCCACCACACCTCAGCCTCATCCCTCAGCACACAGGTAGGACCAGCACCACGGTACCTGCAGGGCTGAGCAGCTTCGCTGTCCCATGCAGCAGCTGGCAGCAGCCAGGACACCTCTGCCAGCACCTCAGGCAGCTCTAGGAGCGGTGTTGTGGCCCCCCAAATGCTGGAAAGCCCCATCTGACATGTCTGCCTGCCTTCGGGCAGCACGGCCGCGTCTCTCACTGCCCGAGGCTTGCAGAAGACATAGGTGGGAGTCACGGGGAGCATCGTGACAGCAGCACAAACCTGCACTTTCCGCTTCCTCCCTGGGTCCGAGGCCCCCAAGCTCAGCCATTGCAGATGAACTAACTGGGGCAGAGGCCAGTCCTTCGGCCACGAGCCCTGGGAACTGCCACAGAATCATGGCTAGGCTGCCAGAGGCAGGCAGAGCTCAGTGGTGCAGCTCGGCATTGTGCAATCCCCACATGATTAAAATCGGGATATGTCCCCTCCTACAGGCCTGCAGGTGCTGCCTTCCCTCCCAGGCGGGGCTCAGGAAGGTCTCTTGGGCTACTTCCAGGGCTGGAGCCTCTCTGCTCTCGAGCCAGGCTGGGAGAGCTGGGGGTGTTCACCTGGAGAAGAGAAGGCTCCAGGGACACCTCAGAGCCCCTTCCAGTGCCTCAAGGGGCTCCAGGAAAGCTGGAGAGGGACTTTGGACAAGGGATGGAGGGACAGGACACAGGGAATGGCTTCCCACTGCCAGAGGGCAGGGATAGATGGGATATTGGGAAGGAATTGTTCCCTGGGAGGGTGGTGAGCCCCTGGCACAGGGTGCCCAGAGAAGCTGTGGCTGCCCCAGCCCTGGAAGTGTTCCAGGTCAGGTTGGATGGGGCTTGGAGCAACCTGGTCTGGCGGAAGGTGTCCCTGTCCATGGCAGGGGGTGGAATGAGATGAGCTTTAAGGTTTCCTCTAATCCAAACTATCCTGGGATTCTACTTTACTGCATGGTTATCCCACGTGCCAACAGCTCCACACCTCGTGCCAGGCTGGTTTAGGGGCACAGGAGAGGTTTCCCCAGCTGTAACACCTCAACAGAAAAAGGGGGAAAACAAGAAAAAGGAAGGAAAAAAGGAAGATTGCATCTTAGCCAATGTTGTCTAGTGCTTCATGTCTCTGCTTTGGTCCCCAGCTCACTGACAACAGCTCTCTGCCCTTTTGTCCCGCCACGGTCTCATCCACTGTCAGACCCTCAAACCCACCTCAACCTTCACTTCCACTGCAAGGAGCCAGCACCTTTGTGAGCCCCCAGTCTGCATCCACAAGTGTCAGCTGGGGCCTGGGGCACACAAAACTCCTCACTCCCAAAGGCCCCAGAAGAAATTCTGAAAAAAGAGTCACAACCTCACCAAAATCAGAAGCCCTCATCATTCTCTTCAGAGTTGTTCCAAATCACCTGGATCTGCCCACAGCAGCCCTCTGGCAACACATAGTAAGCAGAAGCACATTTCAAATGCAGAAGCTGATGGGTTTCCTTGGTGCAGCCTCACATGGCTCATCTCCATGGGTCCTGCCACAGCTCTGCTCTCGTCTTGGGGCCCACAGCATTCCCACAGGAACAGCAGTTTTGTGATGTTCAGCAAACCCCTGGGGCTCCTTCATGTCAGCTGCTGCTCAGCACGGACAGAGCAGGGCCACAGAGTGAGGGCAACCAGCACCCACGATGGGCAAGGCCACCCGGTGCTGCCCTGCAGCATTCAGGCTGCCAAAAACGGTCTGGGACTTTTTCACTCTCATATCCTCAGGCTCTGCCCAGCTGGGCAATGGTTTCAACTCAGCTGTGTCTTTCCAGCCGTTCATTTTCCAGCAAACCTTAGCCTTCCCTCCCTGTGCAGTGAAACCCATGCCCCCCTCTGCTGTGGGGGCTGTGGCAGGAGCAGGCACTGCAGTGGTACATGGCAATCCATGCCCTCAGCCTCCTTGTTGGCCAGAGAATTGGCCACAAATGGGTGGTGGGACCTAAAGAGGTCAGGAGATGATTTTCTGCTTGGTGCTCGCAGGAGGGCTGGGAAAGGTGTCCCTGCCTGCCTGGACAGGTGTCAGGATGCTGCTCAGAGCCCACGGAGTGACCATGCAGGAATGCTGCTCAGCAGGATCAACCTCACCAACCCTGCATCAGCAGCTTAAAGCAGGAATAATGCACCAGGGAAGCATCCTCTTGTCCTGCAGGAGGGACAGTCACCAGGACAATGTGACCCACGTCCTCTCCAGTGCAAACAGCTTGGCATCTCTCGTGCCACCCCCAGGGATGCAGAGCAGGCAGGGCACATATGCCTTATAGACAAATCCTCACCCACGTCCAGGACAACGTGTTTTAAAAGGTCACTCTGCATCTCATGCATGGAGCAGGGGAAACTGCAAACAAACAGTGAAGGTGGCAAGTACCAGAGGACATCAGACAGGCCACACTGACACTGCTGGCAGGCCAGGATTGTCCCAGCCAGGCGGAGACAGAAGCTGCCAGCAGAGCAGCCAGACGTGGATGAATGCTCTTGGAACAGCACGAGCAGCCCCACGGGGCTCAGGAATAACATGAAGCGATAATAGGGCAGCTCTGGCACTTGGAGCAGCTTTCCTGCTACAGACACTCAGCCCAGAGCAAGAGAGTGGCGGTGTCTGAGCCAGGTGTCACCCACGGGGCACATCTGTCACATCAGGTGCCACTGCCTGGGAGGTTGGTCGGGGCTGAAATCCATCTGAATCGCCCCGAGACATAGGCAGTGAGTCCAGCCCTGGTGCAGGATAAGGGCCAGGGCTCCTCTGGCCCCAGATTATGTCCAGGCATCCCAAGAACCCAGCCACAGGAGCATAGAGAGGTGCTCAGAGCTAAGGCTTTTTCAAGGCACCAAGATGAAAGTAAAAGTAGATAACATGAAAATTAAAAATAAATAAATAAAGATGCAAAGTATCTTTTTCATCCACAGAAAAGCCTCATGCAGAACTACAGCTACAGAAGCCAAGCTGCGCAAGCCAAGCTTAATAACCCTCCCTCCACCCTCGCAGCTCTGGTGACCAGTGATATCCTGGCTCCCCAGGGAATGGGCACAGCCCCAAGGCTGCCAGAGCTCTAGGAGCATTTGGACAATGCTCTCAGGGGTGTACAGGGTGGGATTGTTGGGGTGTCTGTGCAGGGCCAGGAGCTGGACTCAATGATCCTCATGGGTTCTTTCCCACTCAGGACATTCTATGGTTCTATAGTAAGTCTGAAAATATCCCAGCCATCCTCAGGCCCCTTTTCTTTGGGAAGCTGCATCCCCTGCTGAACTCTGCCTGATTTGCAGATGTGTCTTTGTTACCTGCCCACTATTTGCAGAGGAACACACCAGATTAAGGTGCCTCCCAGGCATCAGCTTTGAGTCTTTGATTTACTCTTTCACGGGTCAGTGTCTCTGTAAATGTCTATCAAAGGTAAGTGCCAGTACAGTCAACAGCTGAACCCATGGTTGAGCACGAAAAATGAACGAGGCTTTCCTCCCAAATTACTCCTGCCTCACAGAGAAGGCTGCAAGGGGAGAAAGCAGGGGACAGGAAGGAATAAAAGGTCACAGCATGCAGCAAATACAACATAAAAGTCAAATCAGCACAAGTAGGATGGGACAGCGAGAGCTGGGCCAGCAGAGCCCTCTCTCTCCCCTGCCCAGGAGCAGGGCAGGCAGCACCAGGCTCAGCAAAATGTCATCTGATTTCCAAAAGGCATTTTATAAAAAAAGCTACCAAAAATGACAGTCAGCAACCCTGAAACTCTTAAGAAATTGGGGCAAGCAAGGATTTTTGAGGATGGAAAGAAAAGAAATCACAAGCAGAAGCAACCTGCTGGAACAGGGATTTTGTTTGCAGCCCTGCAACAGCACATCCCAAATCCCACGCAGTTTATCTCGCATTGTTCCAGCTGATGTGGCCCAAGTACACACAACACGGAGAGGATCCTGCTTCCCTGGCACACAATCGATATAGTATTACAGCAAAGGACAGGGAGAAAACAGAGGAGCAACGAGGCCCTTTGCCACCCCAGCTCCCTTCCAAAGGCTCCAACTGCACCAGCTCCAGCTACTCCAAAGGGGAAAGGCTCTTGGGTAACATTAGGGCTGTGCAAGAGCTCCACAGCAAAGGCAGGGAGCCTGACTGTTCTCCCTTAGCAGCTGGCTGGATTAAAGATTTAATGCAATGGGTCTCTTTGGAAAAAATTACACAGGCTATTAAGAAAGATGCGCCTCTCATCTGATGAGATCCAGCAAACATTGCAGCTATCCGGGCACCCGAGCGGCTCTGTGGAGCAAAGGAAAAGC
The DNA here is from genome assembly GCA_013397755.1 of Cnemophilus loriae. Lineage (NCBI taxonomy): Eukaryota > Metazoa > Chordata > Aves > Passeriformes > Corvidae > Cnemophilus > Cnemophilus loriae. The sequence continues at coordinate 250,182 of VZTF01003328.1, forward strand.
TGCGGTCGCTCTCGTGAGCCCTTTCTGGATGCAGGAACCAATGGGTAAAGCAGTAGCTCCATTAGCAGTAAAGCAAATGTGCAGACTCAGCCGTGCTGTGCCTGCAGAGAGTGAGACGGACCTTGATTCCAAGGGAAGAAGCAAAGGAATGCTCGGCAGCGATCGCTCACTGGTTCCCCCTGGAATCCGAGGGCTCCCGAGGCTGCAAGAACAGGACAAACAGCCCCAGGCCAGGGGCAGCAGGGAGCTTCAACACCTTACAGGGTCCTCCTTCCCAGAGAAGAGTGAGTGACACGGCTGTCCCCCTCCATGGCACTTTGGGAATCCGAAGCACTTGCTGGTGCTTGTCCTGACAGGCAGGCAGGAATAACCCTGGCTCCCTTGCCCAGAGCTGATGAGACCAGAGGAGCACAGGCTGTCACAGCAACAGAAACATCCTATGCTAAAGAATCTCATGGCTTTGGGGAGATAACCCAGTTTAGTAGAGCATTATTGAGGGTGTAGCAAGTGCCACTTCCTAAGCAGCACAGACTACATTAAACTGGACTCCGACATCCCTTCAGTGTTCAGCACCTTCACAATGGAGCCTGAGCAGTAAAACACTGGAATTGTCCAGAGGAAGCAGATGCAGGGGAAGAGTTCACACAGCAGAGCTCCAACTGGTATCCACAGAGCCCTTCTGCAGAGCAAACCCATCCATCCAGCACAAGGCACCTGCAGATAATTTTCCCAGAGAACCAGAGCTGACACCCTGGGCTCGCTCACAGATGCAGGGAGCATTTCCAGGTCCTGAGTGTGAGTTTCCAGGTCCAGCCACCTGCACACCTCGCACTCTTTCCTGCTCTCTGGGCTTACAGCTGCCAATTCCCACTCCTTTCCAGGGGAACCTGTTGGCTTGGATGCTGTACCAGGCTCCACTGCAGAGATCCAGATGCCTCACAAGCACACATTGTGTGGAGGAGGGTTACATTCGTCGGTAACACTCCTCTGCAGTGGATCTCCAGCGCAGTTTGCTTCCCACATGCTGCACACACCTGGAGACAGGTGCTTGAAGCAACTGCCCCCACCACCTTCGCTGCTGTAGTGCTTTGCTCCTTGGAAAGGGCATTCCACAGTCCCAGCCTGGCTCTGGGGACATCCCATGCAGCCAAGCACTACCCTGTGGTGTCGTTCCCCATGCCCCAGGACTGGGCTCAGTTCCATAAACACAGCTCGTCCTTCACTCATTCCCCAGATCCTCCCAGCTTCCCACAGCAGGGTGAAGCTGAGCCACTCACATGCTCTCCCAACACTTCCTCACTCCCTTTAAACCCCTCACGGTTCTGGAGCTTGTGTAAAAGCTTCTGCAGGACCCAGCTGAAGGTGGACTTACAGAAGGAAATAACAGCTAAAATTCAGTTGCTCTGATCCAAGAAAGGATGCCCACAGATTTCCAAACTCCAATGGGGAGAGAAGTTGGAAAAATTGGAAAACAGATGTCTACCGACCGCCTGAAATGACAACTTGGTGTGAAATGCCAACTCCTGCCATCAGTGCGGGAGGCATGGGCAGGCTGCGGGGCACTGCCCGGGGCTGGCCCTTTGGGGTGACAGCAGCTCCTTACCTATGGCCCCAGCACCCACAAAGCTCACAGGGGCTGCTGCAGGCAGAGCACTCCTCACCTCCGCATTTTTCTGCTATGAGCACCAGCACGGATCCAGCAGAGAAACATCCTCGCCAAAGCCACGGTGCTGCCTGCGTGCCCCGTGAAAGCAGCTGGGCTTGGGGAGAGCCTCAGCACCCAGTGACTGCAGCCCCAGGAGCAGTCCCTGCAGCTGCATACCCCTCTTTATCAGCTAAACGTGTCAGCTTTGAACACTGGTGCTTTTGGCAGCTCCCTGCAGCCAAAGCAGAGAGTGCAAACACATCCCACTGCTCAGCTGGTGAGCAGCTATTTGCAGGTTATTAATAAATCATTTACTGTTTATTGCAATCATTCTGCCAAAACACAAACATAAAGCATTGCAGTCACTACCAGCAAAGCTGCCTGTTCACACAGGTCAGGGGAACAGACGTTTTGGGTGTTGCCTTCTGAAAAGGGGGTTTACAGAACCCTGGGTGGCCCAGGCTCCTCCAGCTGTGACAGCTGTGCCTGTACGATGGTGTCCAGGACAAACTCTGCCTCCTGCCAAAGCCCCTGTGCAGAGGAACAGACAGCAGCAAAATCACTCCGTGCAGAAGCTCTCCTGAGGAGCTCCTGTTCTCTCCAGGCAGTTTCTGGCAGGGCTGCAGGGAACCCAGCAGAGCTGTGGGTCTCTCCCCCACCTTCCCACAACTGCAGTGGAGGACCAAGGCCCCGAGTCATCCTCCAGCACTGCAGATGGGTCCAAGGGCTGCTGACAGCCTCTCCACTCTGCTTCCTCCCAAAACACTATGGGAAAAGCATAGAAAGGAAAGAAACTGCCAACCTGCCCTTACTTTGCTGTTAAACAGAGAATCCGCTTTCATCAGCACATCAAGAGCCTGTGGAGATCAAGGAAATATATTCCTCCATACACTCTCCAGGGCATGGAGCTATTTGCAACCTGAAAAACAGTTGCTGTCACTGCACATCTGAGGAATGATCCTGAGCACAGCAACGTGGCTTTAAAGGAACAAGTACTACCCACACTGCAGCTTGTTGCACACTCCCTCCAAAGTGGCTCTGGATAGACTGGAAAGTGATACACAGGCACAGCTGCAGGGGGCACCAGCACCACCCCACCCACAGATATAGGGCACAAGGATCCCCCAAACCCCAGCACCACCACCAGATCTCTGCAGATCTGCTGCTGGCAGCCCCTCTCCAGGGGACTCCAGAGATCCCTGTGGCCAAGGCCCTCTATGAAAGCCCTGGCCAAGGTGGAGGTGCCCACTCCAAAGTGGGAGGCTGAGACAGGGCCTTGGAGACATCAGTCACAGGGACCTCCAGGGAGGAGGAACAGCAGCACGAGCTGAAATTGTGTCATTGAAGACCAGAATTAGGTTTTCTGCTTAAACAGAATGAAAACAAATAAAAGGACCAAAGCAAAACAGAATTACATCATGATGTGCTCCCCAGTAGGCACCAGGGGACACCTGGCGAGAGACCGGCACCTGTCCCCAAGCCAGTAACCCCGAGCAGGTTGGCCTACAGTGTTAGGAGTAGGTATTACCCTCCCTCTCCATACTCTCTGAATAATTAATCCTCTAGAAATTAGTCAAGTCTTTAACTAAGCCAGCTCAGCAAATGTAGTAAGGAATTTCTAGGTCAGAACTACAAGAGCTGGGGAGGGAAAAAAAAGGAAAAAAAGCCTTAATGCTCTGCCTCCTGTTCATTCCCAAGGGATTAGCACCTTGCTCTGCCTTTGCCTGCCAGAGCCCAGCACTTCCATAGCAAGAGCTTAGATGGGAATCGCACCTTGTCATCTTGACATCTCTGACACCTCAGCTGCCTCTGACACCACCAAAGAGCACATTTCTGTGCAGAGCATCTCTCACCATCTCACACAGCTCATTCTCAGCGCCAGGAAAGCACCCCATGACAATCATATTTGTTACGTCCCTGCCGCTTCAATGCCTTTGATGTCTTAACCACCATCTTCTGCAGGTGTTTTTCCCTCTCCCCAGAGCTGTAACCCAGGGATGGAGCTTGCAGCAGAAGCCCCAGGAGAGCCAGATTTCAAAGCACCGGAGAGAGAGCAGCCTCCGTGAAGCCTCTCTCAGCCCACCCATGTGGTACCATCCATCACCGTGCCTGGCAGCACAAGGCGCACGCAGGTGATCTGGCACAAGGGACAGCAGCAGCTCCCACAGGGCACTGGGGGACAGATGTTCCTTCAGCAGGAGCTGTATCTGTTGTATCCAGTGCTCCAAAAGCATGAGGTCTGTCCTCGGGAAATAACCCTTGTGAAAATGAAGAAGTAATTCTTCAAAAAGATGGAACTCCATGAGATAGATACGGGCCACCCAAAAGAGTCTGGTGCTGAATGAAGAGCACAGAGAGCTGGGGTGGAAGAAGGGCAGCAGGATCAAGACAGGGTGGAGGGTTGAACACAGGTGAGGGGTTCCAGCAGTGCATCCCACTCCCATAAGTGCCAGAGCCATAGGAGCAGCAGTGCCTCGCTGCCCTCTTGTGTCCCCACCCTACACACCACGGGGACGTAACCCACTTCCCCCCTGGGGACCCACCCTGCAACAGCTCCAGTCTCCTGCTACTCCCTTCTCTCCTCCCACCTTCATCCGGAAAGCAGGGGGGCTGCATGGGGGATCAGAGACAGGGGCAGTGCTTGAGGTCTCCCAGTTCTCAAGGAAAGAGTTCACCCTGCAATTCCACCGTGGGAGCATGGAAGAGGGGGCAGAGGGCTCTAGTGACAGCTGCCAGACCCCACCAACCATCCCCATACAGACAGGATGTAGGAAGGAAACAGAGGGATCAGACTCCTGCCAGGAGCCTGGGGTGGAGGGACCCATAGAAACCTGCTCTCACCTTTGCTCAGGCATTAAAACAACCCTGACCACCATTCCTACAACCTCTGGGCACAGGCCCAGCCCCGAGGCGGTGTTCACAGGCAGATCCAAAGAGCGAGGGTGGCAGAAACCAGGCATGGGACACAGCCCATGCTGTGCCCACCTGCCATGTGACTTCTTGCAGCAGTCACAAAAACCACATTGTCCACAGGCAGCTCCTCCCAAGCTCTCCCTGACTACACACCTGCTTGTCTCTTCCTTGAGGCTAACCTGAAGGATGCTGCAGTCCATACTTGCACTTGGAGAACATACAGCACACATCCCCCAAGGCCCTGTGTGGATCCACATACACCAAGCCCCTGTCCCAGCTCCAGCACCCCCAGCTTGTCCCTGCACTATTCACAGGTTGGTTTTCCCACCTTCTTCTTCTGCAGTCTGAGACAGATATGGACAAAGGGACAGTAGAGGAGGGCAGGGAGTCAGGGAGCAACAGTGCAGAGGGTTGGTCCCTACACTTGGTGGGCTACACACTCTCCAAAGGGCTCCATCCCTCTGTCCTGCAGCAGGAACACTAAAGCCTTGCTGGAATGGGGATATCCAAGACTCCTTTCTCTCACGCATATGGCAGCAGTGCAGATAGCAAAGGCTGAGGTTGGTGCAACTCCATCCAAAGCAGGAACACGTGCCCTCGGGATGAATCCTCCTCCCTGCTCTGAGGGGGTGGGCAGCCAGAGGACAGGTCCCTGTGGGAGCAAGGGGACCATCAGGGACAGACAGGCAGCAGGGCTGGGGTCAGCACAGCAGCTCTGTGCCCCCAGGCAGTGCCTGGCTCTCAGAGGTGCTGGGGACCAGAGCAGCAGCAAGGGGGGCATGGCCAGCACCCCCTGCCTGTCCCCCCAAGGGAGGCGGGGTGGCCACAGACAATGCCGGCATTGAGCAGCCACTCGCCCCAGCCCATCTGCGGCTCCGGGAGCCCGGGGCACACAAAGCCGACGCCGGGCCATGGCGAGCCCTGCCAAGGCAGGGACACAGACTCGCCTTTGTATCTGCAAAGGCAAAGTTAGCTTTGGGGAAAAGACGAGCGAGAGCTCCACCACTGGAGCCTGTGCTTTGGCTGCTTTTCACTTGGAGGTGGTAACCCACGTGCAGATGGCTGCAGAAGTGTCCAACACTCCCTTTCTCCCACCCCACTCGTGAGATCAGGTAGGGAGCCCACCACAGGTGCCCCCTCGTCCAAGGGCCTGGAGCACACAGAGGGGCCATGAGAGCACTCTCGTATCAACAGAAGACCAAGACAAGAGGGGTTTCATAGAATCACAGAATGGTTTGGGTTTGAGTTGGGAGAGATCTTAAAGCCCATCCCATTCCACCCCTGCCATGGGCAGGGACACCTTCCCCTACCCCAGGTTGCTCCAAGCCCTGTCCAACCTGGCCTTGGACACTTCCAAGGACCCAGGGGCAGCCACAGCTTCTCTGGGCAACCTGTGCTAGGGCCTCCCCACCCTCATAGCCAAGAATTTCTTCCCAATATCCCATCTATCTCTGCCCTCTGGCAGTTTGAAGCCATTGCCTTTGTTCCATCACTCCAGGCCCTTGTCCCAAGTCCCTCTCCAGCTCTCTTGTAGCTCCTCCTCTTGTCTGGTTTGACACATCCCAGCTCAAATCCCTTTATCATCCCTGTTTTTCTTTTGCCCCCAGACTGGCAGAGAGCCAGGGGCTTCAAAGAGTTCCTTCAGGAGAGCAAAGCAGAGCAGGGCCTGCGCTCCTGCCCTTGGACCTGGCCCATCCTGTGCCTTCCCAGCACTTACACTTCACATCCCTGCCAGCAGTGATTTCCACATGCAGAAAAACAAACTCCCAAGGCCAACAGGTTTTATCCCACTTCCTTCATTTTCCAGCGCTGGGATGAGAGCAGCCCTGCTGCCTGCAGCCAGCCAGTGGCCTGTCCTCACTGCTGCCCATGTCACACCACGGCACATGCACTGCCTTTACCTCCACACCCCTGGGGTCACTCTCAGGTGATCTCAGCATGGATCTCACAGGTGGAAACATTTAGCAGTGGCCACTGATGGCTGCTGAACAGCCAGGACAGCTCAGCCCAGCACATGCTTCCCAAGGGATCCTCCCTGAAAAGGCAAACCTTCCCCGCAACTTAATGCGAAAAACAACACCAAATATAAAGGGAATCAGGAAGAACTGTTTTCCCCACTCTGGAAAGTGGATGTAATGGATGGAGATTACACAGATGTGTTTAACCACTGCCACAGTGAAACTGTCAGATGCGACAGTACCTGGTTCTCACTCCTCGTACAAACCCCAGTGCTTGCACCTTTCCCAGTCTCAGCCAGTTCACATGGCATTACTCCCATTAAAAACCCACCCAACAATCCCCACAGCTCCCACCACGTCCCAGGAATGCTGTGCTGGTGTTTGCCAGGCTGTATGAAAACACTGAAATGCAGGGAAAGGCTGCAAGTCCCCAGCCCTGGCATCATCCGTGTGGTGAGGCACAGTCTCTCCCCACAGTCTCTCCCCTGTTTCTCCCTGCAATGTGACAATGGAACTAAGGCATGGTGCACACCAAATGCTCACGCTGGAGGGCCAAGTGTTGGCTCAGCTTCCCCAAAACCGGCACAGCTCTTCCACCAGCCATCCGTGAGTGAAACACAGGGAGCGTGGCCTGACTCACCCTTTGGCAGGGTCCATCCCGCCCCTCGCCCCAGGGTCTGTCACGGCAGCTCCTCCTGGGCTCTGGGCAGCCGAGAGTCCGTGTGCCAGCACACAGCCATCCATGCTCTGCCTCCCAGCCAGCCTGCGCCACTGCAAGGGACAGAGACACGGAGACCCTGCCCAGCAGCGACCTGCACGATCCCCACACGCCGGCAGCGGGTCAGTGAGAGGGGAGTGACACCTGAGTCCTGGGCAGGAGAGCAGCCCCGTGCCCAGCACAGCTGAGCTTCCGACCCACACAGGGACATGAACCCCAGGGACCTCTGGTCCAGCAGGGATCACCCCATCTCTCAGGCCTGAGCAATGAGCTCAGTTTGAAGGAACTTAATGGTCTTAACCTGAAGGATGGAAGGTTTAGATTGGATACTGGGAAGAAATTGTTCTCTGTGAGGGTGCTGAGGCCCTGGCACAGGTTGCCCCATCCCTGGAAGTGTCCAAGGCCAGGTTGGACGGGGTTTGGAGCTATCTGAGATAGCGGAAGGTGTCCCTGCCCATGGCAGGCAGTGGAATGAGATGAACTTTAATGTCCCTTCCAACCCAAGCCATTCCATGATTCTATGATTCCAGCAGCCATGAGCCTGAGCACACTCTGTGAGGAGACAAACCTCCCTTCCTTGCTAACCAGGATGTGCTGTCCTCTTTCAGGATGATTATCAATCACTGGATTGACGATAGATTGGATTAGCTAATGCATTACATTAATTTCTTATTCAGCAGTAAAAAGCAGATGTGTGAGTAAGAACTATGGGCTTTTACGTCCATATATCCTTTCTCCCCTCTATTTGGCATCGGCAGCCAGAATTTATTCGTGCTTCCTCCTAACCCCAACAGACATGCATGGCTTGGCAAGAGTGCCTGATGCATTCACTCACTGCCATTCATTAATTACATGGCCATGTGCTCGTTAGCCCGCAGCCTGGGGCGTTAAGAGAGGTGATGTTCCCTGTTCAGAAGCCAAGGAACAAGGACAAACTCCTGGGGAAAGAGAAACCCACCCCCCAGAGTGGGAACTGGCGTGGATCAGTCACTCTATAGGGGAAAAAAGCCCAGCAGCACATATCCAGGCTGTCCCGGCTCCCGGCCAGCCTGCCACTGCAGAGAGCATGGAGATGGGAAGGAAAAGGGCTAAATGGGGTGAGACCATCAGCAGACACTGCTGTGGGCTGAAGGCGTTGCTGTCCCAGGGAACAGCTGATGCACAGGGAGCCTCAGCCAGTGGGAGGCACAGCTCCTCTGGCAGCACAGCCCCTCTCACGGCACAGTGCAGGCTCTCCTGAGGGGATGCTCACTGGGATTTTGTTAGCAAAAACCAGGGAGCACAGGGAAGTGCCAAGAGCTGTCAGGACAGAAACTTTCAGCATCAAGTTTTCCTCCATTAGGGATAATACAGGAAAAACTCACCCACTAAAAAGAGGCCTCTCAGTGCTTTTTGTGCACAACATTGCACTCCATTTTCCTCTGTTTCAGCTCATGACACCTGTGCTTTTAGCCCCCAAACCCTGACATGCCTATCACTCACTGCCTGTTGCACATCCACCCTGTGATAGACAGAAAAAGGCGGCTGCCAGCTTTCAGCATCCCTGAATTTCAGACAAATCTGAGCCTGGCTTCAGTCTCCACGGTGGAACAGCTGCTGCTCCAGCATTTACCTTCAAAGTAAATTTGTGGGGAGAAAAAACACAACAGAGAACATGATGTGCAAATCATGATTTTGTTTCACTAGAGCTGGACACTGATGCAAAGGGAATATTTGAATCACATCCTCAGTCACACTTGCTAATCAGGGCTCCTGCCCTCACCCAGCCAGGACTGAAATTGGATTAATGCACATGACCAAGTGAACTGTTTCCCTCACTCCTGGCCCAGCCGGGGCTGCCAAGGCAGCAGAAAGCACCTCCCAAAAATTATTTACCCTCAGAAAATCTTGCAAACACCGGGCCATGATGTCCCTGTCCATAGCAAGGGGGGGGAATGAGATGATCTGTAAGGTCTCTTCTGTGATTCTATGACAATTGACAGGTGGAAGCCTGGAAACCCCAGTTTCAGCCAGAAGTATTTTTCTGGTTGTAAACTGGAGACTGCAACCTCAGCCAAGCAGTTATGGATCGAATCACTGTGTCTGACATGGAGAAAGGTGTCAGGGAAATTTTATTGCAACACAGCAAATGGGGTTTGCCCTTAAGCACTGGACAAATATTCCAGTTCATTACCCAATGTTAAGAAACACTTGGACAAATTAGAGATTGGAAAGTCGAGGCTGGAGAGCAGCTCTGTGATATACCTTAAACTGACCTGCAAAAGGAAACATCCCATCTGTCTCTCCTGGTCACTCACCACACAGCAGCTCCATCAGTAACATCCTGAGTGCAGGGCAGGGGTAGGCAGCTAATTACAAAACTGCTTTCCCCTCTCACTTTCCGAGCATCTCTCAGCCAAAGGATGCTCTTCCCTGGTTTGCCTGGAAAGCTGAAACAAAGCTGAGGCACCGTTTGGCTCTCGAAATACAGGGGAAGCACCAAATTTTTGACAAAGAAGAAAGTCTGGAAGAAAACTTCTGCACACTCAAGTGATGCAGATTGCAGAGAATTTAAAAGGCAAGATGCAGGCAAAAAGAGTGCAGCAAGTGAGATGAGTGTAACTGCCAGGGCCATGAAGGGCATCCTGACCACAGCCAAAGGAGAGCTTGGTCATCACTTCTCTCCCCAGCGACTCTGCTCTTCCACCTTGCTGCTCCTGCAGCCAGGGAGGGAGGTTTGCTGCAGGCAGAGGACAACACCAAAGGAAACTGGGCACTCTGTGATAGTTCCACACACCGACAGACACATGGGGCCTGCGCTGCTGAGGAGCAAAATCACAGAATCATGGAACATCCTGAATCAGAAGGGACACACAAGGATCGTAAATCCAATTTCTGGCCCTGCAGACACCCCAACAATCCCACCCTGCACCTGAGAGCATTGTCCAAATGCTTTTGGAGCTCTGGCAGCCTTAGGGCTGTGCCCATTCCCTGGGGAGCCTGTTCAGTGCCCCAGCACCCTCTGGGGAAGAACCTTTCCCTGATCTCCAGCCTAAACTTCCCTGACACAGCTCCAGCCGCTCCCTCGGGTCCTGTCCCTGGTCACAAAGAGCAGAGACCAGAGCTGCCCCTCCACTGCCCCTCAGGAAGAGCTGCAGCCCCGGTGAGCTCTGTGCTCCATCTCCTCTTCTCCAGCTGAACAAACCAAGTGCCCTCGGCTGCTCCTCCTATGGCTTCCCCTTGAGACCCTTCCCCATCCTTGTGACTGTCCCCTTGGACACTCTGACAGTTTTAGATCTCTCTGATATTTTGGTGCCCCAAAGTGCCCCCAGCACTCAAGGTCAGGCTGCCCCAGTCAGGGACAATCCCTTCCCTCACTCAGCGATGCTGGCCCCGATGCACCCAGGACATGGTTGTCCCTCCTGGCTGCCAGGGCACGCTGTGACTCATATTCAACTTGCCAGTGACCAGAAGCCCCAGGTCCTGAGGCAAGGAAAGAAGGTGGGGAAGAGCCAAAGAAGCTGCAGATGTTCCTGAAATGGTGGCAGTCACAGGAACCAGCTTCACCTGGTGCTTCAGGAATGAAGATAATGGTATGGCTGAGTGCAGCAGGGGTCTCTGGAGATTCCCCAGTCCAGACCCTTCCCAGCAGGGCCAGCTACAGCTGCCCAAGACAGCTTCTGCTGGAGTTTTGAATATCTCCAAGGCTGAAGACTCCACAACCTCTCTGGGACTAGCCCAGTAAAACAGCATTTTTTGGTGTTTTAAGTGTAATTCCTGTGCTTTAGTTTGTGCTCTCTACACCTGCCAGGCACCAGCAGCCAGAGAAGAGCCCACCTGAGGGCAAACCCCTTCCCATGGTAACAGAGCTGGGCAGGGCTCCCTGCCAGGACCTGATGTCAGAGCTACAGCTCAGATTCCTGTGGGTGCTGAGCACTTCAAAACCCACCTGTGGCTGTGGATAGGGAACCATAGCACCCAGAGTGGGAAGGAGCGGTTCCCAGCCCTCCTCCCAAATCCATGCGAAACCAGGTTTTACCACAGCAACACATCTCCTTCACAGCCAGGACAATGCAATTGAAATTCTCATGGAATGGAAAGAAAATAGTTTTTTGCCCTTAAAGGACAGACCCAAAAGGAGCTGTGGTGGAATGCTGCTTCTTGTCTCCCCAAGAGCCTGTTTCAGCACCTCTGGCCATAGGTTTGCTCTCCAGAACTTGTCCAGCTGGGGCCAAGGGATTGAGGAAAGCACATGCAGGAAGCTGTGTGCACCCACGCTTCCGACTTTGGAGAGGAACCTGGCTTTTCCCTCTGCAGAGAGGGTGCTTGGGCACAAACCCACCTTGGAAAAGGTTCCCTGTTGCCATCACTGCAGGACAGAGCCAAACAGCAGCAAAGCTCTTCTACCACAAAACCTGGGTTACTCCTTCCACTTTTCCAATGCTACCACAGGACCTGGGAAATTGTTCTGTCAGACAAAGAAAAACTGTCCAGAGGTGCACAGGACCAAAGGGATGCTCGCTGCAGGTTTGGTCCCGTGATCCTGCAGCAGCTGCTCCCCAGAAGAGGATTTATTCCATACCCCAGGGCATTAGCACTGACAGCCAGGGATGCAAACCCACAGCCCACACAGGACCCCTCACAGGAACAGCCACACTTTTCTTCTCTCAAAGGAGGGTTTAGCTCATACAGTGCCCAGTCACTGCATTTTTAGCCAAATCTTTTGCAGTATTTGCAGAGTAAGGATCACTGGCCTGGCAACCACTTGTTTTTACATTAATGATTTTGACTTTTTTGCATAAAATGGTCCCAGCCAAGCAGAGCGTGGAAATAAACAGCTTCAGCAGGTTCCTTCAAAGAAAAGGAGAGAAAACCCCCTTTTGCCAAGAGCAAATACAGACCATTCAGGAATTCCTGGGAGCTTGGGTTGGTTTTGCTTGTCTGCTCTTGCTTTTAATTCATAGTCACTGAAAGAGTTTTGTGCCCTTAACTATTGCATGTGCCACCAACTAAGCCCTTAATGAGGAGGAAGTGAGACTTACACAGTCACTGCTCAGACAGGAGGAGGGAGCTGCAGCCGTGCCAGCCTCTGCAGCCAACCTGATCCAGAGCAGCTGGCAGGAGCTGGCACAGGGCAGGACTCTCAATCCCTGCCCACCCACCGTGCTGTAGGAAGGGAAAGCTTCACACCACACCAGGCACCGGGGAAACTCCAGTACCCCACCATACCAGAGCCAGGGGAGGAGCCCCACGTCCCTGGGCAGGGACAGCACTGATGTCACAATCTGCACAGCCCTGCAGCCCTCAAAGGGGCTGCCCAAGCTGCCAAATCCCCTCACCCTTCCCAAGAGCAGGCACCTGGGAAAGATAAGGATGAAAACAAAATACGGGGAAACTTTGAGGCTTCATGTGGAATAAGAGCAGTGCCATAAACTCTTGCCACAGCCACAGCCAGCTCGGGGTGGGGATCTGGCAGAGGACTGCTGCGAGTTATAAAGTTTCCCCCAGCTCAGGGAGGGAGCAGAGCTGCACTTGTCCACAGGAAGGGATACAGACACACTACTCATAGGACAGTACAACACAACATCTCCTCCATACCACAGCAGAGGGGCAAGAGACCAGCCAGACAGTGCTGCACACACAGCATTTAAACCCCTTGGGCTGGGCTTTGCTCCCAAGGCTGAGATCAAAGGGATCTCGGTTTGAGAAAGCTGCTGCTCTGCTGTGGGTTAGACCCTCCAAGAGCAGAGCAGGCAGCACCAGACCCACAAGACCAGAACAGGGGATGAGCCAGAATCCAAGAAGAGGAATTAACCCCACATCCCTCAGAGGCAAAGGCGTTTGGAGGAGCTCAGAGGTGGGAGCTGATAGCTGCCAGAGACTGCCTGCCACCCTCCAGCCCTACCACGGCAGGGAGAACAGAGCCCTGCTCCTCTGCAGCCTCCCCTGCACACTGCTGCCCAGCAGTAACGGGGATTGCCACGAAGTCCATGTAAAACACTCACTCTGTTAGGATTGGCAAGCACTCAGGAACAAGCTACTCCCGTGCCTGCCAACTCGAGGGGATGGCGAAAGCTCATTAAAGGCAAGACACAGTCTCTCTGGATGCAGAGCAAGGCAGGATGAGCCATCCCAGGCACCCAGCAGCCCGTTTGGATGGGGAGCTGTCAGCCACACCCTGGCAGATACAGGCAGGGTGGGCTGCATCATCACGTCCCCAAAATAGCAGCAGCTCTTCCATTTCATTCCCAACCAGCAACCATGGCCTCCTCCTCCTTGCAAAGGCAGACAGCCCTTTGCTTTCAGAGCTGGCTCCAGAGGCTGCAGATCCCAGCTGGAGCTGTGCAAGGGGACCAGACCATGAAGAGCAGGAACCGTGCCACGCTATGACAGTCGCAGGCTGCATGAAAGAGCCTTTGCTGCTTCTGTGCACAAACACGAATTCTCTGTTCATGACCCAGCCACAGCCCTGGCTAAGCTGTCCCCAGCACCATGGCAGGACACGGCCCCCACACATGGTCACAGCTGCTGCAAGGGGCACCTGCCCATTGCTCCGGCACCTGGCACACCAGAGCTGCCACTGCCCAGGGTCTGCTTCAAATCGGGTTCCTCTGCCACAGACACAGAAGAGACACCATAGGCACAGAGAAAACTCCAACCCCCACGGAAAGGAGGCACCAAAACGCACACGGCTCCAAACAAGGCACCGGGAGGCCGTGTGTCCCTGGGCAGAGCCCAGGAGCACACGGTCCCGAGGAGTGGGCTGGGCTGTCTGCCTGATCGACACAGACCAGCGCAACCACACCCCTGGTCACCGGCATGACAGGGGAGAATAATACTCCTCGGTTTTCAGCTTGGTTTTTCATGGCATCTCTTCTTGGTGGAAGAAGAAAAGGGGCATCACAGGAACTGCCAGTGATTCCTGGCCAGAGCCAACACAAAGGAGCCGCACACAAACCCCCAACACCGTGACACGCTGCGGCACAGTCCTGCAGCTCCCTGGGGACACCCCGGCACCCCAGGGGCACAGCAAAGGAGCAACAGACACAGGGCTACGTACTCATCCTGCACCGGGACCCCCGCAGGCCCCCGCGCCAGGCTGCGGCTCAGCTGGGAAGCGCAAGCTCTGTCCAGGTCGGTCGCGCCGAGGAGGGGTGGCCCGATGGAAGGATGTGGGAGCCACCTCAGCCTCCCGTCCTCATCACCACCAGCACCACGCAGCAACAGTTTAATTCACTGATCCAAGGAAACAGAAGAATTGGGAAGCTCTCCCGCCACCCGAGGCAAATGGCTGCTAACAGACACGGCCTGGCACAGCTGTGCTGCCCCGGCACTCGGAGCCCGGCTCCCTGCGAGACTCCGGCATGTCAGCAGGCAAATCCTCTTTGCCTATGGGCAAGGGAACTGGAGGGGGGAGGAAAAAAAGCATCAAGAAACTCTTTGTCTACAAACATCCCAGCCGGGCGCACGTGCAGCGTGAGCTTCCTGGCGAGGGCGGAGGGGGGGCCTGGACTCGGGAGCCATCATTTCCGCCTGCAGATCCGTCCGCTCACTTATTGTCTTCTAAAAATAAAAGTAAACACTGAAGAAGAGCTCTTTGTTTTTATTTCTGCTGTGTCAGAGCGATTTCTCTGATAGGAACAAGTTGTGGGGCCTCTTCCCAAACCTCTGGGAGCTTCTCCTGAGACCAGAGCAGTGCTGAGGAAACAGAGGGTGTCCCAGGGACTGGCAGGGAAGGAAAGCTGTCCTCTCTTCCCTCCAACCTGCAGCTGCTCGTGGTGGGGATCACAGAATCACAGAATGGTTTGGGTTGGAAGGGCTTTAAAGCTCATCTCATTCCCACCCCCTGCCATGGGCAGGGACACCTCCCACTATCCCAGGCTGCTCCAAGCCCCATCCAGCCTGGCCTTGGACACTTCCAGGGATCCAGGGGCAGCCACAGCTTCTCTGGGCACCCTGTGCCAGGGCCTCCCCACCCTCCCAGGGAAAAATTCCTTCCCAATATCCAATCTAACCCCACTCTCTGTCAGCTAGAAGCCATTACCCCTTGTCCTGTCACTCCATACCCTTGTGATGGTGAGGATTACCTGCCCTGGGTTCCCACCTGCACCAGGCAAACCATTTTCCCTCTGTTTCAGGTCAGAGAAGAGGCCATTGCCCAAAGTGCAGGAAACCTCAGTTTAAGCCCCATCACTCCCCTTAATAAAGCAGCAAAGCACAAGGAAAGCCAGAAAAGCCATTTTAACACGTAAAATACATCTTTTAAAAGTAAGATTGAGATATGTGTGTATATCTCTCCCTGGTCTTCCTTCCAAATCTCTCTTCCTGACAGGCCCAGAGGCTGACGAGGCCAAGCCTGAGCCCTACACAGCCAACATCACTGATTAAACACAAGCACAAACTTCCTCACCAGGCAGCTGCCCTAATCTAAGCATCTCACAGCTTTCCCAGTTGTTTGTTCAGCTTCTTCCTTTACCATGGAGCTGCTCTACAAAACTGCAGGGTAATGAGACACACACACACACAATTACCTTTTTTTGACCTGCATTAGGAGTAAATCCAGCATTAACAGCCCAAAGCCTCAGGTATGCTCCGTGATTTGATAAAGTTGCTTATCTAAGCAAAACCCTGCAGGGACCAACCTCATTACTCAGAGCAAAGCTCTTCCCCCACACCCTGATTAACAGTGTTTCTTTAATTTGCCAGCTCCAAAAAAACCCACAGATTAAAACAAAAAGATAAAAAAAGAGGAGACATTTGTTTTCTCCATTTGAGTGCTCAAACAGCTTCCCAAGGAAAGCGCCACGGGACCTGTCACCAGGCTGCTAAGGACACCTCGGCCCTGGGGAATGGCATGGGCAGAGAGTTGTGGGGCTCCTGGGAGACAGGAGTCACCCGTCCCAAAGGCAAGGGGCAGCTCAGAGGGACAGCAGGAGACACGAGTGGAGCCATGACTGCCATGGTTCCCTCCTGGAGCAACCGAGAGCTCCCAGCCCTGTGCTCCACTGGGACAGGGCCCTGCCCTCCACCCCTCATGAGGACGGATGCATTCAAAGATAACGGGTTTGACAGGGCCCCAGCTCCAGAACAGCAGCTCCTAGGGGAAAGAAAAAGGAAAAAAAAAAAAGGAAAAAAAACAAAGGAAAAGGGCTCATGATTGCAAACATCCTCCCCAGGGCCTGATTACCCCGGAGAGTAATGAGTTGCAATAACCAGTGCTGGACCAGTAAAGCAGCCCAGCCCTGAGCAATAAAGCAGCCTGGGAATATACACACCAAAGTCTGCTGATAAAAATGCTGTTAATTCCCAAACCATCCACTTCTTGGCTGCCAAGTTACCTACAGTGTTTGCCTGGGTGGTTTTTCTCCCAGCAGAGCACTGACAGTGATCTGAGCCTGGGTGCAGCCTCCAGGGCACTGCAGGATTCTCCTGCAGCTCAGCACAGCTGTAGGAAGGGGAGTCTCCCCTCTCCAAACACAACTCAGCCCCCCAAAAGCCCAGCAGAACTCTATACCTTCAAATGTAACAATTTATGAGTATCAGAGTATGAAAAAATGGTCATTATACCCATCATGTGTCAGGCAGGGACGCTGGGGGCTGGGCTGCCTACCCCACCCCAGGCTGGCACCATCCTCCTCCTCTCCCCATGCCAGGGTGGCAGCCAGGCCCTGCAGCACCATCCTGCTGCTTCAGACAATGAGCTCCAGCACGGAGGGGGGACTCAGCAGTGCAACCTCCCTCCAGCCTCTGCCAGCATTTTTCTGATCTAACAGCTGGGTCTAGCACAGGAGGCCTCATTCTCCTCAGCTCTCCTCAGCCATCCAACCTCTCCCGGCTGGATCGGCTCTGGGAGGCTGCACATCAGCTCTAGTGGCCTGTCACCATTTCACACCACACAAATAAAACCCAAATCATATCCATGAAGCAAGAAAAGAGAGAAAATAGCTTTGTTTCTTATCAGTTCACCTATGAGCCAGAAAGCCAAGTCACACCAATAAAGTCTGTGGGCAAGAGACAGCAGGATGTCTGACTGATGAGCTTCCAGCATCCTCCGCTGCAGCAGGGCGAACCCAGGACCCCAGCGGGGCTGAGCAGAGGTGCGATCCAGGCAGGCCACAAGCCCTGCATGCCCAGAGACACCTGCACAGTCAGCTCTCACCTTGGCTTAGCCTGGCATGGCACACCAAAATCCCAAAACCTGAGAAGCAATGCCAGGCACGGAGCCAGGGCCAAACTCAACAGCAGGTGTGGCATGGTGGGACTGCCACAGGGACATGACCTGGATGTGCCTGTGCTGCTGGAAGTGCTGCTGGAAGTGCTGCTGGAAGTGCTGCTGGAAGTGCTGCTGGAAGTGCTGCTGGAAGTGCTGCTGGAAGTGCTGCCATCCTGCATGGGATGTGGGGCAGCCAGGGCCAGGCTAAGAGCTGGCAGGAGCAGAGTTGTTAACCAGGGCATTTAAAGCAGACTGTGACCAAAGAGAAGCCACATCATGGTTAAAAACTGACCAGCAGCAGTGTGAAAGAACACCACTGTCCTTACAGGGCCCGGCCATTATAGTTCTAAACTCTTCGGACTCTCAGCTCACAGAGCTACCAGGATAAGCTGCAATGCATTATTGATACATCGTGCAGTTACAACTTTACAGGTGTAGAGATTGATTAACTCAATGCACATCTCCTGGGAACTCAGAGAATGCTCATCAGCTCCCATCTCAATCTGACTGACAGCCCGGAGCTGATCCAGGCACAGAGGGACACCAGGCCTTAAGCATTCTGGTGGGAGTGCCTCCAGCGGGAGACTTGGGGAGACTCTGGCTTTCCTCTAGCCATCTTAATGCATTTCAGTGTACTTCCTGATGCTGGCACTGGAGGCAAAAGCAACAGTGAGAACTTGCCAAGGCTCTCAGCACTGCCGTGGCTCCCAGCAGCTGCCTGAAGCCAGGGAGCCCCCCAGGGCAGGGCTGGGTGCTGGCAGTGCTCAGGTCATGTCCCACCAGCCTGGCATCTCCCACAGCCTCCAGCACCTCACCCTGGGCCTTCTCTCGAGAAAGGGCCAACCTCCAAACGCCCAGGCACAGGCACTGCTCTGGGGTGCACACACACATCTGGACTGGGAAAACTTCACAACCACTCCATGCAACGAGGCCATGCCCTCTCAGCTGCTCTCCCACCCCCTCGCCTCATCCAGCTCCCCATGATGAGCCAAGAGCACAAGAACAGCCAGAGCTCCCACAGGACATCCACCACCCATGGCAGTTGTCCTCTCTGAGAGCACAGCCTATTCTCTACCCACCAGGAGGAGAAGAGTGGCTGCCTCAGGAACCACTGTATCCAAAGGCACTCCACATCCACCCTTCACTGCCAGGACATGCTCAAAACTCCCTGGAACATATTAAGGAAAGCAAAACCCAGTCCTCACCCCTGCTGTCCCCTGCATCAAGCTCTGTGCAGGCAGTGCAATGCACCCAGGAGGGGTAACTACGAGGATACCTGTCCCAGTTAATTATTACCTGGCCAGCTATCAGTATTTCTGTGCAGGGACAGCCTTGCTCAAATTCAGGGAAGAAGGTAAAAGTGGTTTCCCACTTGCTGAGCCCCAGGCAGCCTGCCCATCTCATCGTGGCCCCTCTGCATACACCTAAGGGAGAGCAGAGCAGGACTCCTGTCCTGAGGAAGCGGGGCACAGAGGGGTGACACGACCTGCCCAGGCAAGCAGGGTCACACTGCCTCTCCCAGGTGCCCTATCCACTGATCCTCATCAGCTCCAGCCATACAGAGGAGGGGGGCTGGATCAATGAAAAGCAGGACAGCTTTGCTGGGTTTGAGCCCCAGTACCTCCAGCTATTCTTTGTCTGCCACCACAGCTCATTTCAACCTCTAAGGATCTCTCCTGGAGCTCACTCACGTGCTCCTCTTCTCTTCCTAGTCCACCTCCATGTGCTGCAAAGCCAGGCTGCACCAGTGCCCGTGCTTGGCTCCAAGGCTGGTCCCAACACGGTGCCTGAGGGTGTGCCAGGAACAGAGACCTCACTGGGGCTCAGAGGGTGGAGGAAGAGCCCAGCAAACCAGGCACAGAGAGGGCAGGGTTGGCTTTGACCTCCCCAGTTCTGCCAAATCTAACAGCACATCCCTCCTACAAGACGAGGTTTCAGCTTGCAGACCAAAAGCCCTTCAAACCTCTAAGTTATTTCTAAGGCATGTACAAGGGACACCACCACCCATAGATCTAAGAAGATCCTACTGGATTTTGCGCCTCCACTGAAGCATTCCTAGAGAGCCAGCAGTTAAAGTAAGTTGCAAATCTTATTTGCACTATCATTAAAGGGAGGAAAAGGAAATTAAGAGGCTATGATAAGATCAACTGCTGTCAGCCTCAAGCAAACCTCAAAATTAAGTCCCGAGGTAAGAAGAGCAAAGTAATTACCTTACTGAAAAGCTTTTCTTTTACCCATCACAAGAACATTCCCACCCAGGACTGGGTGTGTTCAGGGGAAATGCTCTTTGATGCAGTCAGTAGTACCAAGGCAGGGCAGAGGCAAGCCCACTGCCAACCTTCCACAGCCTCAAGTTTTTGCATGATGCTCGCAGCTCCAGCTGCCATGTTTCTTCGGGACAGGGAAGGGATTCACATATGCTTTCCTTTCTGCTAGCTGCAGCTCCTGGGACCCTGCTGAACGCAGGATCCCCGGCAGCAGCCTGCCCAGAGGCCCTGGGCAAGGGTATAAAGAGTCACCAGTTAGTGATGAGACTTCTAGGCAAGTTATGTCATAAGTGCAGCCAGGAATGTCTCTGCCTGGAGGGTAAATCCGTCCGGTGACCTTATTGAGTCACTGCCTGCTGACTCACTCACTTGGGCAGCCCGAGCCGAGTTGTAGGCAAGGAGATGTCATGGTGACAAGGACTCTGACTGTCCCCTAACACAGGAGTCTTACAGGTTCTCCAGGATGGCAGGAGCTTGCTTGCAACAGCAATCACCCCCGCTTCGCTCTTCTGCACTCACTCCCACCTCGTCACGCCACGGGCCATCATCACATGGGAAGGGACATCATCTGCTCTTGTGACAGGACAGCTCCCAGCCGAAGCGAGGGAAGTCGTGTCACTGTTCAGCGTACCAAGGAGTCAAGTGGATGGGGCAAAAGGCCACAGTGCTGCACAAAGCAGAGAACTCAGAGCCAAAATATCGGCCAGCCCCCAGGCACCGCCCCCTGAGCTGCTGCATGGCAGCCTGGGCTCCAGCTGCCACACAAGCCCCAGCTCCCAGCCACCTGCAGGGCACACACTGGTACCTGTGCTGCTTTCCCCAGCAGAATTCAGCCCTCTGCAATCACTGCCTCAGCTCTAGGGAGCAGGGAAGAGGGATGCAAGGCTCGGCCAGCTCCTTCCCCCTCACAAACACAAAGATCTCTTCACAGGAGCCACGTGAAAGGGTTGGTGTCAGTGCTTGCTCTGGGAGCAACACACAGGGTCAGAGCTCTAATATTAGAGCACAGATGATGACAGGGAAGTAGGGAAGGAACAAGAAAAGAACCATATAAATAGCAGCATTGTCCTTACTGGGTTTCACAGGGCATCTGATGTCAAATAGGATTGTTCACTCAGAGATGAAGTCTCTAATTGATTCCCATCTGACAGTTTCTTATCCAGCACTTGTTCACCAGCCAAACAAGCTGAGTAAATATGCTTTGTTCTGCCATTAAAGCCAGTGACAAATCACTGGCTTGCAACAAACCCAGTGTAAACAGCATCCTTCCTCCCGGGCCAGATCTCCTCCTATTCCCCTGACGCCCTCCCACTGCTGCACTTGGATGCTCTGCCAACCCCGGTCCTGGCATGGGGTAAAGACTTACGTGATGGGGACCAGCACACACTTGGCTTTGGGAAGAGAATTTGCTCTCTCAAGGGGGTTTGGGCTCCAAAACACCTTTGCAGACCTCAAGTAAAACCTGCTGCTGCCCAGAACATTCATTTAATAACAGACATCCAGTCTACAGCCTAAAAACCAGAGTCCTTACAGGAGGCAGACCCTGATCTGAGTAAAGCCAGTTTAGCCTGGCAGTGCCATAGACATATTTTACGGTCAAGCAGATTTCAAGACAGACTGGGGATGTTCTTGACCTAGACACATTTGTCCTGACCTCTGGAGTGTCCCCAGCAGATTTCAGCACCCCCAAAGACCATCAGTAACTGCCAGTTTTTCTGCTCTTCTTCTCCAAAGAGGCTGCTTAGGGAGAACACAGGAGCCTGGGTGCTCCATGGTCCATTCCCAGCATCCACAACTATGGGATGAGGTATGACAGTGGATATATCCCAGCTGAGTCCTTTTTGGATCTATCTGTAGACCTGCTGGCCAAGAATCTGCCCAGTGCCTTTCAAATGAGCCATCTGCCTCCCCAGCCTACTGCAGCACCAAGCTCCAGGCACTTGTTACCTGCTTGGGGAAGCAGCCCCTCCCTTCATCCTTTTTCCATTAACTACCCCTGAGCTTCCCTGCCAACTTCTAGTTTTTGTATAGAGAGATGAGGGGAGCGACGGTTACATCTTCCTCTGACTCAGAGCCTTCATGATTTTATAAGCCTGGACCAGGTTTTCATTTCCATTTCCATTTTAATTCAATCAATGCACATTTCATTTCACTCCTGTTTCCAGACTGCTGATGGAGCCCCCACACCAGTCCTGAGGTGTTACCACCACTGACTTCTCCATCCTTAACACTCCAAAGGTGACACACAGCTGACGCTTTGCCTTCTATCACACAACTCCTTTCCAGCACCTGAAAGACCCTTCTTAGAAACACAGAGTCGTCAGGGTTGGAAAGGACCTTTAAGATCACCAAGTGCAACCACCAACCCAGCACCACCACCACGTTCACCTCATCCGTGAGTGCCGGAGCACCAGCAGTGAGAAACGGCTGAGCTGAATCCTGCAGGGGCACATGGGGCCAAGGGTGCTGCTCACCCAAGAGAGCACCTTTCCAGGTGCATCCTACCACACAGCCAGCACCTGGACCCATCAGCACACACCAGACTCCATGGAAAAGCCAGCTGGTGGCACTTGAGCGAGTGGTAAACATATTGTGTACCCCCGGTGTGTCTGGCCACTGGCTGGATCAGGCTCAGAGACTCTCAATTCTGTGCTGGGAGTGCAGCATCCTTCAGTGCAAAGCTCCTGGCTCACTCTCCCACTGCTGTGACCAACAGCAAAGCCACAGTTTGCGCAAACAGCCATCACCCATCCCAACAGAAGAGCAGCCCAGCAAACGAAACAAACCCTGCTGCCTCAGGTCATGCCTGAGTATCGCTGCGGCAGCAGCTTCACCAGGAAGCTTTGCTTAAACACCCTGTGATCCCAGTGTAAGCTACATCTTTGCTCCTCGACATTTGCTAAACCCCAAAGCGCCCAGCTTGGAGGAAAGCCAAAGAAAGGAAAAAAAAAAAAAACCTCAACATTTTTCAAACAGATGATTGCTGAGAGCCAGGGAGACATTGTGGTTTTGTGAAGAGCCCGCTCAAAGCATACATTGCTTTTCAAACCCAGATGAGAACCACTACCAAAACAAGAGTCTTGTATCAATTTCGGCCCCACTGAGGAGTAGGGAGAAGTAGGTGAGGGTAGAAATTGAGTCCAGATATTTGCTATAAGGACCAAAGTTCTACCTTAACATGTGCCTGTCAAGGGACACATCTGAAAACATGGGAGGAAGCACAAGTATAAACTTCTACCTGAGCCCTACTCTAGGATGTTTCCTAAATGCTGATCTTAGTGCTGATGTTTGGAATTTTCATAAGCAAAGCTGAAACCACACGTTCATCACACAACTCCAGAGGAAGTGGCGCTGAGAGCCCCAGCTCAAGCCTGGTGGGGAGGGGTGGCTCTAACCGAGCAGGATGAATAGGACCCTTGGAGCTGCACACAGAGGATCTGTTTTCTTCTCAAATTCACTGACAAATGCTCTGTCCAGGGCACCCCCAGGTGATGCCAGACCCATGCCCTCAGCAAAACCTCATGAGAGGGTGCAACAGCCACCACTCTGAAGGTGGCCACAAGGCCACCCTGCAGGAGTGACTGCCAGTCCCCTGCTCTGGAGGACTGCAGTTCTCTGTCACTTGAAAACATTGTTGTCATCATCTGGGAAACAGAGGAATAATATAATCACATGTTTCTGATATCTCTGTTTACAACTGAATTTCCAAGTCCTCCCAGAAAACATCTCTTGGGAACATTTCTGTAAGCATAGCTTAGCTGGAAAACCTTGGGCTCTGGCTCAGAGATTACAGCAAATCCATCTCACGTGGCTCACAGTGAACTGGGAACAAGCGACAGCTTGGGGCTCAGCTGAGAGCTCAAACAGGAGAAGGGGAGAGAAAGTGGGAACATCCTCAGATACACTTAAATGGTCACAGACCCCTGGTTTAGCACATCCTGAGCTCATCCGTGGACACACATGGCAAGTATTCCCAGTCAAAAACCACTCAAGTCTATGGAAAGACCTTCCCCCTCAACTCTGCTGCCACTGGACTTGGCCCCAGGCAATCCCTCTGATTATGCCAAGCCAAGTTACTCACACTTAAGCCCTTATTCCAGGATCAGACCTGCTGCAATTGTCACTTCTGCAGGAGAATTCCTAGTTATGTTTGAATTTTAACGTCCCAACAAAAAGGAGAGTTTGTGATCCTTTAAGCAGTGTTCCCTGCTCAAGGTTTGAAGGATACTCTTCACGTTTCCAGTATAGGTGGAGGTAAGATTTACGATGTCGTTAAACTGTCCACTTCCCTGCCTTTAAGTGCCTGGGGTTTATAAATGATGCAGCACATGACTGCACTCCAAACCACCATCCCTCAGAACCCTCATAGCTTGGGAACTTCCCATCTCACCCCACCTGCTTGGTGACGTGGAAATATTTCTTCCACATTTCCAAAAGGTGGAACAGAAAGACTGTAGAGTTCACAGCAGCTGATGTGTCAGTCAGTGAACAGTGGCTGAAACCCAACATCCTTGGGTTCCAACTCAGGTGCTCCAGGGGGGTTGGAAGCAGTACCCTGGCACCCATCGTGTGCCAGCACCTCACCTTCCCCTCCAGCCAACACTGTCAAGTATGGGGCTTTCTCCTAGGCTGTCCATGACAAACAAAACTTGACTTCCAAATACCTTATACCCTCCCTGCCCTTGGGAATGGGTCTCTCCTGTACCACATCACACCACCCTCTATATGAAGAGCATGCCTAACTCCTCAGTATTTCTAGTCACCATTTCTGTATACTCTTCAACTAGGCCCAAAGGATGGTCCAGAAGAACAGAAATCCCTGCACAAGGTCCCAAAGCACTTGGCCAGGCCACTGGAATTTCACTGGACTCCACAAAGGGCTGCAGTATCAGCCCCTGGACAAAGGGTTTAGAGCGCCTTGCCTGTGCCCACCTCCATCCCAGGTAGATCCTGGTGCCATGCAGACTGCGAGACAGTCACAGGTGTGAGGAACAGCACTGGCAGAGGTGACAAGGCCCTGCAATTCCCTGGCTGTGGAAGATCAGCCTTGCCCCTCTGCCAAGCACTTCAAGATCTAAACCTGAAAAGCAGAGCAATAAAGGATCACAGGTAACATGAAACCTCAAGTTTCACCCAGCTCTGTTCCCAGGGAACTGCAAATATTTGCAGTGTTTTATCCAATATCCCTCCATGTTTGCCCAGTGCCCAAAGATAAATGAACAGGTCACATACACTTAAGATATAAAGATTTCATGAGACTTCAGCACAAACACCAGCGAGGCACTGTTGCCACAGGGAAACAGTCGGCATCCGTGAGCAGCCATGGACCCAGACTGCCAGTGCCACGGCGCGCTCCTGTGCCCAGCTGGTCACTGTCCCCTTGCCAGCCCCAGAGATGGATGCTCAGATCACATATACCAGTTTCTCTATGTCAATGCCCACTGTCCCCACAGCCCAGCAGAAGCCACCTCAGAGGACTGAGCCAGCACGGGCACAGCCATGGCTGGAGGTGAGTGCCAGCAATTTCAGGAGGTCAGGTTTGCAGCAAACACCTCTGGAGCCTCTTCCAAAACCTCCCCAAAGGCCAGATGACAGCACATTCTTGAGCTCTTTGCCCTGAACAATGACACAATGGGTTGTGACCCTCATGTTCAGTTTGTGTGGCAGCACCCCAGAGCCAGGTCTGTATCTCCACATGGGCAGGCAATCCATCACCAACAGCAAAATCTATTCCCTCTACATGCTTCTTTTTCTGCTCTGTTTCTCCTAGAAATGCTCCTGACCAATCCTAGAGTAGCCCGATTTCTGAGCTTTGGCTCCCTCTCCCCTACAGCCTGTTTTCAATCATGTGTTAAAAGGGCAAGTAATGCAGAAACAAATCTGCACTAAAGGTCAGGCAGCTTCCCCCACCCTGCAAGACTGAAGAAAAGCCCCTCTGGCTCCAGCAAAGCAGAGTCCCTGATCCAGCCCCAGACATCTCTCCCTCCCCCACCTCAGCCCCAAAAACAGTTGGGCAAGGCCAGGGCCAGATGAGTTATGGCCAGGAACTGGGCGCCACCAGCCCATGTCATAGCCACACCAGGAGATGTCACTCCAGAACATCACCATTACAGTTCTGAACTGTTCCTCTGTTTTCCTGGACATTGTGAGCTCCCAAAACTGCCTAACAGCATCACACCAAGACTCTGCGCTGGTCCAGCCTCACCTCAAGTCCTGAGGGCAGTTTTGAGTGCCACAATATCAGAAGGACCTAAACAGGAAAACATCCAAAGAAGGGACATGAGGATGCTGAAAGGTCTGGAGATGCCATACAAGGAGCAGCTGAGGGTCTTCTTCAGCCCAGAGGAGACTGAGAGCAGACTTCATCAGGGTCTGCAGCTTCCTCTCAAGGGGGCAGCTTCTATCTCTGCTCTCTGTGACCGGGGACAGGACCCAGGGAACGGCTGGAGCTGTGTCAGGGGAGGGTTAGGCTGAAGATCAGGAAAAGGTTCTTCCCCCAGAGGGTGCTGGGGCACTGCCCAGGCTCCCCAGGGAATGGGCACGGCCCTGAGGCTGCCAGAGCTCCAGGAGCATTTGGACACCGCTCCCAGGGATGCACAGGGTGGGATTGTTGGGGTGTCTGCAGGGCCAAGAGTTGGACTTGATGATCCAGGACTGGATGATGCGCCCAGTCCAGCTAAAGCACTTTGTTGAAGAAGCCACTGCTATGCAGCCCCTTCCAGCATCTCTTTCCCCCTCCTGCAAGATCTCCTCTGCTGCACGAGCAGCAGTCATCACTGTCATTTTAGAGACAGCAACTGACCACAAAAATAAAGAGCAAGAGTACTGCTAGGCACTGCTGCCAACCCTTCTGCTGCTCCAAATCCCTCTCATGGGTTGAGAAAATAACAAGCTCACCCTCAAGGCCTGCCCTTCCCCCCAGTAAATTTGCTCTTCCCAGACAGAAACTCTTCAATCCCAGGTAACGCAGCTGCCAGATAGAGGCAGAAAACAGGAATGCTGGATGGTGACCATGCTGAAGCCCCTGCCAGTCCCTGCACTGTGAGATAAGGAGCTGGGAACAGCACAACCAAAGCTTCCCACCAGAGCAAGGGACTGCTGGGAGCAGGGCCATTGACATCAATCCGGAAGGGCAGGCTTGGATCTGGATTCAGAGACACCCATGGGTCCCCACATCTTGGGAGCACACAGGGAAAGGAAGCTTGGCTGTTTTCTTCCCTCTACTGAGAAGATTTGGCTTCAGCTGAAGTCAGCCTCACAAGGTCAATGCTCTGTCAGGTACTGGGAAACTTCCGAGACAATGTCTGCTACTTTAATTTTAAAACATTGCAGGACTGGCTCAAATAGTAAGTCCAGTTGTTCTCTGGGTACTCAGCCCTCCTAGCTGGGGACAGGGAGCAGAATGAAGACCCCACAAACTCCAAAAGAGGAAAGAGTCAGCAAAATTCTGCAGCACTCAGACACTCACAAGTTTCTGGAGCCAGATGGGATCCACCCAAAGGTGCTGAGGGAGGTGGTGGAAGAGCTCACTGAACCACTTTCCATCATTTACCAGCAGTCCTGGCTCACCCAGCTGCCTGGAGGTGCCATTGTGATGCCCGTCCACAGGAAGGGTTGGAAGGAGAATCTGCAGGACTGCCAGTCTGACCTCGGTGCAGAGGAAGGTTATGGAGCAGATCATCTTGGGGCAACCACACGGGACATTCAGGATGACTGGGGAATCAGGCCCAGTCAGCACAGGCTCATGAAAGGCACGGCCTGCTTGACCAGCCTGACCTCCTTCTGTGACAGGGTGATCCCTTCAGTTGATGGGAGAAAAAGGCTGTGGATGTGTCTACCTGGACTTCAGTAAAGCTTTAGTTACCCACAGCTTTCTCCTGGGGAAAGTGGCTGTTCATGGCTTGGACAGGGGCATTGTTTGCTGGGTGAAAAATGGGCTGGATGGCCGGACCCAGAGAGGGGTGGGGAACAAAGCTCCATCCAGTTGGCAGCCAGTCACTAGTAGTGTTCCCCAGGGCTCAGCATTGGGGCCAGGTCCGTTCCAAATCTTTACTGATGAGCTGGTCAAGAGATGGATGGCACCCTCAGATCACAGGTAACACCAAGCTGGGCAGGGTATTGATCTGCTGGAGGGCAGGAAGACTCTGCAGAGGGATCTGGACAGGCTGCATCCATGGGCCAATGTCCCTGTATGAAGATCCAACAAGGCTCAGTGCCTGGTCCTGCACTTGGGTCATAATAACCCCACGGAATGCCCCAAGACTGGGACACAGTAGCTGGAATGTGCCCAGTGGGAAAGGCCCTGGCGTGCAGCTGAATGAGACAGGTGTGCCCAAGCGAGCAAGAAGGACAGTAGTACCTGGCTTGCACCAGCACCAGTGTGGCCAGAGACCCAGGGCAGTGGCCATTCCCCTGCACTGGGCGCTCCTGAGGCACCTCAGATCCTGGGGTCATGCACGACCTGCCTGTGCTCCCTGGGTGTTGCAACAGGGAGCTTTACACAAGAAAAGACTGCCCAGGAAAGATGGAGCTCTGTTCAAACACACAACCACAAACCCAAATTACCACTTCCACAGGCAAGCCCAAAGCCACGAAATGAGTTTTGTCCCCAGAACTCCCTCCAAGATGAAATAACACAGTATCTGGCACTAAACCTGTGGATCGTGCTGCATTCCCTCCTTGGAGTGGCAGCAGCAGAGCCCCCTCAGTGCACACCCACACACGGAGACCAGACCAGCTTCGCCACCGTTGTGGCTCAGGGTGTATTTGCACATTTTTATCATATTATGTATGTTTATCCAATTCATTTCACTACAATGGGAGAAGAGCTGGGAAGCTATATTAAGCTGCAGAAGCAAGAGCGTTAAAAAAAGATCAAAGGTCCGTCATTTAAAATTAATTAATTCAAGCTTGAACTATTAACATAAATTAAAAATTGAAACCACACACAAGAATATACTTCTTTCCAAGTAATTTTCAAGAACCTCTAGTGCTGCAAGATAAGGTAATGGCACATTCCATTAATTTGTGGGATGCACAGTGGAAGTTAACCTTCACTTAATTAGAACTAATTGTAATTTTGCGGGAATAGAGCAAGCACACATTGTAAGAGATCCTCTTGACATTACACCTCACAGGGAGAGAACAAAGCTCTTTATGCCACCTCTCCCCCTCTCCCTACACACATATCATCCCTCTGCAGCCCCCCATGCAGACTCAGCTGGAAGAGCAGAGGTATTTCACAAAGGACCATGGCCCCCAAGCGTAGGATTTCACTTCCACAGCATACCTGCTATGGGCAAAGGAAAGGCACACGGACACTTCAACATCAGAGAAACTGGAGGAAGGGTTGCAGAGAGCTGAAGGACCAGACTGACATCAAGTAACATGCAAAGACCACACAAAGTCACGGAGGAAAACCAGTGCTGAACCCCGCTGGAGTTGTGCCACACGTTGCAAGGTGTGACAGCTCGAGAGGAGCCGATGTGGGAAGGCCCAGCCTTGGGCAGCCCTTCCAAGCAGCCTGTGGAATGGGGTAAGATCCCACAGCCCACCTCCCTCCCACCCGACAAGGCTCGGAGCCAAACCTGCATCAGCCAGCGCTCCCGCGGCCCCAGGGGTGGCCAGGTCCGGTCACAGCGTGAGCCCTCAGCTGTTCCACGCACGGCCCTTCTGCTCTGCCCTTCCAAGCTCACTGCTCCCTGAGCACAAGGTGAATCCCCTCCCCAGACGCTTCACTGTGAGTCCTCACCTACCAAACCAGCCCTGGCCAGGAGCCAGCACCTGAGTCGGAGCCTAGGAAGGCTCCTGGCACCGTCGTGCACCGCCAGCTTCACCACCAGCCCTGTTTGAGCCTTCCCCCGCCAGCTCTGCCTCTTCCCCAGCCTGGCCCAGCTCCCAGAACAGCTCCACGCACACTTCTGGTCTAACCTATGCAAAAAAAACCACACTGTGGGATGGCCTCCGGCTCCATTAACCCAAATTTATGCAAACCATAATTCAAAATGAGTTAAAGACATCCACCCTAAAATTTTTTTAATTTGCCTAAATCATCTTAAAGACTCCAATTCCTGTTCTGCCCAAAGCTTCTCTGCAAGGGGAAGGAATTGCTGCAGGGTCACAGGGGCTGCACTTCTTCCACCTGGGCCAATGCCATCCCTGAAGCCTCCAGGAGCCATGGGGACACCTACACCTGCCTTCCCCGGGGACTAACACCAGCCCTGCTGCACCCACCTGAGACTCTGCCCAAAGCACCAGCACAGCCTGTATTCACAGGACACAGCTGAGGTTTCACTCACACCCAGTGGAGGGAGAGGAAGGACCAGATCCTGGAAACCAGAGATCCCTCTCTGTGACAGCTGTGCTAAACCTGCCCATGGAAGGTGCTGGAATGAGATGACCTTTAAGGCCCATTCCAACCCAAACCCATCTGTGGTTCTATGAAACACTGACGTCCCCATGTGTGGCACAGCCCAGGCACTGCACAGCAGCTGCCAGCCCAGGGACCATGCCCTGCACACACCACATGTGCCCATCTGTTTCTTACTACCTTTAACCTAAACTCCTCATCCCCCCCAGCACCGCTAATGACACCTCCTGCCACCACCAAGCCAAGTAAAGCAGTGACTTCATCGCAGCTTCCTTCACCTAAATTGTCTCAGGAGACCCCACTGCTGCTTTCCAGCGGGCGCAGCATCCTCCCCACGCAGCTGCACGCCCTCGCTTCCTTCCTCTGCACAGACCTCTGCCTTGCATCCACCCCTCGGGCCTGGGCTTTAACCTCCAGCTCGCCTGTGTGCTCCAGGACAACCCAAACCAGTCAGTGACTGGGACCCCTCCCTGGGCTCCTCCTCTGCAGTGCTTCCACACACAGCAAGAAGGTTCCAGAGGCTCCTCAGGGTCAATGGGGCTGATCCAGAGCCGAGCTGAGCTCCTGCGGAGAACAGGCAGGGCAGGATCCCTCCCCAGCTCAGATTCAAGCCCAAGAACAGGCAGCAGTAGCATCACCATTCTCTGCTCTGAGCTCAGGAACTTCTCTGAGGATGAGGCAGAGGCACATTTGCACCCAAACCCCTTTGTCCATCCCCCACAAAATCTGGGATGGCATCAGCATGCCGAGGTGGAGAAGCACAATCAGCCAGGGAAGGAAAACGCCTGCAACATCGACAAAAAACTGGAAATATTTTGGAAAGAGATGCTCTGAATCCTTTCATTCTGTTTTTCTGTGAGGCACAGCAAAAATAAGGTGTTTGAAATAATTTTATTTTAAGCTTTTTGAAGCACCACCTTGCTCAGTCAGCTCCACTAGACAGACGCTCCCCAGCACCATCCCCAGCAAGCTGATGACATTCCCGAGGCTTCCTCTGGCCGTGGCCAGGGCCCAGCACGTACAATGAAAGCAAATCTAGTTTAAAAACAATAGCACATTGCTTTCAGACTCATCTGGTTGCTTTTACCAAGCCTGTGTTCCTAGCCCTAAGCTAATCCATCAATGAAAGCATCTCCATTGATTTTGAGGGACTTTGGCTCAGCACATGAATTATAACATCCACCTGCCCCTTCACAGGCCATCACTGCAGGCCAAAACTGTTCTTCAGACCATGCTTTTATCCTCAAAACACTCCCCATGTTTCAGCCAGGCTGCTCTTTCATAGAGCTGTGGAATGGTTGGAAGAGACCTTTAGGATGATCTCATTGTACCCCTGCCATGGGCAGGGACACCTTCCACTATCCCAGGTCTCTCCAAGCCTCGTCCAAACTGGCCTTGGACACTTCCAGGGACCCAGGGGCAGCCACAGCTTCTCTGGGCACCCTATGCCAGGGCCTCCCCACCCTTACAGGGAACAATTCTTTCCCAGTATCCCATCTATCCCTGCCCTCTGGCAGAGGGAAGCCATTTTCCCTTGTCCTCTCCCTTCAGATCCATGTCCATAGTCTCTCTCCAGCTCTCCTGGAGCCCCTTTAGGCACTGGAAGGGGCTCTAAGGTCTCCCTGGAGCCATCTGTTCTCCAGACTGAGCATCCCCAGCTCTATCAGCACTTGGGATGCTCCCTAGGAGTGGAAGGGGCACAGTTTCAATCCACCCAAAACAGACCATGGCATCACACATGGTGTTTGTTACTTCATATTTTCTAAATTTCTAGGTTTTATAAGTTTGAACAGCTCTATTTCCCCCTTAATTGGTGCAATTGTTTTTAACCCTGCTCCTGGAGCCACGTTGCCATGGCTACCCCACACAAGCCTGGGTGAGTGAGGTGTATTTTTAGAATTGCCAAAATACATGTCTCTAAAAGAGCTTTTCTGGACAGGGCTCTCCTTGTTCCGTGACACAGGAATTAAGGGCATTCAATGGAATTAAAATGTGGGAAATTCAAAACAGATTAAGGGAGAGGCCCATGGTGCAGCTGGTGCACGGCTCGAGCCCCCACACACAGGATGCTGCCTGGAGGCAGGGTTGGGGCACAGCTGAGGCTGCAGCCTCCCCAGGGCCACAGGACATGGTGGAACAGCTCAGTGACCAAGTGCTGTCATGGATGGAGATGGGCTCTGTGGGACAGCAAGGAGTTGCTGCTTAGGGCCCATCAGGCTGTGCCTTAGGAGAGGTGATCAGCCTGTTGAGAGCCCAAGGCTGGGGGACAGACAAACAGAAGTGACATTGTGGTGGGTGTCAACAGACCACCTGCTCAGGGCAAAGTAGTTGAGACATTCCGGCAAATGGTAGAGGTCTCACGTTTGCAAATCCTGATCCTCACGAGATTTCAACAACCCAAATATGTGCTGGAGAAACACCACAGTGGGACTCAGGCAAGTCAGGTGGTTTCTGGGGAGGACTGGTGACAGCTCCCTAACACAGGAGGGAGGGGACAGTGGGAAGAGACACTCTGCTGGGCCTCACTGCAAATGAGGAAGAATTGGTCAGGGATGTGAAGGCCTTGAGCAGTCTTGGCTGCAGTGCCCAAGAGGTGGGAGGGCACTGATGGAGCAGCAGACCCAGCAAGGCCCCTGTGTACTCCTGACAAGTGACACTTCACTGATTGTGGCCAGGCAGACAGACAAACCCTAAGGTGCAGAGCCCCTAGACTGCCCCAGCTCCAACACTCCTGGCATCCCTCCAAGAGAGTCTGCCCAGCAGCAGTTCCCTCAGCTTCAGGGGAGAAAACACAGCTGAGCTGAGCCAGAAGGAAATGTGAGGAAGGAAATGGAAAGTATAGCAAGGATTAACACCATTTTAGCTGAAGTCAGCAAGTGGATTAAGGAGAGGGAAAGCTGGGGACTCCAGCATGAACTCATCCTTTAGCAGGAAAGAACCACTTAAAAAGCAACTGCTGAGCTGTGGCACTGTGAGCTCGACCCAGGTTCCTGCAAGGACCAATCAAGGGCAAGGGAGAGCACAACCATAAGGAGGCCACAGTGCCAGCAAGAGGCATTCTCTGCTCCAACTCTGCGATGCTGCAGCTCTGCTATCCCTGCACTGCACTCCCAGGGAGCTGCCAGGCAGATGCTGGAGAGGAACCAAAGAACCTCTCACCTGCAGCACGGGTGGGATGGCTGAGCTCAGCCTGACTTTTGATCAGAAGCTGCACTCTGACTCAGTTTACAGGTACAGGACTAGTGAGAGACTGAGGGCACAGTAGGTCCCGTGGTCTCGCAGCCCACCCTGACCGAGGCACAGCAGAAGGTCTCCATCACCACAGCTCTTCTCTTGCTGGGCAGCAGCTGCATATGCAACAGGCACATGCACAACCACCACACCTATAAGGGAAAGCACGGCTGACAATCATTCCTCCTGAGCCAGGGCACCACCACAGCAGTGGCTCTCAGCACCCTGTCCGTCCATCCATCCTGGCGGCCACAGGCTGCCTTTCCAGGAACACACCAACAACATCAGGAAAAACAAAACAAAAAATAACGAGAAGATTCTAGAGGTGCAAATACCCAAGAGTGAATCTTCTGGTTTAGAGAGCAGCTGCATTTGAGAGCTCCTGGGGTCTTGAAAATTTGCATAGACTAGAGAAAGGAATACTTCAGAGAGACATTTACATGCTGTAAGTCAAATAGGATCATAAACATGAAAACAACAGCAGAGTCCAAAGATACGCCTGCTGCTAATGCCTCTCTGAATCCCCCTCCAGACACTGTTTCCAGAGGAGCCGTGCTATTGGACCATGACCGTTCCTGGCTGAAGCTGGGCTCTGCCAGCATCACTCCAGGGGCACTGTGCAGCTGGAAAGATGCCCTCCCAAAAATCATCTGCACAATTCATTTCAGAGTCAGAGCAGTCTGCCAGCAGCTCTAGTCATGCTGTCCCATCCCTTTCACAAAGACATGAGTAATTATTGAGCACTCTAGCTACTAAAACTGATTAGAGCAAAACAAACTAATTTTGTTCCAAGGCAATGATCTGACCTCGTTAACAATGGTAGTAATGCACTAACAATATTTTTCTCCTACACAGTGATGTCTTTCATTAGAGCTCAAGCTGTTTTGTAAAGGAGCTTAGTACATTCCTATAAACTCATTTGCATAGGAGGAAACCCAGGCCAACACCCATATATCCAGAGGCTGTTCCCCAGGAAGCAATCTGGATTGAGAGCATGCAGAAACATCACCCTGCAGCCAGGATCAATAACCCGAGGTGCAGGGCCGGTGTGCGGGGCAGCTCTCCCTCTTCCCTGCCTCTTCAAAGCAAGCACCAGGACAAGCTGCTACAATCCCAGCCACAGCAGATCCCTGCCAGACCTGCACAGCAGGTTTGCTCCTCCTCCATCACAAACCTACAGCTCATCTCTTCTTTGTGACTAAAGAGAACAACTCTGGGCATCCAGACTCACTGTGAAGGCCCACAGAGATCTGACACATTTCACACCACAGTTATTAACCTCAGGAAGCACCCTGTGGAGCTGACCAGCAGCTCCCTACAGCTCTCACATCTCCCCTCTTACGAGGCATTAGCCACTAAACAGAGCTACGAGCTGCCCTCGAGTCTGATCTCCTACGTGAGGCACC
The DNA here is from genome assembly GCA_013397755.1 of Cnemophilus loriae. Taxonomy (NCBI): domain Eukaryota; kingdom Metazoa; phylum Chordata; class Aves; order Passeriformes; family Corvidae; genus Cnemophilus; species Cnemophilus loriae. The sequence continues at coordinate 284,881 of VZTF01003328.1, forward strand.
GAGCTGCCCTCGAGTGAGTCTGATCTCCTACACGAGGCACCGGCTCACCGGCAAGGATCCTTCCCAATTACTTCCATGAAGAGCCGCCTTTTCAAATGATGCTTTCCCCTTTGTCCTTTGTGTACTTACAGAAACCCCAGGGATGTTCAGCATGTACCAGCTTCAGAGCAAGCTGCCCCAGCAAGGGCATCTCTCCTCATCCCCAAGAAAGAGAAGCTGGGATCTGTCAGGTTTCAGGGACAAAGCAGAGGGAAGACCCCCTGCCTGACCCCCTAAGGGCTGGGACAAGGATCCTGCTGCTCGGGAGAGCAGCTGGGATCCCAGCAGGCATCGGGAGGCAGATTGGGAAGCCGGCAGATTGGCAGTCACCTGCTCATGGGGCTGTGCTTCAGCAATTTAGGCGCTGGCACTACACAGCTCCCACTCCAGGGCCAAGGCGAGATTTCCCCTACACAGGGAACAGCAGGGACAAAAAGACCTCAAGATAGTGCTGCCACATAATACCCCCATCCCCCAGCCTGCCTTTCCCCCTGCCCTGTAGCCAAAAGCCTCCGAGCACTTGCTAATCACTAATTAACAAGATCTTACAGCTCTGCTCTTGAGGCGGGCTGGGAAATCACTTCTCCCCATCCCAGAGATAAGGAAAAACCCGCACAAAAGGAGGAGATGATGCTGTTTGAGGTCCCCACAGGCTTGTCTGGAGTTCGGCAACTCAATGCACCTGGCCTTGCAGGGCTGCACTGGGAGTGCTGCCTGCATCTGCTGTGAGGTGATGGGGGTTTGTGGCCATATGCCTTACAGTTCCCAGCCAAGGCTCGCACACAGGTTAAATGCATTTAAAGAAAGAGTAAGTCCAATTTCCCCTCTGCACTGTTAGAAAGGGATGTTTGTGCAGCAAAACAGCAAAGAGATCTGATCTAAGAAGCTTGAGCACAGCCAGAGGGCAACTGCTCTCTTCCCATTGAACTGGCACAGCACTGTACGGCAGCAGGGAGCTTCAAGTGAAAGCAGAACTCAAACCCCAGGGACTTCTGGGCTCTCTTGTCCAGGTCACACATTCTTAGCACTCTATGAAATATTAAAAGCAAGACAGGCAGCTGCCCTGCAGGACTCTCACCACTTGCAGGCTCACGCCTGTGGGGAGCTCTCACAGTGTCACTCGTGATGCTCCAAGAGGCAAAGTCACCCTCTGCCAGCCAAGGCTGCTACAGACACGGGCACAGGGCACCTTGAAGTGATGTCCCCAGGTACCTCCTGTGAACAAACACAGACCAAAACTGGGTGTTAGACTGGTTACACATCCCCAGAACCAGGCTGGATACTGACACCACAGTGACTTGCAGGCACACAAAGAACATTCATCTGAATGTTCTATAACTCATGGCAGCTGTGGGGAAAACAGGGGCAAGTCCTTAGGACAGGCAGGTTTCCGCCTCTCTTTTGGAAGAAGGCTTATAAATGCTAACCCCAAAGCACCCAGAACAGGGACAGCCCAGCACTACATCCCCAGGAAGCTAAAACAACAGCAAGGGGAGAGATGACACCTCAGAGGCAGCTGCCTCGATGCACATAGAGCAACACTGGAGCTGCCAGAACTCTGTTCAGCACAGCAGCATCACACCCCAATTGCCACTGCCAGTGGGAACAGCATCAGATGAGCCCTGCAGACCAAGGTGCTCAGGACCAAGCAGCCCTCAGCCTCCTTCATTTTAGCATTTCTTTTTTCCCCTCAAATTACTTTTCAGTCACTGAAATCCCTGTATAAGTCTGGAAGCCCTTGTGCCTTGGTGTCTCTCCAGGAGCTTCACAGCCATCAAAAGAAAACAATTCTGCTGAATTCTCCCTGTTCCCCTTTTCAACTCTCTGTCACGCAGACACCAAATCTCTGAGGCAGAGGAGCTCAGCCCAGGACCTGAGCCTTGTTTCACACTAAATTTGGTCTGCCAGACATCCAAAAAAAGATCACATCAGTCATTCTGCTTCAGAGCTGGTTTCTCAGCATGGAAAATTACATTTCCTACATGTAGCTAATGCATGAAAAGCTTTGAAAGGTCAAAAAATGAAGCCATCAATTTATCACAAAAAGTAACTTCCTATTAAAGCTGCTGAAAGCCTGGGCTCCCCAGTGCAAACACTCCACCTAGAGCCAGCTGTGCCAGCCCTGCTTGTCCAAGGCTGCCAGCACCAGCGGGTGACTCGGCATTGCCACTGCAGCCCGATGGGGCCATGCCCACAGCCAGTGCCACCAAACATCGGCCACTGCTCTGAAGGGGACCCAAGCACGCTTTTGGTGGGACAACCTCCCCTGCTTGTGCAGGGGATCTTGGCAGAGAGGACCCTCACTCACAAAAAAAAAAAAGGGACCTGTGCTCTTGCACTGCCTTTCCTTTGGGCACCATCCTGGAGAGAGGTCACCCACGAGGTGATCCCAGCCGGCAACATCCTGTCCCTTGTCCTTAGGGACAGCATGTGGCTGAGCAAAGCACGGGTGGAATTGCAAAGCATGAAAGCACTGGGATGGCACCAGAGCTCCCAGACACACTGCCAACATTTCCTTCAGGAAGGGAGAGGAGGAGCAAGGGAGCCTGAAGGCCAGAGCCACACAGGATCCTCTCCCATCCAGTAGCTGAAGGGGAGCAGGGACCACAGTAACTGGCTCCACCTGAGCAACAGCATCCAGCCCGCCCTGTAACTCTGCCCAGGACAATTCAGTGCCACTGAAATGGCACTGCTGTTCCCCTGCTCTGTGTCCATCCTCCAGCTCTGTGGTCATTCCTCATACCTTTTTGCATCCACAAAAAAAGCCAAGCAGTGCCAACCAAGGCAGGATTTGGTCCCCATGCTCTCATTCTGGCCCAATGAGACACGGGTCAAGTGTCTCACAGGTAAGTGAGAGACTCCTGCAGCATTTGCTGAGCAGACAGGCACAGAATACAGGAAAGCAGCGACAGGACCATGGGGCTGCCCAGGGCCAGGAGCCACAGGGGCTGGCACTTGTCCTGTCCTGCCTTAGGGCTGCAGCAAGCAGGCTGTGGCATTCCACAGAGCCTCAGCAGGACACAGCATCCCTCACCTGCCACAGCTCGCCACAGAGACGTCATTTAACATCTCAGCTTTAGAGCTGGGAAAAACTTGAAGCAAGCTGGAAGAGAAGTGCAAGACCAGCCTGGAGAGGATGCAGGCTGCAAGGAGCAGAAACTCCACCCCAAGCTGAGCATAGCTCTGGCCCTCACTGCCATCCCGGTGCTGGGGAAGCTGCCAACACACATTTCTCGTTTTGGGACAGAAACAGCCCCACAGGGAGCGGCTGTCCCAGCACTGCTGCACCTGAGAGCAGCCAGGCCCTGGCAGCAGTGCCCCAAGGGTGTCCCCACGTCCTCGCCAGCTCCCGCTGCCAGAAACCAGGACAGACAGGGCTCTTGGTTACACTTTGGCTCAGCTCTCCCCACAAGTGACATCGTCTGCAGATCTGCCTCCAGACACCACCTGGCATTCCCCAGCCACTCTGCTGCTGGCTCCACACACACAGCCTCTGCCCCAGCCCTGCCCCCGTGCCATTCCCAACGCCAGCAATGCTGCACATAGACGGCAGGAACGGGAATCACTGCACCTGAGCTCTGTGCAAATGGTGATAATGCGCCCTCTTAAAAAATTAAAACCTTAGAGCTAACAAGAAGAGTGTTTGCTGTTAAGTTATGACTTGTTGGAGGTAAAGAGCTAAGAATTGACATTCCCATTGCTATAATGGCCACCATGCTGGGGAGAACATCTGACCCCTCTCTGACCGCTGTTCTAATCATCCTGGAGGAACACACAGGACTTTATTACCAAGTTCTCTCTCAGATGAACACCCCAAGTTCCCCATGAACACCACAGCCCATGCCACTGGAGAAAGTTGTGATAGCTCCTGGCACTGCACAAGGATGGAGACGCCTCATCCCAATGAGGCTGTTCTCCAGGAAGAGACATCAAGGTGACATCGCTTTCTCTGCAGGGCTCTGGCTCTTTGGGGAACAACCTCACCAAGAGCATTTGCCTTCCCTACACTGGGAAAGACCATCCGAGACTGACACAGCTCCAGGGTGCAAGCAGGAGTGGACTGTAGATTCCCTAGGGCTGGGAATCATTCAAACAATTGTTGTCAGCATAAAAACAGGTGTGGATTTTCACTTAGCAGAAGAGGTGCAGGAAGGTCTCTATTCATCTAACTAATTCATCCAACTATTATGAGAAATATCAACTTTTCATAACTTTAGATGAGACAAGTCGCTTTAAAAAAGATTTATCAATGAAGCCCATCTTTGCTGAAGTGAAAGCTGCAAAAGTCAACTTTCAGGTACCCAGGGACAGGCTCGGATACAAAATTTCCCACCTATATTTTAGGGAAGCAAAACAGTTATTCTACAAGTTCTGAACTTCTCAAAATGCAGGACAACTTCCAGGGACCACAGGGGAGTTCTCAGTGCTACAAGAAAATTAATTCATGGAAATAAAGCAAAACAGCCACACCCCAGAGCATGATGCCATTGGAGAAAGCCCAGGCTTAAGAAGCACAAAGCAAATTTCCCTGGGTTTAATTATTTTTGAGGGTACTGTTTTACAGGTAAAATATTTATGATAAAGAAGGAAGACAAATCGCCCCCTCCTTATTTCACTGCTGGAATTTCCAGTTGAGAGCAAAAACAGTGCCCCTAGGGGGAAGAGAACAGGGAGAAGCGAGTTCCTGAGCACCACACTGCATCATCCCCTTTTGGAGGGGAATACACAGGAAAGCTGAGCACGAGACAAACATAAACTGGTCCTTCACTTGCAGATGTTCCAGTGGTGTAAACATGCATCCAGCCAACCCAAGGACCAGCTCCAACTTGCTCATCCCCACGTTGAAGCATCCTGGTGACTCCAGGCCTCAGGAATCAATGCCTAGCACTCACCTCCTCTGTATTTATTTCTATAAAACACACACAACTTGTTGCTCATATTCAAGAATAAACTGTTCAAGGAGCACATCTGCACATACTGTATTCTCAGGGGTGCAATTTCTGCTGGTTTGGCTGGCTGAACTTCAATGCCACCTGCACAAGAAATTCCCCTGTTCCCCATTCTCAGACAAACCTGAAGAAATCCAGCTTTCACCAACAGAGGAGAAAAATGGGAGCTGCTCCACACAGTGACAATCCATGCCTGCGGGAGCCAGGACACCAGCCAGCAGGCTGGGAAGCAAACAGCCTGCTGCCAGCATCGCCGCTTCCCTGGAGGTCACATATTCTGCGGAAATCTCGAAACTAAAGGAGAAAAGCCCTAGCGATGGAATGAACCTGCCAGATGAGGAAGCCTCTGGGCACACGGCATGGACCGGGATTACTGCGGGACCCGCTGCTAGAAAGAGCAAATCTCCTCCGAAACCAAGGCAGCAACAGAGACAACGAAATCGTCCTTAAAAGTGAAAACCTGCTAAGGAAAAAAGGCGCTGGCGGCAGAGCAGCGCCCGGCCCCCGCCGCGCTCCAGGGCAGCACCGCCAGGCAGGCTCTATTCACGCGAAAGGACTGAAATCGAACAGCAAAACAGCATTGCAAGAGCATGAAGTAATCCCACCCCTGCAGTTCGTGTTTTCCTACCCAATTAGCTTCTCCAAGTGTAAGAGGGAAAAGAGAAAGGAAAAAAAATTTAAACGTGCTGCAAAGCCAGGAGATGTTTTGCAACTCCCGGGCTCCTGCAGCAGAGCCCTGCGCTCCCGACAGCCACGGGCGAGGCGAAGAGACCTACGAGGAAGGGAGGAGAGGAGGGGGGAAAGGGAAGAGAAGAGGGAAAAAGGGGGAGAAGCCCGCTCACTTGCTCCGCCGTCCCTCGGGCCCGTCCCGCGGCGCAGCCGGACCGCACGCCCGGGATACAGCCCCGCTACCGGCGGCAGGGAGAGGGCAGCGAGCTCCGGCCGGGGCCCGGGGGAGGAAGCGGGCGGTGGGGGCGGCCCCGGAGCCACCCCCGCCCGCCGCACAGCCCAGCCCAGCCCGCCCCGCCCCGGGATGCTCGGCGGCCGCGGGGGACGGGATGGAGCCGCCCGAGCCGGGAGCAGCCCCGGGGAGCCGGTGCGTGTCCCCGGGCCTGGCCGGGGGTTCTGCCCCACGGGAGACAGCGGCGCTTACCGTGGCTCAGCCGGGACGAGAACTCGCTGCTCCGTTGCAGTTCGTTCCCGAGTTTAACAAAACCGGTTTGAAATCACTGTTTAAAGTGCTGGGAACGAGCAGAGAGCAGCAAAGCCCCTCGAGCCTGCTGGAGGGCAAGGGAAGTGCTCGGAGCTGCTCCGAACCCCGCTGGGTACAGGCACGGGGGCAGCCCCTCCGCACTCCGTCCGCGCTTTCCGCTGGAAATCGTCCTGTGGCTTTTCTTAGTTCTTAAGTGGTTCTAACCTCAGAGTCTGGAGACATCTACTAGAGCAGGATGCCTGGAGAAAGTGAAATGCTGTCCCAGGATAGATGTTAATTTTAAATCCTGCAAACCCACAATGCTCGTGGGACAGAGGCAGGATGCTGTGGGCTGCAGGCAGGACACACACTGCTCCACAAGCTCATGTGTGAGGTCCCCTTACATCAAAACAGGGACCCAGACCCGCATTTTTGATGGCTTGGCGATTACTGCTACCCTAAGAGAAACCAGAGGATCAGGGAGTCGCAGTGCTTTGCTATCACTGCGAACTTTTCTTGAGAGCGGCTGCTCCTCCCTGTGCTTCCTCCACCCTTGCTAATCATTTCGTTTCCCCTCCACCGCTTGTCCTGCTTTCCACCAGTGATGCAGCTGCAGCTGGTAATGCTTCCCAGCTGGAGCCTACAGCCCCCAGCCCCCTGCACCCCTCTGCCAGCTGCCTGGGGGCACCTGCAGCCCCAGCCCACCTGCAGCCCCCAGCCCCGGCAGCCCCAACCCAGCCTGCCACACCACCCACGTGCACTGAGGCACAGGGAGTGCAGACAGCTCCGATGGGTTTAGGAAAGTGCTTTTGTTCACCCCTGTATGCTGGGGCTGCACATCCCTATGTGCCAGTGTCCCGGGGATCAGCTCCATCACCTGCCCCAGTGACACACCCCTGCCACCACCGCTTCCCTGCAGCTCAGTGCTGCAGTGCAGAACAACAGCCAGCTGCAGGTTGCTCTCTGTTCCTGCTGTGTTGGCCCAGACCTGTGCACAGAGATGCAGACTGAAGCAGGGTCAGGGCCTCTTTGTGCAGACTCATCAGCCAGCCCAAAAATTGGCTTTGTCCATTTGCTGGGACTAGATAGGGTTTTCTCAGTGAAGTCCAGCTGCATGGGCAGTGCAGGGCGGGCTGGGAACCATGGGAGGTTATGGACACAGTGTCTCCCTGGACCAAACAAATGGTGTTAAGTCCAGAACACACTATATACACCTCTGTTAAATTCAGGCAGGGAACTGCCTGAATTTCTGTGTTCTTCCCATTGGTATTTTGTGCACATCCACCTGCCATGCTGCAGAGCCACAGAGCATTTAATTTCAGTTAAAAAATTCTAAGAACACTCACACTGTGGTGATGTGTATCAGCAGCCTCTGCTGCCAGCCCAAGGTTTATGTGACTGTCTCTCATTAGCAAGATTTGGAGGTTAAGGCTTCTGGGATTTACCAGGAGAGATAAATGTGCTGATGGGCAGCCCAAGGAGCATCTGTGAAACCCTGTGTTAGCATTAAGCTTTGTACTGGGAATAGCTGGGCCTCATCAGTCTGTCTCTGAAATAGCACCACCCTCTCACTTCATATTTGGCAAGACATAAGCACACAGAATAAAACACATGAGTTAATTGGGGGAAAATATACTCTGGGATGAAGAAAGAGACACCACAGTGAAACGGTCTGCTAAGAATGGCAAATGCATTTTTCTTTGTGTGATTATACAGAAAAAAATTCACAAAAGGCCCGTGTCTGGCAGAGGACCTGTGGCATACACTGAGCTCCCAAGCTAAAATGCTTGAGGCATGCTCTGGATGAGGAAGGAAAAACGCTTTCCCTCTCAGTCAAGAGCACCCTTGATGCAAAGCATTGGCACCAAGAGAGAGCTGGTGGGGTGGAAGTGGCTCCTCATGGGGGCTCGGGCTGAGCAGCTGCTCTGGAGGGGCTGAGCCTGAGCCTCCACAGTGCACAGACTGCAGGTGCTGAGCCACACAGCAATTAATGGTCACATGATGTAAAGAGAAGGGGGCTGAAAAGCTTTTCTGGGAGCATTTCACAGCCCTTGGGACATGCTGTGCCCCCCCTAGAGCAGAGCAAAGTGCAGGTGCTGCAGCTCTGCAGGGACTCTGCCCCACGCGCTCCTGATGCTGTACGGCCGTGGGGAGGAGGAGGCCGTGAGGGGAATGGTACTGGGCACTTCCAGCTGCCCAGTCTGGAGGTCCAGAATGTGGATTTCCTGAAAGCCAAGCAATGCACAGGTCTCAAGACAAGTGTAAGGAAACAAGGAATGCTTATGGGCTTTTCAGCTTAATTGATTTTAGATTACATCGAATATTCCTATTCAATAGGACCACAAAGATGCTTTGAGGGCTGGACCCCCTCACCTACAAAGCCAGGCTGAGAGCTGGGTTGTTCAGCCTGGAGAGGAGAAGGTTCCAGGAGACCTTAGAGCCCCTTTCAGTGTCTAAAGGGGCTCCAAGGGGGCTGGACAGGGACTTTAGACAAGGCTCTGGAGAGCCAGGACAAGGGAGAATGGCTTCTTGCTGATAGAGGACAGGATTAGATGGGATATTGAGAAAGAATTGTTCCCTGTAAGGGTGGGGAGGCCCTGGCACAGGTTGCCCAGAGAAGCTGTGGCTGCCCCTGGATCCCTGGAAGTGTCCAAGGCCAGGTTGGATGGGCCTTGGAGGAACCTAGGATAGTAGGAGGTGTCCCTGCCCATGGCAGGGGTACAATGAGATGAACTTTAAGGTCCCTTCCAACCCAAACCGTGCTGTGATCCTGTGATTCACCACTCTGCCTTAGCAGGGAGTAAAGGCTGCTGCAAAGGCCTGACCTGGTGTCATGAGCATCCTTCTCCCTCCAGTCAGTGACTGCCACTGCCCCCAGTCTGGCCAGTCATGGCTGGCTTCACTTCCCTTCTCCTGTGCAGGCCAAACCCCACCATGCCTGCGTGGTGGCTGTGGGGGCATATCAGCCCCCAGCCAGTGAGGGCTCATGTGACTGTGTCTGACCTCAGATCAGAGCCGACTGGGGTGTAGATGTTGGAGGGTCTGTTGGGTCAACCCCCCTCGGAGCAGCAAGCTGGTCTGCAGCTGGGATTCTTCCATTGTGTCAGGGTGCTGTCTCAGGTAACCCCATGAGGCTGAGAACCCTCACCTCATTGGGGTAACCCAGCTCATTCTGGGTTACTCCTCTAAACCTTAAGAAGTCTGAAGTCAATCAAGTAGAACCAATTCCACTGGACATTGTGAATCTGTATTCAGATGCTGATGGAGCTTAATTGGCTTAATTTATTGAATTGGTTTAATAAAACCAGTTAATCAGGTTTAACTGGTATATAAAATAAATGTCGTTTGAATATATTATGTGTCTCAATTTTACAAGTCTCCACAACACTCGCTCATCACACTATTCCTATTTTAGATTGATTCTCCACACAGTTGGACAAAGTGGCTCTTAACCTCCCTCCAAGCAGCTCTAAATCAGCCGTGGAACAGTGGGTTACCAGAAAAATGAACTATAATTAACACGGAATGTCTCTCACTTTCCAGTCCTCTATAAGCTTATGAAGAGCAATGATTCCATGGTGGCAGGGCAGCCTCATAGCAAGCCCATGGCTTCTGGAGTGAGTTGCTTTTCCAGGGTCAAGACACCAGCTGTGCTTTAAAGTCCCTGTCCGTGTGGTGAGCGAGGCTGACAACACCAACATCAACACTGGCACTGCACCCCTGAGGCCAAATCCTTCCCTGGCAGTTCAGCTCCAAGGAACCTGGTGCACATGCACTCCTGTTTATCTATCCTGCCTCAAACATGGTACTGGTTACCCTGGCCAGGGGTTGCAGATGAGACAATGACAAATCCCCCTGTTTAACACACCTGCTTCACTGCTGGGACACTTGCTGGGCCTTATCTTCTGCTCATCAGTGACTGCACCTTTCCTACACGGACTCCTTCCTATAAACTATGTTTATGTTTATGTGTTTGTAAAGCATAAACCATGTTTATGTTTACGCTGTCTATGGTTTGAGACACAGCTACAAAACCTTGTCTAACTCCTCTCTTAATTCACAGGCTTCCAGCTTCAGGACTTCAGACACAGCTAACGAGTAGAGTTTATAATGAAGGCAGCTTTTAATGAGCTGACACAAGATGCAGCATTGGATCATACTTGCTTTGAGAAGCACTGATCAAAGCCCTGTGCTTTCTGGTTGGAGAGCATAATTAACAACAATTTCTAAAAAGTCAAGTTTGTGTTGATTAAAAATGCCATCTGACAGCTCAAGAGTATTGAGATGTCTCATGATCTGCAGCACAGATACAGCATAAACTCAGCATGGTGTCCCTCCTCCCCAGGCAGGAGAAGGGCTTTTGTTCTTTTTCCAGCAGGCTGCAATCCCTTGGGTTTGCAGGACGAGGGATCTGCCCCAGGAGGGCTCACAGGGCTATGGGACCATCCTCTGCGGGCAGCAGGCGCACAAGGTTCTCATGCTGCCCCGCTTCCAGAGAGGTCTGCCACATCTGGTGCATCCCCACATCTGGTGGGGTGGAGGGGTCTGATGCCAACAGCAGCAAAGTGGAGAGCCTGCTCCAAGAAAGCAGGCAGTCTTTATAGTGGTTTGGGAGATTCCTGCCTCAGAGGAAGAGAAATGAAAGGAATGAGAGCTGCTGAATCCTTTTCAGTCTTCAATACAACCAGGTCAATGCAGTTCTTTGGTCCTGAACTCTGAGTTTCTTGCCAGGCCACAGACTCCCAGGTTATGCCCAAGCCATTAACTCCTGGGATTCACTCCTGCCCCCGGCAACACACAGAGCCTTAATCCCCCCTTTCTGGACTCCCACTTCACCTTGAGATCCTCCTGCTTAACTCCTCAGCTATGTGGGGTCTAGAATACACAAACAGACACGTTTGACCAAACAGACCCCAACCATAGCCCGTGCAACAAATTTCTGAGCACACCACTGATACCTCCCATGCCTGTCAGGGAGGCGCAGCCGCTGAAGAAAATCACAGGCACCTGAAAGCACCACTCTGTGCATCTGTTCTGCTTCAGGAAAAGAGCCACAGCTTTGGCTGGTTCCCTTCCTGCCTTCGGCTCCTGCTAAAGCTTATTTCACCTGACACAAGAAAATTCTTTATTCCCTGTTTCTAGTATTTCTCATCCACTCTGTCCACACCCTGCTCCAGCTTGCAGGAGAGCAGAGTCTTTTCCCAGGTGATTTCATTGTCAGGAGAACATCATCCCCTACAAACCACATCACCACAGTCACAATTAGCCCCTTATCCGGAGCTTTTGAATCTGAATGGAGGCCATGGCCACTCAACTCCTGTTGTAAGGGAACTACAGAACTACTTTGTCAGCTCAATTTAGAGATAAAAACTGAAAACGAAGGCGGTAAAACACTTTCCTGGTACCTGAGCTAGTGAGTGGCATCCCTGCCCATGGAAGGGCGGGGCTGGAACAAGATGAAATTTAAGGTCCCTTCCAGACTAAATGATCCTGTGATTCTGATAAAGTACAGGAGGATGTCTTGGGGGCATCAGGGTCTCTGAGACCTTCTCAGCCACCCCCATCAGCAGCTCTGCACTGATTCCTGCACTCCCCTCACCTTAGCTAGACCAAACCCTTCCTCATTCAGGCCAAAGTTGGGTTCAGCCCTAATCAAGATAAAAACCCAATTCACAGGGAATTCACCTTGTATTTTTACAGACAGATGCGATACAGATCCTGTGACGCCTTCCAGAATGAGGTATCTGTTTTATTATGATGGAAACAAAACCTCTTCAAAGTTGCTTTGGTCTTCCAGAGTGTTAGGCATGACCAAACTGCCTGGGGAAATTAGGAGGTTATGGAAGAGGGTCTCAGTGGCTGGCCTATCTTTAAAAAGCTGACTTGTAAAAGCCATAGCTGCTGATTAGGATACAGCACCTCTGATGGCTCATAATCAGTCCTTGCTTCAAAGCACAGAGGAGAATTGAATCAACTTTTTCCTCTGCAGGCTGATCTGGCTCCCTGCTAGGAATCAATAATCACCTCTTCTGCTGGCTGAGTTTCTGTCTCACCGAGAGACATTCGGTGGAGATGTTATCGGAGTGTGGAGCTGCTCAAGAGATGGACAACTCCTGCTTTGGGCAGATGACACGATATGGAAACGACCCTTCCTAGATGATCCAGGTGCCCACCACTAACATTTTTTTCCAGAGATGAGGCATTAAAATGATGATACAAGAAAGGAATTTTTATTTCTATGGCACCAAAAACAGCAGATGGGGAAATTTTTTTTCTGAAAAAATTTGAGAGCTGGACCTGTCTGATAGCGCTGACATTCTCCACAAGAATGAGAAGTGGAGGGTGACTGTAGTACAAATATTACCAGTGAAAGAAAGGATGAGCAAATACATGAGTAAGAAACTGAGTATGAGATACAAGTAGAAATCAGAAGCCCTTCCAGAGATGACATGCATGTGTTTGCACATCAAAACTGCTGTATATGAAAGACTTTTACTCGGTTTCAGCTGAATGCCCTTAGAGAGATGCAAAATGGACAGCTGAATTTGTAAGTGAATTTCAACTGCCCTAAAAAACTCCAACTTAGGTCTTAAATCAAGTTCAGGAGTAATGAAAATGAGGTTTCCAGCACATGAAGACCTGCAGTAATTTTTGAATTCCAGAAGAGGAAGATGAAACTGAATAAAGGAAAACAAGCTCAATTCTGAGCTTGATTGCTGCCCACAGGGAACAGGATGGAGCTCATCAAATGCTCTTACCTGAGCAATAGATGATGTGATGGCCTGGAGCTGAAAGGTCTTGTCTGAGACCAGCAGCAAAGATAAAGATGATGTTAATCTGCATTGATTAATCAGATCTTAATCTGGCAGTGATGTCTGCAGAAATTTAGATACCTTCCTCCACCTGATGCAGTCTTCTCCATCATCAGCTTCCACGTATATTTTGACTTAATCAGTTTTGTGCAGAAGACTGAGATACAGTGTCAAGTGCTTTAGTAAAATCTAAATATATTACTGCAATCTCTTCTAGCATCAGTCACCACACCCCAGACTCAGAGCTGACAATTCCCTTCTAACTCCTAATTATTAACTAAATAGGGAAAATAATAAAAGACAGGGAGGAGAAGCAATCAATAAAGCCACGGCTTATCGTCCTTTCTTTGCTACCAGCAGGGCCCTGTGGACATTGATTGTGGATCTCTCTACGTGGACACAGGAGTATTCAGAGGTTTTTCTTTCTCAGTTAGCATTGAAGAAGATTTATTTGTACAGCTACTGCCAGCTCACTTCTGTCTTGTGCCTTTGCACCACATAGTTTTCAAACTTTTGGACTTTCACCAGTTTCAGTTTTCTGTACCACAGCACCACCTCCACCAGGACCACACACGGTCGCATCAGGCCCTGCTCACACAGCACAGGCATCTACTCCTTCAGCAGGCAGCTGGTACCTGGGCAGTAGCCAAAAAGAGCTCCTGCTGCAGTGCCCAGTTTGACCAGTTGCTGCCAGTGGGCAGAGAGGGGCCATGGGACCATGGTAAGATGCCTGCAGAGCTGGCAGAGGCAGTGGGGCACTGTGGTGGTCGGGCTGAGCCCACCTGTGCTCTGCTCCATTCCCTGCACAGACACCTCCCAAACAACCCTCGCTGTGCTGGCCCAAAGTGCCCTGAGATGGGAAATCTAGGCCCTGCCAAAGTCAAAGGCTTGGTGTTCTTTTCTTCAGGTGGAAGGCAAACTTTTGGGAATAGATGTGAATGTGTTTGAGTCTTGCCTTGCCTCTCTAAGGTGTGCATGCCCCGTGTTTGAACTTTCTCCAAGAAGCAGCCAGCAGTGTTTTAGCTTTTATCCAGGAATATTATAATGGAAGACAAGAAAATACATTTGTTTTACACTTTATCAGCAATTCTGAGGGAAATCAACAAATATTTGTCTTTGGCCCTTGCTCCTCTCCATCCTCCGTGGGGCTCAAACTTCCCCAGAGCTCAGATCTTTGCATTTCATTCCTGATGGTGTTTGGGTTTTTTTCTCTGTGAATTTTGCTAATAGCTTCTTTTTTTTCTCTTTTAACTCATGCAAACTTCCACAGCCTCCAGTGGTGATGAGCCCAGAGTTCACCCCCCATTCCCGGAAGCTGCACTTTCCAGGGAATAAATGGTGCTGTGCAAACACTCAGAGCATGAAATGATCATGCAAATCTCACAGCCACACTTGGTCTCAGGATTGTTTAAGGCCTTGCATGAAGCCTCAGCAGGAGAAGCCCTGGTCAGTGAGTGGGTACTCTTTGTCCCACAGGAACCCCATCTCCTTTTCACAACAGTCTGTCCTGTGAGAAGGCCAGAGAGAAAAAAAAGGAAAGATCCCTCAGGTTTCCATTTGGCTGCATTTTCCCAGACTGTAAATCAGGTAGCGAGAAGCCTGGAGGGCAGAACAGCCCCATAAATACCTCAGTGCTATGGGTGACTCTGCAAACAACTGGGCAAGGCCCTTCCCTTGTCCAAAAGCTCCGAGGGACAGGGATGTGGTTTTCATTTGGTGTGAACTGAGACCTCAGCCTGGGCTCAGGATTTTGAAGATGTGTTAATGTGATGATCCTTAACACATTCAGTCCTCAGGGGCGGTATTAATCCACTGCTTTCCCTGTGGTTTATAAACTCCTGGCCTGGCTTTATGGGGACCTGCATGTGTTACATGCATCATTGTCTACAGAAACAAGGGAGGAAAGACCCTCTTGTTACTGCAGCACATCAAAAAACCCCACTGGCAGAGTAACACAGCAAAGGCAGAACACTCCTGCACATGGCGCTCACAGGGGCTAGTGATGAATTGCTGCAGATGTTTTCCGAACACCCTGGCCAAATCTCTAGATTCATAGCCTTGCCTCTCCCCAGGTCTCACTCCACAGCCCAGCTCTCCTTGCTGAAACACCAAACCACGGTACCTCACTTCCTTCCCATACAACCAGACAGGATCTCTTGAGAGTCGGCCCGGATTTGCACAGCCCAGCCAGACAGCCCGGCACGGCAGCCCGGGGCTTTGGCCTCTGCCGTTGGCAGGAATTCTTGTGGGACGGTGGATCCTCCCGTCCCTGCTCTGCTCCAGCAGTGAAATCAGGGCCTCTGGAGAAGGCTCATCCCAGCAGCTACTGTGTCCCGGTGAGGGAGCTGCAGCCACGGCAGGGCCACATCCAGAGCAAGCAGCACTGGAGCCCGAGGTGACACAGGACAGGGAAACCCAGCTGCCAGAACAGGGAAACCCAGCTGCCAGAGCCCTGCACTCCCCACACGGGGTGCTCCCCCAGCCCAAACTCCGAACGGGACACACGAGACCACGTTTGGAAAGAACTTCCCTTTTCTTTTGGATCTTCCCACCTCAGCTGTAGTCTTTTCCAACTTGGATACACACTGTAGCTCCTTCTGTTTCATGGTTTCACACACAGGAGACTTCTTTTGTCCTCCCTGTTTTGTTTCAAACAGGGTTGATCCAATGTGACATTCAGGAAGAGGGTGAGGATATAGAGTATTTCCCAGTGAGAGTGTCCCTGCTGTCAGCACTTTTCACCTCGCCAGCTTTGCGAAGCTGAAGCAACCTCAGGTTCTGCCACGGAGGTTTAGGTTAGATATTAGAAAAAATTTCTTCACTGTAAGGGTAGTCAGGCACTGGCATAGGCTGCCCAGGGCAGTGGTAGAGTCACCAGCCCAGGAGTGCTACAAAAACCATGTAGATGTGGCACCTGGGGACGTGGTTTAGTCGTGGGTTAACGGTTGGACTCGTACAGAAAATCACACTACGAAAAGCCAGTGTCCATAAAGGAGACAGACGAACCCTGGAACTTTATTCGAATAAAGGGAGAGAGTCCACTGGGGCACCCACCCATGGGGTTTTCTCTCTCGAGGTTTTGGAGGGTGCAGTCTACTTTTCTAAACTCCTGGCCGCATCTTGCCCTCTTCCTTTCTGCATTACTGAGGTACTAGGAGGGTACAGCCTTCCCGAACCGCCGACCACATATCCCCCTTGAACCTGTCATTGTACCCCGAAGTTCAGAAACTCAAGCTCGTGCAGACCCATTTGTCTGTTTCAGGAATCACTGTCCGGGCTCTGTAACAAACCTGCTGCTTGAAGTTGGTAGAGACATTACGGCCCATTTCAAAGTCGTAAACACCCATCCCCTCACCCATGGAATTGTTTGTAAAGACATCAGCACATACCTTTCTTATCACTACGAACCTGTGACAGAGCCCTGCTGTCCTGGCGATGGTTGAACACCTGCCTGCCCAGGAGAAGCAGGGAATGAATTCCTTGCTCTGTTTGCTTGCATGGCCTTTGCTTTCCCTATTAAACTGTCTTTATCTCAACCCATAAGTTCTCTCACTTTTATGATGCTCTCCCTCATCCCGCTGGGAAGGGGTGAGTGAGCAGTGTGGGGCTGAGTAGCTGCCTGGGGTTAAACCACAGCATCCCCATGTACTTAGGGAGGATTTTCCTGTGTCAGCTCAGCAAACAGCACTGATCCCCATGGGCAGCACACAGGAGGAGCACAGCTCATGGAATAATATAAAATAGCAATAATATAGAAAGTGTGGGGACGTGCATTAGTGATGAAGTTTATCTCCTGGTTTAATTTTTTTCTCTTCTTGTTGCTAAGTGATGTCTACTTGAATTTTACCCTAGGGAATCCTACCATGATGGGTTATGGGCATGGCTTTCAAAGAGCTTTAGCCACACAGCAGGACATCCCAGTGCCTGGACAGTTATTTTTATTAGCTGACAGGTATTTGGGAGTTGGGCTCTCAGGAAAATAGAAATAGGGATTGCAGAGTATTACCTGGCACCTGTCAGCCTGAGCAGAGAATGAGTGCTGACAGTGTAAGTTCCACTACATCTCACCAGAGCAAGATTCTCATGACTGCAGGCCCAAAAATAACTGGTGCCAGAGCTGTGTACCAGCAGGTGTCCCTTGTACATCACACGAGTATTTTAACCTGTCTTTTGTAACTAAATCTTTGCCCCAGTTGAAAAGTTACTTAGCACATGTGTCAGGTTGAAGTACGCAGCATTTTCCCAGCAAGCAATGTCATGAAGCAGAAACACAGTTCAGACTCTGTTAGCTTAAAATCCAGGCCCTGGCACAAATGTCTCCTATGCCAGCTGTGCCACATCAGGTCTGTACTGGTGCAGGGCCTGTTGCTCCATGAACAGAATATGGCTCTTTGCTGCATTTACCCATTCCAGCACAAGCTGCTCTCAGTGAAAAGAGTCAAATGCACACATCCGGGACTTTTTCCTCAACTGGCTTTGTCAGATGATCCACTGGAAAGCCAAACACCCATAAGAGAAGGCAGGAATTGATTTACCCAGCAGCTGCCCTGTTGCAAGGCTCCTCAGAAGGCGAGGCAGCAGGAGCCCACCACGGAGGTGTGGAGGGGAGTAGGAGAGGGGAGTGGGAGCAGCTGGGCTGTGATGACCAGTGTCGGCATATTTGAGCCCTGAGAGTCAGCAGAGGAGTGGTTTTATCTCTGATAAAAGTGGTCAGGAAGTTTCCGGACACGAGCTGCCAGTTATCACCTCACCCCTATGCCTCTGCCATGGTTTCAGCCATGGTTTCAGCCATGGTTTAACCAGTTCTCGCTGCGGCTGGAAGGGGCAGGTAAAGCCTTGCCCTCCCCACCTCCCGCCACGCTGCCCCTCCTGATTTTGTGATGGCAGCAGCCCTTGCCTCACCTAAATCTTAGCTCCAAGCCAACAGGCAGATAGTCATCTGTCCTTCTTCCCAGCAAGGTGCAGCTTAACAGCAAAGTGCTTGCATTAAAGCTTTCCTGTCTGTTGGGGGAAATTCTACTGCCTGCACAAAACCAGAGGCTTGGGAGGGGCACACACAGGTTCGTCTCCTATACAAAGGGATCCTTGGGCGTTGGGAATCATTTTTAGCACTGCTAAAACACAGAGACTTGATGCAAAAGGTAACGGTGTCAGTAGTGCTGCTCCAGCAGGCTTCATTCCTCAGGTGACTTTCCCGGATTACAGCAACCTGATCCCTTTTTTGGTTGTTTTTAATACTTAAATGCCAACAGCATGCAGGTGCCTGAGGAGAGGTGTCACTCTCATGGCCCAGGCTGTGCTCCCCCTGGGACAGCAGGTGATGCTGGAGGCTCCAGGAGTCCAGGGCTCCATCTCCTGGCCAGTCCCAGCCTGCAGGAATCCACCTATCCCGGGCACAGCTTTGGGCACCACAGTATCAGACGGATCTAAAGTTACTGGAGAGCATCCAAAGGAGGGACACGAGGATGGTGAAGGGTCTCGAGGGAACTGGAGCTGTGTGAGGAGCGGCTGAGGGCACTTGGTTTGTTCAGCGTGGAGGAGACTGAGAGCAGACCTCACCGGGGGCTGCAGCTTCATCCCGAGGGGCAGCTCTGATCTCTGCTCTGTGACCAGGCACAGGACCTGAGGGAACGGCTGGAGCTGTGTCAGGGGATGTTTAGGTTGGATATCAGGAAAAGGCTCTTCCCCCAGAAGGTGCTGGGCACTCAACAGGCTCCCCAGGGAATGGCCACAGCCCCGAGGCTGCCAGAGCTCCAGGAGCATATGGACAATGCTCTCAGGGATGCACAGGATGGGATTGTTGGGGTGTCTGTGCAGGGCCAGGAGTTGGACTCAATGATCCTTGTGTGTCCCTTCTGATTCGGGATATTTCATGATTATAGAGAAGCAGCTGTCTGAAAATAAGCTCTTCTTGTCCTGTTGCTGTGCTTCCCAGGGTCTCACAGCATTGCAGCTCGTGATTTTGTTGACTAAACTATTTTCTGAGTGTCTGATATCCCTATCAGCCCTGCTGAGCCCAGGGATATCTGGCTGGGCTCTATCTTGGCTCGTGCCTCAGAAGCATAACTGTTCACAGTGTTCTGACAGTGAACTCACACTTCTTTACAAGATTCAGGGCAGGAAGGGGCCAGCCTATTTGCCAGATTCAGTTGCAAAGTCTACAGAGAGAGAAATCATTCTTTGTCTGTGCCAAAAGTGCAAATTACAACTGGAAGAATGTTGAGTTGGTGACTGTGGAAACTCACGATGTGTGATGATTTTTCTGATATTTTGTAATATTTTATAAGGGATTTTAAAGTCCTGTCTTGATGAATCACCTGGAATTCTCAACTTCTCTTTTAAAAAGTCTGTGGTCACATGGCTGCAGAGAATCACGAGCATCTCAACCTGAAGATTCAGCCATCGAAGGCAAAGAACCACTTCTTTCCTACTTTCTAGCTTTTTGTTAACTTTCCTTTTGCTGTGCAAGGGGGAGGACTGGATTCCTGCTCCTGAGCTGCCTGAACAGACAGTGCAGAGTGCCAGCTACGGGCTCTTCTGGAGAACTGCACTGCTCCGCAGCAAGAGCTGATCCTGACGGGACCCAGCAGCACTCACAGTCCGCGGTACCAACCCGGCAGCTCCCACAGCCGCAGGACAAGGCAGACTCCCCTCTCCATCAAAAAACCCCACAAATTCTCTTTTGTGCGGATGCAAACCGAGGGCGGCAGCAGCAGTCTGCCGTGCGCTGTGTCCGCTGGGCTGAAGGTTCTGCCAGGGCGCCTGGGGGACCGGGCTGACACCCGGCCCCGGCACGGTCCCGCTTCCACCTCCAGCTGCGGGGCCCGTGCTGAGCCGGGCGGCTCCAGCCCCACAGCGCCGGGGGGCTCTGTGTTCTCGGGGCGCTCCACCGCCAAGGCTGAGGGGAACAAATCCCGTTCGTGTCCTCACTCCAGGGGAGGCCGGGTGCCTCGGGCTGTGGGACGGGCCCGAGCCCCCTCAGAGGCACTGCCGAGAGGGAAGCGCCGAAGGCAGCGCAGGGAAAAGCGGCTTCCCAGGGCCTAGCGGAGGATCCCCGGCACTGTCCCGCCCGCGCCGGGCAGGCACAGCGACCACCAGGACCCCCCCTCCCCGACACCCTCCGCGCTGCGGCGGAACGAGACCCCGGAACCGCCCGGAACGCCTCAGGCCCCGGGGCCGCTCCCGCCTTGGCCGCGCGCGGGACACGCCCCGCCCGCAGGTCCTGGCAGGGCCGTACGGAACGCGGGGCCTGCGCCGGGGCCGGCGGGCGGAGCGGCGGGGCCGTAGCCAGGTTGATG
>VZTF01003328.1:305203-331174 GCA_013397755.1 Cnemophilus loriae
GGGCCCGGGTGAGTGGGGACCCGCCCGGCACCCCCTTCCCGGGCCCCTCCATCCCCGGGCGGCCCGGAGGGGGGAGGGAAGCCCGGGCGCTGGTCCCGCAGCCGTTTCCGAGGCCCCGCGGGCCGGGGGTGCTGGTCCCGTCCCGGTGCAGCAACGCCGGCCCCCATCGCTGTTTGATCCCTCCAGGGATGATGAGGAAGACGAGCGGCCACAGCCACAACCAGGCTCCAGCACTGAACATGGTGAGCGCTTCCCTCGGGCCGGTGTCCCCTCATGTCACACCGGCCCCGGGCCAGTTGCAGTGTTAGGAGTCATTCTAGTGCTCTGCATTGACCTAAATACCCTCTCTGCCTTTTTCTTACCGCTCTTCTCCTTGGGGTTAGCTTAGAGTCGTGCCTCGTTAGCCAAGGCCAGCGATGAAGTGACTGTGGGCCTGACCCAGGTGTGGGAATGTCACTTGTTGAGGTTGACTCGGGAGAACTCTCTTCCTGTGGCTCACATCCATCCTGGGTCTTCAAAGCTTCTGGCAAGCCTGCCTGCATTTTCTGTGCAGTGGCTGTTCCCACAGCCAAAAAAATACCCCCTGCACCATTCATTAGGTTTCGTTTCCTTCTGTGGCACCTGGAAGAGTAAGGTAGTGAAGAGACAAATGGGGAACATCCAGGTTTGAGTCTTCTGACATGTTTTCTCCTCTTGCAGAAGACAGACCTTCACCCAGGGAGCTAGAGGAGCTGGAACTGCTGAACAGGGCCTTAGAGAAGGCACTGAAAGTCAGGAAAAGCATCTTGAAAACTCCATTAGAGGCTCAGGGAGCAACAGGACAGAAATGGGCAGGTGAGGGACATGCTCCCAAGAAAGCTGAAGAGCAGCAGGTGCCTGTACCTGCTGAGGATGTTCCTGAGTGCAGGAAGGTGAGAGCTGGAAACAAAAAGCCTTTGTTGTTGAAGAAGCCCTCTCCATACCAGTTAAGAGCCCCTTACAGGACTGACCCAGATGTGAAGAAACTGCAAAGGAAAGTCCCAGCCAGATGTGTCTCTCAAGGCTCCAGGACCGCTGGGAAGAGTTCCTCAAAAGGCGTGACTTCCAAACAAGGAAGGAGTCACAGGACAGCAACTGGTGCCAGTGCCAGAGAGGTCTGTGCTGCAGCTGAACCCCAGGAGACACCTGGCTTGTCTGAATCTGCCCCAAATGTGCAGCAAAACTTTTCTGGAGGGGATTCAGCTGTGGGAAAGAATTCTATAGGCAAGGAGTTACTTGATGCAGGGGAGAAAAGCTGTGGTTTCCTGGGAGAGTCCAGCAAAAAGGAGGACACTGCAGGTGCATGGGGAAGGAGCACCTCACCGGGGACAGGCACCTTGCAGGAAAAGGGGTAAGTGTGGGAGGTGGGCACCTCTCCTGTTCTGCTCCACACGCACAGGCACGTGTACAGATCCTGCTGGCTGCGGCTGCTCTGGGGGTCCCAGCCTGGCATCATCCTCCTCACATCTCTCTCAAGAGGAAGGATCCTATACAGCTTAAAAGCCCTTATTGTGGTTGAGTAAGTGTTTTCATTTTAAGGGCTTATTCTTGGATGGCTGGGACTTTGAAAGCCTTTCAATTAAGACTTTTGATGTTTCACAGTCCCCTGTGAGTGTTTTGGAAAGCTGTCTCTGTAGAGCTTTCTTGAGCCTAAGCTTTCCTCTGAGTACACTCTCTACTGTAGCATATTGATTTTTTTATTTATTCTGTTTTTCACAGTGTTAATACATAATGCATGAATTTTCTCTCTCTTTCTCTCTCTCTAAAGCATGTGCCTGGTGCTGTTTGGAATGATGGCATCTGGGTTTAATGCTGTCCCTGTTAACCTGTAACGTACTGCCTGTGTAACCACACAAATCAGGATTGACTAGAATGCAGTTGTTTCAAGGGTTTGGTGTAGGAAGGATTATGAAGGGAATGTTACTGAGATTCTCTGTGGAAAAGTGGCAAAATAATATTTGGAAGATTGGCTTTGCATTCAGGCCAGTCTGGCTTGTTTAAGTAATTTCTTTCCTCTTTTGCTTTAACGAAACAGGATCTGATGTCCTTGGAAAGTTTTGAGGAATATTTCTCTCAGCTGCCACAACCTAACTCTTGTGTTTGTGCAGGGAGGAAATTATCCCTTTTCTCCGGCATTGGAAGGGCCCCAGGACACTCTAGTGACAGTTGCTGTGGGAACAGGGATCTGGATTCAAACATTTACTTAAATTCCCAACTGTGGCCTTGCATTCCTAGTCTGCATGTGACTAACAACTGCCAACCCTCCTGTTTTTGTAATAAGAATTTAGGCATTATTCTGCTTCAGGGTTAAGAATCATATTCCCAGTGGAAGCTGGAATCACAGAATCACCAAGTTGGAAAAGACCTATTAAGATCATCGAGTCCAACCCATGCCCTAACACTTCAACTAAACCATGGCACCGAGTGCCACATCCAGTCTTTTTTTAAACACATCCAGGGATGGTGATTCCACCACCTCCCTGGGTAGACAATTCCAGTATTTAACCAGTCTTTTCGTGAAAAACTTTTTCCTAATATCTAACCTATATTTCCCTTGGTGCAGCTTAAGACTGTGTCCTCTCGTTCAGTCAGTTGCTGCCTGGAGAAAGAGACCAAGCCCCACCTGGCTACAACCACCTTTCAGGAAGCTGTAGAGAGTGATAAGGTCTCCTCTGAGTCTCCTTTTCTCCAGGCTAAACAACCCCAGCTCCCTCAATCGTTCCCTGTAGGGCTTGTGTTCCAAGCCCCTCACCAGCCTTGTTGCCATCCTCTGGACGCGTTCAAGCATCTCGACATCCTTCCTGAACTGAGGGGCCCAGAACCGGACACAGCACTCAAGATGTGGCCTCAGCAGTGCCAAGTACAGGGGAAGAATGACTTCCCTGGTCCTGCTGGCCACGCTGTTTTTAATACAGGCCAGGATGCCGTTGGCCTTCTTGGCCACCAGGGCACACTGCTGGCTCATGCTCAGTCGGCTGTCGACCAGTACCCCCAGGTCCCCTTCTACCTGGGCACTGTCCAGCCACACTGTCCCCAGCCTATAACATTGCCAGGGGTTATTGTGGCCAAAATGCAGGACTCGGCATCTGGACTCATTAAACTTCATCCTATTGGACTCAACCCATCCATTCAGCCCTTACAGGTCTCTCTGCAGGGCCCTCCTATGAAATGTCCCTTTCCTGTTTCCCTTTGAGTGTGATATGGTGCTAAGCAAAGCTGCCTTGTCCTGCTAAGGTAGGGCAACAGGGTATGGCAGAGCAGCTTCCCTGAAGTTGTTGTTTCCATGTCTGTACTCTGCTGTGCCATGGCTTTGCTCCCAGCTTCCCACTCTGGATAAACCTTTGATGGCTGGGGGCAGGATGCAGGAGCTCTCCCAGCTCAGCTCCATGATGCCTGTGGAGTCGAATGAGCAACCTAATCTTCCTTCCGTGAGGACAGTCTGAAGACAGTGGTGGATCCAATCTCCAGAGATGCTGACATCTCCCATTGCCGCTAAACTAATTTCAGATTTTGACGAAACACCATTTTCCCTGTTGGAAGACAAGGCTCTGTTAATTGCTTTCCAGCTGCCAGGATTGATCCTTCTCCTGTTTTACAGATGCCAGCTGAAGCTCCCCCTTCCCTACAGGAAAGCCTATTCCAGGAGCTCCAGGTAAGACCAGTCTGACCAGTTCAGTCCAAAACTACCCTCAGCTTCAGGGCTGTGAGGAGGGGTCAGGTGTGGCTGTTCTGTGTGCCCCGGGGAGGCAGTGACCCCACAGGGCATTTGGCCTGAACTGGGAGCAGGAAGAGCTCCCGTACTGCAAGGCTGCTGCTGAGGATGTGTTCTTGTGTTGTTGTAGCCACTAGTGCTACTTTCGTTTTCTGAGTGCTAATTACTGTTAATCACTGAGTCGTGAAGTTCCTGGAATGCTTTAGTCGTGGGTGTAGTGGTGCAGCAGGAGTCTCTGCTGGTGCCGTACACCTGTTGAAGGCAGGACACCCATGGGCTGGGTGTCTGTATACACTCTCCAATGAGAGTTTCCCAAACCATCCCTGCCCTACCTTTGCAGCCTGGAAGCACCACAGCTGTGTGTGTCTGAGGCTGGTTCCTGCTGCTGAACTCTTACACAGAGCCAACTGCAGTGATGGTGCAGGTGGTCGGGGTTTGGGTGCTCTAGTCCATTCTCCAGTCTTCTGGAAGAGTTTCCCACATTTCCTCTGAGAAATCTTGCCATAATTCAGCAGATTGCTCATTATGTGCTTTGTTGAGATATTAAGTATAAAACCTTTCTTAAATCTAACTACAGCCCCTTGTGCTGCCCTCAAGAATTCCTCCTCCTCTTGGAAACTGTCATTTTCACCAGTTTGTTAGTTGCCCTTCTGCAAGTTATAAAGACTTTATACCCTTAATTTTCACTTCTAAATTGAGTCTTTCAGCATTCTAATCAGTTTGGTGTAATTTTATACTTCTCGCTATTGCTTTCAACTCAGTAACAGATTGAGAATAACCTTTGCACTAAAGATCCCTTGTAGAGGGTTTGCATCTTGCCTGGGAACTTCTGTTCTTTCCTGTTCCATTAACCTTGCCACTTCTTTGCATAATGTATTTCTGAAATATGCAGATTCTAACATGATTTAAAAGACCCATTAGGCTAGAGAGAAGACACATGCACACTCGAGTTAGTCAGGCACTGCAGAACTATTTTAAGCTTCCTCCTGATGGCTCTTGCTTACTGCGGCAGGTTTTGGGAGACAGTCCTTAAGGAAAGGATATTATGGGGACTGTACATCCACGAGGATGTTGAGCTCTGTGAGTGAAATGCTTCTCTCTGGTAGTGCCGTTATTTGTGCAATACTTTATTTTAAAAACTGGACTCTGGTATGAAGTCCTGGCCAGCTTCCTCATGATACTGTCCTTAAACCTCTGTCTTGCATCCTTGACATGCTGCTGTCATTCTGCTTGCCAAACATACCACTTCGTCCCCCCCAAAAAATTATTAAAGAAGAATCTTGAGGAAGTTTGGAATATGAATTAATTGGCGTGAGAGTTTGTCCTGGCTGCTCTTTTTTTTGTACACCTTTACTAACAGAATAAATGTACAGAAATGCAAATGACTTACTCCTGAGAAAGGAAGGGAGGATTTTTAGTTTCCTATGGGATATAAACACAGGCAGGACAATACAACAGAATGAGGGATGTCCTGCAAGTTCACATTCTGCTTATGGAAATGTGCTGTCTGTCTTCTGATCCTTCCTCTCAAAACAAGAGAGAGTAACAGGTGTTTTGTAGTGTCTGATGCCTTCTGCAGGGTGTCCTTGTTGATCTGATACCAGCCGTGGGAATGAGTTGGGAATGGCTGGTAAATAACCTGTGAGAGAGAGAGGGGATGGAGACAACTGTAATTAAAGCACTGATATGCCACACTGGTGTGTCATAGCTCAGCGTGAGCACTGTCTGGTACAAAGGAGAGTAACTTCCACCTCCTGCCCCTTTGGAATTTCAGGGCATGGGAGAGATGTCGTCTGTGCCAAACAAGTGCAGATGCAGCAGCTGCAAGGACCCGTTTTATGGAGAGGATCCAGACAACTGTATCCTTTCCCAGCAGGCACAGGGTGCAATTGCTCTGCAGTGAGCTCTCAGCTGGAGAGAGTTACGCCTCCAATAACAGCAGTTCCAGTTGGGTCTCTAGGCAGTGGGGTTTTTCATAGTACAGCTGTTGAGCACTTATAAAACTTCTGATCCAGCCGAACGTGGCCACAAGGCAAACATGCCCTACACAGCTGTGCTGTGCTGTCCTCACCTTCCCCCTGCAGTGGCACTTCCCAGGCTGGTCCCCTCTGGCCTGATCCCAGCTGGCCTGGCCTGGGGCTCGGGATGCTGCACAGAGCTAGTGCTGTGGAACCTTCCTTAAGCTGCTGCTCTTTGAGTTTTGCTCCCCGAAGCCGACCCCCAGTCCTGCAGAGATAGAGGAGGAAGTAAGGGGCCTCCAGGATGTCCTCTCCCGTCTGAGGCAGTATGTGGAAGCTGAGCCTGCAGGTAAGGAGGGAAAAAGGGCAGTGGGAGGGCAGAAGGTGGAATAAGGATGATTTGGGCTCTAGTTCCATGTGTTTTGTGTTCTTGGCGTGTGCTGGACATGAGGGACAGGAGCATTCTCTGCTTGAAATGAAGGTTTGTGAACCCAATGCCACTCTGGAAACTGTCTGGGGAGGAAGGTTCCAGTGCTCACACCTTTTCTCTGCATCTCTTGTAGACCCTCCCACTCTGCAAGGCGAGTATGAAAGCCTGCTGACCTTGGAGGGTTTGCAAACCACAGTGTCCCAGTGCCTGCAGAAGCTGCAGCTGCTGCGAGCAGGTGAGACAGTCCCTGTGTTTGTGGTCAGGTATGAATGTGGTCCTTTGCCATCTGTGTGCAGGACACTGGACCAAGGTCATTTTTCTCCTGATTATCTTAATGGTAATGGAGCACTTAATTCTGATGACAAACAAAGCTGTGGTACCTGTGTGCCACCCCTCTGTGTTCAGGAGAGACTTGGAGCTTTGAACTGTTGCAGTTCAAGAGGGCTGGGGAGGTGACAATGCAGGCCACAGCTTAGGGTGTCCTGATTGTGCCATGTGTGAGGAGCTTACCCTGATTAATACAGTGTCTTTAGTCATTAGTTTCTGGGAACAGTAAGTAGATCATAAATTCTGCAAGTACAGATTTAACTTGTATGTTTTTGTCTCCTGCCTCTTCTTGTACCCTGGCAGCTCTGGAGACCCAGCTGAGGCTGCGCCCAGACTGCACTGGGGATGTGGGGAGCTGCTCTCCAGCCTGTGTCCCTGCCAGGGGACAGACGTGTGACAGTGCTGACATGCTGGCTGTGCCTCTCCTCTGTTACTCCAGTCTCCAGGAGCTGAGGGACCTGTTTGCCTTGAAGCTGCAAGTGTCAATGCTGCACCAAGAGATCACCTTACAAAAGGTGAGTCTGGAGAAGTGTTAGTGCTCCCGGAGCAGGGAAAGGAAAGGACAACTGAGGGGCAGCAGCTGCTCCACAAGGTATTGATGGGCAGAAGCAGCATAGCAAGTTCCCCCAGTGACGTTTCTGTGTGTATGCCTGGTTCTCTTTACAGGTGAATGGGAGGGTTTTTTTGTTGTTGTTAGGGCCAGAGCAGAGGCCTTTACAAGCCTGACCCTCTCCTGATAAGATTTTATTTAGCTGTTCTGAAAGAATTTGGCAGTGGAGGATGTTGTTGGTAATGCCTGATGGCCCCTTTTGTTAGGCCTTTACAGCCCTATTAGGGCACCCCCTCCCTCATTCCCTCCTGTGTGACTTCCAGCTGGTGAACTCCTCTGTTCTCTGTTCCTTTCCTTTTAAATCTCAAACCACTGTGCTGCTAATCTTGCTTTTACCATTCTGAGACTGTAAGAACAGGGTAGGAGGTGTCAGCTTCTTCAGCAGCCTGAGCAGAGAGTTTGCCACACAGGGATTACTTATTCTTCTCAGCCAGCAGCAAAGGGCAGAGAAGATCTGTGAAATCACATCTACTCCTCTGACCTATTCTTTGCCATTGACCTGAATGATTGGGGCTTTGGAAAAGTCATTTTTTGTAAGCCAGAGAGGCATTATTAATAACTGGCTGCAGCCCCGTGGCTGAAGATAGATTGCTACCTGACTTCAAATGGGATTTCAGCATTATAATCCTGAATTATGGACTATGAAGGATTTGATTTTTTTTTTATCTGCCCAAAATGAAGTGGTGACCAAAGCCTGATTCCTGCTGCTCTGTTGGCTGACTCAGTTTCTTCTGCACATGTACCCAAATAGGTGCTTTGTGTGAGCCCTGAGGGTCCAAAGCAGCTCTGTGCAGAGTGTGCAGGATAAGTGAAATTCTTGGGACAGGTGAAGTAAGTGGACATGGAACAAGATAAATACCCCAGAAAAGGATGTTCCTATTTCTGTGCGAAGTCTGTTCATTGCCTTTCCATGGAGGAATGCCAGTTATCATAGAAATTCCTGGTAGCTCTTAGCCTGTCTTTGGTGGTGAAGATCTGTTTCTTCTTAGGTATCAGGAGCAGAGCAGGTGGATGGAAGTGGAGCAGTGCAGCACTCCTTCATGTGCCAACTTTCCCCTTAGGTAGCTTTCATGTCTGTAGAAAGAGACTTCCCAGAGATGAGCAGCTGTGTCCTGCTTCCCTGTCCCTGTGCAGAGACTTGTGTAGAACAGGAGAGGAAACCTCCTACACATACCCTGTACTCTATTCTGTTTGGGTCTTCATCTGTATCCACCAGGGAACAATCACAGAATAACTTGAGTTGGAAGAGACCCACAAGGATCACAAGTCTGACTTCTGGCCCTGCACAGACAGCCCAAGAATCCCACCCTGTTCTGAGAGTGTTCAAACACTCCTGGAGCTCTGGCAGCCTTTAGGGAGGTGGCTGACACATGCAGCTGTCCACTCTCCTGGGCAGGCAGAGTGTGCAGCAGGCTGGGTGGGTTTTGGTGTGCAGGCTGCTCAGACTTCATTACCTCATGCCAGATGAAAAAAGAAAAAAATAAAAATCCCAGGCAAAATGTCTGTCTGAGCATTAATTCAAGAGTGGAGCACCAAAGACCAGTTTTTGTCCACTGATTGAAGTGACCTGTGCTTGAGCTGTCAGTCAGTCCTAATCCCAGAGCTGCACTGGGTTGTTTGACAGCATGGGCTGAGATAGGCTTAACGGAGCAGCAGCCAGGCCAGGGAGTGTTGGACAGCTTGAGCAGTCCCTGCAGCCTGTTTGGGCTGGAGTTGGACATGTACACCTCTGGCATAACTGGGAGGTGACGGGAACAGTCCTGAGTGAAGGGTTGAACTCACCCTTGGGTGAGTGAGCACTTTGCTGGGTGGCTGCAGAGCTCCTGAACCAACACCAGCTTCAGTTTCTTGCAGGATGCTGATTTCATCCCACTGCTGGGCCTTCCCTGCAGCAGGGCAGCAGCACTGCCACTGGTCTCACTGCTCTGGCAATGCTGGGTGGCTGCTGAGGTAGCTCATGAGCAGAAAATGAACCATTCTGCCTTTATTACATATGACAAAAGAAAGGATCCATCAATCAATTAGCCTGTTATTAGTCATACCGCTCTGATTAGATTTCACTTGTTATGCAGCCACTTCAAGGAATATTGAAGTGCTGCTGGCTCTGGTAACAGTGTCTCCTTTGCTCCTGCCCAGGTGATGATGGCAGAACTGCTGCCTGTCCTGGAGCCCGGGCCATTCCTGGAGGGCTCTGCAGGGCTGTTCCGGGCCATCCACACCCAGCTCTGTGAGGGGGGCCAGCGCTTCCCTGTGCTGGTGAGAGACGAGCTGCTGGACTGACTGGGGAGCCTCCTGCTAGTCCTGCACAGAGCCAAAGACAGCTCTAAGCAATAAATCTTTTCTATGAACTTCTTTACTCTGCCTGTTTATTCAGCTAAGTTCCAGGGGGTTGGTTTTGTTATGGGCTTTTTTTATTTTTTTTTTCTTAATTTCCTTTTGTATCAGGAGGACTGGAGCCCCTCTGCTCTGGAGCCTGGTTGGGAGAGCTGGGGGTGTTCAGCCTGGAGAGGAGAAGGCTCCAGGGAGACCTCAGAGCCCCTTCCAGTGCCTAAAGGGGCTCTGGGAGAGCTGGAGAGGGACTTGGGACAAGGCCCTGGAGTGTCAGGACAAGGGGGAATGATAGAGGACAGGATTAGATGGGATATTGGGAAAGAGTTTTTCCCTGTGAGGGTTGTCAGGCCCTGGCACAGATTGCCCAGAGAAGCTGTGGCTGCCCCTGGATCCCTGGCAGTGTCCAAGGCCAGGTTGGACGAGGCTCGGAGCAGCCTAGGATAGTGGAAGGTGTCCCTGCCTGTGGCAGGGGCTAGAATGAGATGAGTTTAAGGTCCCTTAACCAGTCTGTGATTCTACTGTTCTATATCACTTTCCTGATCTGTTAATTCTGAGGTTTTGTGAAGCCCCTTCAGGGCTTCAGAGACTCTGATTTTGGCTTTTCTTCCAAGGGCTGTCTCTACTGAGCTCTAGATTCTTGACTGCCTCAGGACACCAGGCTCCTGTATGCAGACAGTGTAGCAGGCAATAAAACATGGTTTATACTGATCAGATGGCCACAGGATCATGGGTCCCAGCCTTCCAGCATCCAGAAATCCTGAGAACCTGAGCTGCTGCTTCCCTAGTACTCTGTTCATCAGCTGGCATAGAACCAGCATTAGAGTGGTCATTTAGTATTCACTGATTAATTGTTTTTGATGCCTTTACGCACAGAGGAGGGATGGATGGGCGGAGGGATGGATGGACGGAGGGATGGATGGATCCCGGCTCGCGGTGCGCGGCTGGCTGTGTCCGGCAGGTGGCGGGCGGGTCCCGCGGTCCCTGCTGGAGCCGGAGGGACCCCGGAAATGTCCAGCCCGGCCCTGAAAAGCGCAGGTCCTGCAGCAGTTCCCACCTTGTCACCGTGGGAAAAGGCCAGCTGCGGTTCCTCCTGCATGCTAGGTTTTTGTGTGTAATCCCCAAATTCCCTGGCGTTTTAGTGACAGGTACAGCTTTGGAGTGAAGTGGAAAACTCTGCTTGTGAGTACTTAAAATTCCATTCAGGAAGTGTACCTCAGCTTAGTACAGTTTGACTCAGACCATATCTCTAAGCTGGACGCTGTTTGCTTGTGTGTGTCTGTGTGTGTAATTTAGCTCTTAGCAGTGGAAAGACATTCATTTCTTTTTCCTTATCTTTTTTATAGAGCCAGGTTGCTGCCTGGCTCTATTGAATGTCTGGCTCTTTCTGACACTCAAAAATCAATAAAAGTCATTCATCTGATAGATGAAAATCAGCATCTCTTACTTTCCCTTTGTATTTTTGTCACAGAATCCCAGAACGGGCTGGGTTGGAAGGGGCTTCATCTCATGACACCCCCTGGCATGGGCAGGGACACCTTCCACT
This sequence comes from Cnemophilus loriae, assembly GCA_013397755.1. NCBI lineage: Eukaryota > Metazoa > Chordata > Aves > Passeriformes > Corvidae > Cnemophilus > Cnemophilus loriae. The sequence continues at coordinate 316,133 of VZTF01003328.1, forward strand.
AGACCAGGCTGGTCCAAGTCCCGTCCAACCTGGCCTTGAACACTCCAAGGGAGCAGACACTGCCTCCTAAATTAGCGTGGTCATACACATGAACATGTCCATGTTTGAATGGGAGAGCTGACATTTGGTACTGTTAATTAGGGTGCTGTTATGGATAACTTGTGTCTGCAAGCACTGCATGAGTCATGGAGCATCTGCTGCTCGGCGCAGAGCAGGCCAGCGTAAATTGGCAGCAACTTCAGCACCACAGCAAGGACTGCAGAGATGGGAAGGGGCTGGGAAAAGGAGACAGCCCACAGCAGAGGGTTCACAGGGGTTGTTGCAAACTCAGAAGGCAATCTGACACTGTAGGAGTTGTGCAGAAGGGGTGCAGAATGTCAGGTGACTGGGTTGTTCTCTGCCTCTGGGTGCAGTGGGGTTTTGTTTCTCTTCCTACATCGCATTTTAAAATTTTCAGAAATGTGTGAGACTTTAAATCATTTGAATGACTCACTCTTTCAAACCAGTCTTGTGCTATAGCAGAGATAGATTCAGTAGCAATTGAACTCAGGGGTTAGGGGGTCTTTGTTATAGAATGTGCCATTGTTATCGGAAGAAAGTACATCCAGCTGAGATGAGGAGACAAAAAGTAGTGTTTGGTGCCAGGGGATAGAATTACAGAAATACAGGAAATGAGCAGTATTTTTGGAAAGTGATAGATGATCCCAGTGTTGTGTAGACATGAGCTCAGAAAGCAGAGTGAGGGTCAGGGAGGATTAGCAGCTCTTATTCCTTCTTTGTCCCCTGCAGTAGCATTTAAAAGGTTTTTGGGTTTTCCCTACTGAAGGATGGGATCCTGAGGAGGAGGCAGGTTTTTTCTTTTCTTTCCAGAATATGTGATTTTAAGTATTTCCAACTGCTACAGTTTGTCTTTTCCCCTGGCTCTCTTCTCTCCTTCCCCTCTGCAACTTCTCCACAGACTGTGCTTGTTTTGCAAATGTGTTTGGCCAGTGGAGGGACAGCAGCAGTGCTGCTGTTCGTGCACACTGCAACCAGCAGAGCCTCTTGGGGGGTTTCACATGCACCAGTTGTCTTTGGTTAGCATTAGAGAATAACAGAATCACAGACTGGTTTGGCTTGGAAGGGATCTTAAAGATCACTTAGTTCCACCCCTGCCATGGGCAGGGACACCTCCCACTATCCCAGGTTGCTCCAAGCCCTGCCCAGCCTGGCCCTGGACACTTCCAGGGCTGGGGCAGCCACAGCCTCAGTTGTGCTTAGTTCTGAAGTTCTGTTGAGCCCTCCAAGGGGTTTATCCTGCATGTGTTACCAGATCTGCCACCAAGTGCTGCTGAAGCCCCTCCTTGGGAGGTGGCACATGTAGAGATTCAACAGTGTGGCTTTAGGGGTCCTCCCCATCTAAAACAGAAATAACTTGAGTCTTGGTGAGAAGGAGGACGTAGCAATGGGGAACAAAGACACACGGACCTCCTTGCTTGTCTCCAAGAAGATGGTTTATTCAAAGAAATGAACGGGTTTTATACCTTTCTCAAGCACTATATTTCCTTACAGGGTACCGACCTATCCCACGTTGCCCTGTCAGCACACACGCCCCCTCAGTGCCCTTCTATGGGATGATCACGCCCGTCAGCTTCCGGCAGGCTCCTTCCCGGAGGGTCCCACCACGTTCCTGGAGGGTCCCACCACGTTCCCAGAGGGTCCCACCACGTGGCTGCCCCAAGGACAAGGCCAGACGAGCCTCTCTGAGCGGCCACATGGTCCTTTGTTCTTTGTGCTGCCGTGTGCTCCTGCAGGCGCGTCCCACACCCCGCAACTCCATCCCATCTCTCCCCACAGGAAGACACCAGCAGTGGTGTGGAGGAATGTCCTGCCTCTTCAAGTCCCTCTGAGGGGTCTGGCAGCATGTGAGAGGTGACAGAGCATGACAGCCCGTGCCCTGCTGCTGTGACTGTCCACGGCACGCTCCCACCCCTGGGAAAAGCGCAGGAGGAGCTCCCTGGGCCAGGAGCACGCATTAGGGTTTGGAGAGGCCAACCCTGATGAGCTGTGTGAGGGATGAGGGAATTTCATCAAAGAGCAGTTTAAAATGGTAAATGTTGAAGTGGGAGGAAAACTCCCAGCCCCCTCTGAAGATGACAAATTTGCTGTTGATGTTATTCTCTAAATGAGCTTTCTGTGAGCTCCAGAGAGCAGGTTACTTGATTAAAACTGTGTGTGAGTCAAGCCCGAAGCATTAACACCTGACTCAGCAAGTTGTTGTGCCAGTCTAGAGTTCTAGAAGGAGCACTGGTGCTGCAAAATGCTGGGACAGAGCTCTTGGATTTTAGGGGAGCTACTTGGGAGGAGCTGTATGTCCTCCACACACATTTTTTGATTTTTATATTTTTTTTACCCCTCAGTTACAGAATTCAGTTTGATCTTGTGATTTCCAGCTGAAGCTTTGCTGAGAAATTTTGTCTGCTTCTGCTAAATCTGAAAGGGGTGTTTTTGGGTTCCACATGCGTGCAGAGCACACTGAGGATGCTGGATGTGGGAACTGCAGGATGCAGAGAGCTCCTCCAGACTGTCCCAGGGTGTCTAATTATCAGTATACTGCAAGCAATGAGTGGGAAATGCTTTAACAGCCTTATGAATGCCAGGAGAAGGAGCCAACAGGGATTTTTTGTGGGCAGGCAGCCAGTTCATGGCTGTGCATTTCCAGTCCTGAGTCCTGTCACCATTGTGGAGTCACTAAGAAGCTGCAGCAGATGACGGATCTGACACCAGGGCTTGTCACTTGTTATCTGTAAAATGGAGATTGAGATGATTTCACTTGCTCATGAGCTTGGTTTTGTATGTCTGTGCCCTCTGCAGCAAGGCCTCTTGTTTTGGTAGATTTTGGTTGATTTTTATAAGCATATACACTGGGACTAGTGCAGTTGACATCTGGTTTCGCTGGCAGCTTCCTAGTCTTCCTTCACATACATTAATAAAAACCTCACAAAAGAAAAACCCTAACCATTGCTTAGTCTGACATGAAAACAAGTCATTAAATAGGTGTTGAAGTTCCTACCATCCACCAAGCAGATTGAGTACTATTTTTGTAACCACCACCCGGAAGAAAAGATCTATCATCTTGGTTTTAATTTGTGGAGAAAGAAGGGGTTTAGCATTGTAATCAAGAAAAATCTATGGCTGGTTAATTAATCTGAGCTCACTTAGAAAGAAGAGGGCAGGAAGCAGCATGCCACATGTGCCAGGGAATAAAGAGCTGGGAATGGGAGGGGGGAAAAATTAAAAGGGAGTTTTGAACTGTAATTTCAGAAGGCAAAAGTTTACAGCAATGGGTTATTAAGGCACACAAATGAAGATGTTTGACTTATTTTTAGCCAGAACAAGAAAGATAATCGGTGGATCAGGAGTTTGGATGAGAAAAATTAACTAGAAGCAAGATGCGAGTCAGTGGAGGAGCCTGGCCTTGGAGAAAATCTTGTCTGGAGTCTTCCCTCCTGGTGTCTGGGAGTGCAGGCTCCCAGGTATGCTCATGCTGCTGTTCAGTTTGTCCTCAGCCCTTACATGTTGTGGAGGGAAACAATTTATTTGTCTCAGCTCCAGCTTAAAAGAAAGACTCCAGGGAGGCCTAATGTGCATGTCCAGGTGAGCAGGACTCCAGTGGGGGCTCCTTCCTGCCCCGCAGATGAGGTTGGGTTGTACATTCCCTCTCACTGCAGTTCTGTAGCACTCAGCATCCTTTTCCCTCTCTCAGAACTATTGTGCCACAGCTGTTGGTTCAGCTGGCACAGCCTCAGAGCTTTGCAATTTGCAAGTGTGTTCTCTGAGGATCTCACCCTTTGGGGTTTTGTTTTCCTGCTTCAGGCTCTGAATTTCAGAACGTACAGCAGTTTTCTCTCAAGGTGAAGTCTCTTAGAGGACATGTTAGCAGTAGATCTTGCTTTTGGAACTGTTGGGCAGCTGAGTGCTGTCATGCAAGGTGAGGGCATCTGCAGCTCTCACTGCCTCCAGGATGGGAGTTTTGAGTACCAACCAGGCACAGGAACACGAAGGAGAGAGCACAGGAATCAGAGAATCATTTAGGTTGAAAAGACCTTTAAGAACTTCAAGTCCAAATGTTTCCCCACTGCCAAGACCACCACTAAACCACGTCTACACATCTTTTAAATCCCTTCAGGGATGGTGACTCAACAAAAAAATACCTTTAAAAACTTAGTGAAACCATAAATAGTGCTTTAATTACAATATTGTGCTGACTGCTTAACAGGACAGAATTCAAATGGTTGGATACTGGATGCAGGGATGAATCAGACAGTATTTTTCATATTTAAGCAAGTTTGCGCATATAAATTGAAACATAACCACATGTTTCTGTGAGCATTCCAGGCTCACTTTTTAGAGTCATTAGGAAATTCGGTGTGTTTGCCAATATCCTTTCAACTATTTTCAGTCTTAACAACCTGGTTTTGTTTTAGTTTTAAATGGTGTTTGTTGTGTTGTGCTGTTCTGGAGTCTTCTTGAGGGTGACAGAGCTCTCGGCAGAGATCCTGCTGTCCTTGCAAGAGCAAACTCACCAGATTTAATGGCGTTGTTCAACTGAACAAAGCATTAGTGATTTGAATCGTGTGATTCCATCTCCCTTCCTCCTACCAGCGGGAGCACCACGGTCTCTGTTCGCAGGCAGGAGTTCAGGGTCTTGCTTATGACAATGCAAACAGCATTAATTGGGGTTTGGGCTTTTGATTGTTTTGTTGTTTGTTTTTTTTTAAAGAACTAATTACAGTAAAATAGCTTATTTTTATGTATTAGGTGCATTTCTTATCTGTGAGCCTTAAAACCAGTGTGCACGGTGGATGAGTCACTCTGGTGCCTTGCCCAGCTCCCTGGGCAGCGCCAGGAGTACCCACAGCTCCTTCTCCAAGGGCAGAGGATGTCAGCAAAGCTGCTGGGGATCTTTTCTCCTAATTTGCAGTTTTTCCTGTCTCTGGCTCATAGCTGTTTCTCAGTATTGCTTGTGCTGGGGGCCCGCTGTGGCCCGAGCTGGGCGCTGAGGAGCAGCAGAAGGTGGGAAGGTCTGTGCGAGCTCAGCCCTAACGCTGGCAAGGAACGTGGCTGTGGCCGGGTGGGTGATGTAATGATCCTTTTCCATCTGCTCCCGTCCATCTTTGAATCCACAGGAAAGCATCCTTCTTGTAAGACACGTGAACCCCTCATTTCAAGCCCCATCCCTGGTTTGGAAGTTCCTCTGGAATGCTGTGGCTGGTGCTGGCGTTCTCCCCGTGCCAATGCCCCAGAGGGGCTCCCCACGCAGTGTAAAGCCATGGGCCCAAAATAGCTCAGAGATGTCACCCAGCACCTTGTCACTGTTGCCAAAGTCTTTGTTGGAATGGATCAAGGTGACACTTGGCTGCTATTTTCAGCCCCACACTTCCTGATGGCTGTTGGTGCTTTATTCCCCTGCTTTGATTATTTATTTATTTCCCTTTTGCTGAATCATAGACCTGGAAAATACTTCTTAGGTCACTGAGAATCCAAGAATGTGCCTCCTGATTTATTTTGCTGCCTGTTTTCCAGCTTTACTTGGCACAAGGCAGCTTAAAATGGACTATGAGATGCCACCTGTGCTTCTTTAACGACGCTTTCCCGCTGCGTGAGTTTCTTCCCTGCTCTTTATCTTAAAATTAATGGAGCTGCTCAGAGCTTAACACTGGCTTTGCCAGGGTTTATTCCACAGTCAGCTGTGGTTGTTGGTGCCATATTCACCTGCTCTCATTTCTCTGCAGCTCTTCATTGCAGTCAAAGTTTATTTATGGTGGGGCACAGTTGTGCAATAAATCGTTATTCAGTATTTCCTACACCAGTCTTAATTTATCATGTGGCTCTTGCATGAACTGTACCAGATTTTCATCATGGAAAGGGGATCAGGCACTGGCACAGGCTGCCCAGGGCAGTAGTGGAGTCACCATCCCTGGAGGGATTTAAAAAATGTGTGAATATGGCACTTGGGGCCATGGTTTAGTGGTGACCACAGTGGTGCTGGGTTAGTGGTTGGAACTGATGTTCCAACCTTAACAATTCCATGATTCTGTATTAGCCAAATAAAGGCAGAATTATTAATTTCCTCACAGAGCCAAAGGAAAAAATCTTTGTGGGATTTTTAAGTTATTACAAACTGCTGGGGTTCGTTGTTTTTTCCAGTTCCTCTGTGCAATGTCAATGCCTGAGGTCTGCTGGCATTAAATTTTTAACCAAGTGAGGGTCACTTGTTGAGAGCACAGTTCTCTGTGTGAGAAGGCTTCAGGGCTGCCAGTTGCTGGATTTCTACAACCTAGATCCCAGTTTTGAGCTGTGTGTCCCAAAAATGAGCAGTGAGGTGGGCACGAGTGAGTATTACTTCTTTGACTCATGCAGCGACACATGTGAATTGTGTAACAGAGATTATCTTCGATTATCTTTGCCCACAGATGTTCCTGCAAGATATGTAGTTTTCTGCTCTTGTTTCAGCCCCATTACCTTCTAGTTCTGAAGAAAATAAGGCATAATTCCTTCATACACAAAATTCTCCTGTGCAGCGGTTTAGCTCCAGGAGGGAGTGTGTTCATCCCGAGCACAGCAGGACCTGGAGCCCTAAGCAGAGCAAGTGGCACGAGGGTGTCTCTGCATTCTGGCCCTGCCTTCTTTGCTGTAGCATTTCCACGTGGTCTCCAAATTATTTTGGCTCTAACGTCTGCTTTGAGAAGGTGGTGTCGGTGTCTCTGGTCACTCACATAATTATGGACCACGGGACTCTTCCTCCTGCCACAGCGCTGGGCAGTGCTAGAGAATGTGGACCTCCTTCTGCACCTGGCTTCTTCCTGGGATTTCCCAGTGGTGCTCAGCATCATATTTGATTCTGGGCTTCCTTACTTCAAAATTGGAGAAACTAATTTGTTTTAGAGGTATCCTAGCTTCCTCATCCTTGCTTTCCTCCTCATTCCCTTCTAGGAGTCTGGATTTCTTGCTCAACCACCACCCTTCCATCACCCACCCAAGCCATTCACCTCCTCTGCTCTTTTCTGTTCCTCTCCAACAGGAATTTCCCACATTTTTCCTTCCTTCCTACAGCTGTTTGCCAGGCTTTGGAGCCTCTCCCCAAGCCGAGGACACCGAGCCAGGCTCTGGGCAGGGTTCTGACAGCTCCTGTGCCCCATGCATCACCCCAAGGGTCTCTGGGGGTATCTGTGAGTGGAGGGGGTGTCAGCCCTCTCTGCTCCTGCAAGGTGACTCATCCAGTCCCAGCTGCACTTTCATCTCCTGTGGGAAGAGGGAGGAGGATTCTCAAGTCTCTATTTCTGCTGTGAAAATTACACCCTTAGGTTGGTTACAGGAGTGTGGAGGGAAGGAGTGGAGCAGCCAGGCAGAGGAGCCTGTCAGCCCCACCAAGGGTGGAAGATTCAGTGCCCAAAAATATGGACTTACACCATGCAGCCCATCCTGAAACCTCTCCCTTAGCACATTTGTGAGTTTATAGAAAACAACCACAAAATCAGAGAAGGTTGCCTGAATTTGGCCTCTGAATGAAGGAGAGAAAATTCATCCAGCTGCCTTCCACACATGAGTGTGAGAAATTTCCTGGTGGTGACCTTGTCCCAGCCCAAGCCCTGTGCAGGGTTGTCCTGGTCCTGCTTTTTCTCTCAAACCAGGAGCAAAGCCAGCATGGCCCTATGACGTGCACTGGGATCTCTGCAGATAATTTCTTTTAAAGCATCTGTGGAGTTGCAGAGGTCCTTGGTTGGACATTGCTGCCTGTGCTGCTTTGGAAACACTCTCTGGTGAGCTGTGTCCCAGTGGAAGTAGGGAGCAGTTTGATACGTGCACCCTTCCTGCACATGGGTGTGCACCCGTGCTTTACTCCTGTGTACCTGCAAGCCGTGCCGGCTGTGAGGGTTGGCCCCAGGAAACACAGGGCTGCCACAGCAGGATCACATCCGTGTTGCTGAGTCAAATACTAAAAGCACTCATGCATCGGAACTGAGACATGAAAATAGGTGTTTTTCTAACCAGCTGGGACTTGTTTTTCTCACCTCCTGCTTTTTCAAGGCCAGTCACTGCTCTTCAGCACCACTTAAAAACAGGTACAGCTGTCAACTCACAAACACTACTGGGTTTTGATGGAAGCCAAGAGGCCTTTTCAACTTTCTGAGTAGAGGCTGGAGGTGTGGGGATGCTGCAGGGGGGTACGGCCAGCACGGGGGGGCTGGAGCCGTGTTTAGGGGTGGCGCCACATCACCAGTTTCCTGAGAAGAAGTTTGGGAAGTAGCCCATTGCCAGGCTCATTCTTGGAGTATTTTCTTCCAGACCCCACTGTCAGCAGCAGCTGAACTATTTTAGCTGATATTTTCTTCAAGGGTTCAGCTCAGGGTAAATTTAAGCCTGAACATTTTCAAGTTTGACAAAGCTTCGCAAAGCTGAAACTGGAGCTCGTGCTGGGCGGTATCAGCCTTCTGCCCTCGCTCAAAGGGCGTTGACTCACGGAGTTCTGTTGCTCTTCTTCCCCTCTAATGAGCAATCAGGAGAGTAAATAACAAAACGCGGTTTGCAGAGCACCGTGTGCTGCACTCTGTGGCAGGCTGGAGTTATTTTCCTCCTGCTATCTCTGTGCAGAGCCAGAGCCCCTGTGCCCGGGTCCCTGGTGTCTGCAGCTGCCTGCCTCCGGCCATACCATGGGAATTTTGGGAATTCAGCTGATATACCTGTATATACCCATAGCTGATACCTGATCAACTTCCACTTTTGTTATTTCTGAATGTTATTTAAGAAACTGGGAGCAAGAAGAAATTCCAGGACTCTTGCAGACCCAGCCCCCTCTTGTTTTGGTGCTCACAGGTTGCACACAGCTTTCCAGGCCAAACCTGAAGAGGGGCAAAGTCTGATCCAAACCAGCTTTTTTCTTCCCCAGAGTGGCACAACTTCCCTGGGGATGCTGTAGGCAAGAGCAGTGCCCACAAAAAAAGGGAGGATAATACATCCCCTGTGCAGACTAATGCCCGAACCTCCCCTTTCCTGAGTCAGCCCCCTCAGGTCCTCTGAGTTTCCATCTCAGCTTCCCCAGAGCCTCCCTCTCACTGCCCAGCTCTGCTTCTCCTGCAGTGTGGATTTTCTCGCTTGTTTTTGGCTTCCTCTCAGTTGATGCAGAAACACAGCTGGGCCCCATCAGCTCGGGGGAAGCTCTGACCTGGGAAGGGCTCCAGGTCTTCAGGTTTGCTGCAATAGCTCATTCCTTTCCTCTCTCCTTAAGGAAAACCAATTTAAAAAACAAAACAGTGCAGGAGGAGCCTGAGGAGATGGGAACTGTTTGTGCCCTCTCCAGTCTCGGTGCCTCTCTGATCCACTCATGGTAAGGGTGGCACAAAAAGCTTTTGCCCTCAAAAATAAGTCTCTGTTGAAGTTCAGGGCTGGGCAGGAGGATTTTGTACTTAACCTTCTCCAGGCTGTTTGTGTCTCCCTCCTCCCTGCCCAGGAGCCCTGGGTGGCATCACTGGGCTCTGCGACATGCTGCACATGTGTGATTCTGTGCTGGAGCAGTGCAGAGCCAACATCACCCTCCTGCAACATCGCTGCTTAAAAATGGTTAATCTTGATAGTCAGGATGTGGGCGCTGCAGGGAAAGGAAGCAGTGCCAGGGGGCCCTGGTGGGTACGGTGCCAGTTCCCACAGCCCAGCCCTCCTTCCCGGGAGAGCTTCCTGTGGCTCTGCTGATCCCCTCCGGCTCGCGGCTGCCTTTCAGCGTCCTGTCCCCCTTACCCTGCTGCTGCCCTGCCTAGACAGCAATCACCTCAAATCCCAAATCCTCCCGCACCTCAGCTCCAGCCCCTTTCCTTCCAGGTCCCCTGACTGGTGACCCTCTGGTCACCGCAGTGTCACCCGCAGCAGTGTCACACCAGCATCACCAGTCCATGGGTTTGCAGTGGGCCACCCCAAGCCCTGTGCCAGGGGACAAAGCTGGAGAGAGTGACACCGGGAGAAAAAGCAACTTGGAAGGAGGTGATGGTGTTGGCACTGCCCACGGAGGAGGCAAAGGGGCTGAGGGGAGTGGCTGGAAGTCCCTGTGCCCGTTCCCTTGGGATTTCCCTGCCCGTGGGGCTGCAGCAGTGTGGCCCTGGGGGAAGTGGGCAGTCGGGGCAGCGTCCCTGCCCCAGCGCTGCCGGCCAGGGTCCGGGCTGGCGAAAACACAAGCAAGCTGGATAAACACATCCCAGGAGCGATCCCAGCTGGGCTGCCGGCAGCTGCCTCCTCACAGCCCGAAACAGTTAACAGGCGGCGGGGCCGAGCCGGTCCTCCCACCGTCATGAGATCACCGCTGCCACCGCCAATCCTTGCTCCAAGCCTCCTCCAGCCCTCGCTCAGTCTGGCAGCAAAGGAGCCGGGAGCCAAAGCTGCGAGTGAGAGCGGCGGCAGACAAGGTCCCGGCCCGTCTGCGCCTTGAGCCGCCGGACAAAGTGACCATGTAGGATCCGGAATCTTCCTTCCATCACCGGCACAGCGACTCTCGTCCATCCTGTGCTGCTCCTTCCTGGGTTTTCTTGCCAACATGATGGGCTGCAAGTCCAACTCACTCACTTGCCTGCAGGGAGGAAAAGCAGGGCTGCCGCTGGCCACAACCACCGATTCCACGGCTACACTCAACAAACTGGCCCTGGCCACGGGCGGGACCGAGAAATCCTGGTACCGCTGCATCTTCCCCTTCGGCATCGTCTCCGTGGTCATCGGCGTCGCGGCGACGTGCATCACCTTCACCATCAATGGCCCGCAAATGGACATCGCTAAGGTGGTCTCGGTGGCCACCTTGATCTTCGGGGTGGGCCTGCTGGTGGCTGCCTATGTGTGCTGGCGGGCCAAGCGGGAGCGGCAGCGCAAGCGGCAGCGCCAGGAGCCCGTCGCCCTGGAGCAGGGAGCCCTATGACCCGGGCTGGGGGCACAGGCTCAGCTCCGCCCGGAGCCCCCTGCTCAGACACCCCGCTCCGCGAGCAGAGGGGTGACAGCACCGGCTTTGTCGCATCCGAGGAGGTCCGGACCCTGCCCGAGGTCAGCTTGCCGTCATTCTCCACCCCGCCCGCGCCAGCGTCCGGCCATCCCCGCTCCCGGCACGGGGTAGCGAGAGGCTCCCTCCTGCCTGCCTGCCTGGGACCAGCACGGAAAGAGCCCGGAGAGTGGCCAGGGAGGCCGGAGAGTGGCCAAGGAGCAAGTGACCAGACAAGGACCCGCTGCCTGTCCCGCCGTGCACAGCCCACGGCGCTGCTCTGTGCCGGGAAACCGAGGCAGCCCGGCAACCCCTGCTGGGTGTTGGAAGAGTCCAGCGTCACTTCTGTCCTCTTGCGGTTTTTCTCTGTGGCCAGGACCCGTGTGGCGCAGGACAGAAGGAGTTTAGAGGGAGATTGGCTGGGTGCGGGGAGCAGCCGGAGAGCTGCGTGGCAGGATGGGTGTGGGGGTGCGGGACGCAGCAAACAGCGATGCGTGAGCAGGGCCGGCGTGGCAGGGAGCTCCCGGGGACGGCGACGGCGACAAGGGCAGATCGGGAGCTGAGCCTGCCGGTGGGGGCAGCGGATCTTGGTAGCGGCAGGGGGGAAGCGGGGAATGGAGGGGCTCAGCTTCGAGCGGGCGGCGGCTCTTGGGGGTTTGCTGTTCGTGGAGGAGGAACTCGGGCTCTTTCCGTGCCCTTGCGGGTGACCCGGCCCGGTGCGTCCCGAGGTCCGTGTGCCTGGGATGCCCGGGGTTGGGGTGCTCGTGCTGTGAGCCTCAGTACCATCCCCCGGCTGTGGGAGTCTGACAGCAACGCTGTTGTGGAGAAGGAGCTGGAGGTTCATCCAAAACGAGCAAATACACTTTTACCACTTTTTTTTTGGAAAAGAAGTCCATGCTCCCATTCTTTGAATTTAGCTTTGAACTCATTACCCTAAAAATAAGTGTGAGACCTGGGCACGGGGATCCCTGTCTGGCTGCTGCCGTGCCCGGCCGCGGAGGCTGCGGCAGAGCCGGGCTGCTGCCCTGCCCCGGCTGGCTCCCAAAACCAGCCCCCCGCGCTCCTGCACGCCCGCGGCCGTGCCAAGAGTACGGAGAGCAGCCACGCTCCGGCCGCGCGGCAGCTGGAGCCTCTCCATGCACAGCCCAGCCCCTGGATGGAGCCACGAGCAGGGCACGCCGGAGCCAAGCTGAGCTTGTGCCGAGTGCCCGGGGACCCGGGGCACCCCCGCGTGTGCCGTGTCATATGCGACCCTCCCTGCCCGCAGCTCTGATCCTGACGGTTTTGTCTCCATAATTATACCGTGTTCCACAGCCCCAGGAGCTGCTGCTTGTCACAGCACGTGTGGCCCAAGCCATCATTCTCAGGGTACTGGGATACCAGGGTAGCAGGGCTTGGAGGCCCAGTCCTACAAATCCAGCCTCAAATACCCACAGAGTTTGGAAAGCTTGGAGACACTTTCAGCCTCACATCTGAACAAAGCTTTACTTTTTTTGGAGACAGTGTCACAGAGCCCCCCCTCTGTGGCAGGTGATGAGTTTAGCAGACATTGAGCCCAGGCTGTTCTTTGTAAGCCTGGTCATTGTTTTGAGGAGTTTAAATAGTTTGTGGTTTCAGCCTCTCAGGGTCAGCAAACCAGGGGTTTCCAGCCATGGGGGCTCAGTGGTGGGTGTGTGGTGTGGGGGATGCTCAGTGATAAGTTCATATCTTGAGGGTTTGAGGTGCCAGCTCAGTTTTATTTTCTTTTTTTTTTTATTTAATTCTCCTTGCTATAATACTTCAGCAAATACGTTTGTGGCTGTCTGCAAACCCCTCTGCTCTCACCTTGCCCATCACCATCGCCAGGAACAGGAGCGCTGCCCCTAATCCTGCCCAGACTGATCTCACTTTTCAAGTGCTCAGCCCGTCTTCCCCCCCATTCCAAAGCAAACCCGTCTAAACAGGAGGATGGGATGGTTGTCCAGGTGCACCCGAGGAAAGCCTTGGAGCCAGCCCACAATGTCTGGCGTCAGGCCCTGTTAATCTCACCCTTCTTTGATCTTGAAATCCAGTTCTCCAGAGCCAAATCACCTCTCTCCTGCTCCCAATGAGCTCCCTCAAGGTGGCTCTCAGCAGGACCTGGAGAAGTGGAGTCCATCCCAGAGACAGCCTGGATGAGCTGGAATGCCAACCCTGCCCAGTCCTACACAGGCCAACATTTTGTTTTGTTTCTGTTAAAAGCTTTAAGGGATTTGAGCTCTGCCATGAGAGGCACAGCCACACCACCCCTCCTGCTGCCTCTGAGGCGTTATTTACATGGAGGGACTCTGGCAGTTCCCCCACAGGACTGCGGCTGCTGCACGTGCTGGCCGAGAGCAGGTCCTCGGGAAATTCAGCTCCTCAAACAGCACCGAGTGCGGGTTTTGGCTGCAAGAAGAGATGGCTGGGACGGTTACACCCAGGTCAGCAAAGAACTTGGAAGGAAGAAGATGAAAGGAGCCACATGGTCAGTCTGCACTCATTCTGGGGATCCAGAATTTGCCACAAGCTGGAAGCACCCCATGTTGCTCTTCCTTGGGCAGTGTAGGATGGAACCAGTGGCTGTTTGCTGGCAAACACTGCCACCATCTCACCGTCCTCTTCCTCAAGTGGCATCTGGTGCCACTAGTGGCATTGCAGATGTGTGAGAGCTGCCTGGCCATAGCTGATCCCTTCCTTGTGCAAGCTGGAGAGGCTCCAGAGGACATCCCACCCAGGCACCCCAGTCCAGTATCCCATCTGCACATCGCACCCAGGCATCCCACCCAGCCTGCACGCTGTGGCACTGCTCCTGGGGTGCAGTGCCCAGCAGTCACCCTCCGCTCCAGGTGCCTCAGCCCTGGATCACGGCAGAGCCAAGGGCCAGCCGTCCCACCCCAGCAGTGTTTTGGGGGAAGGTGGCTCACTCGGATGCCGTGCCGGCCAAACCCAGCAGCTGAGCTGTTGGCACGGGAGCTGTGGATGCACAGCCGGATCCGTGCGTCTGCGGGGGCAGGGAAGTGCCCTGGGTGGGGAGTGCTGTGGCTGCCTTGCCACAGCCTGGGGCTAAGAGACACTCTTCACCCTTTCCAGGGGAACCAAAGCAAAGATTAACAAACCTGTCAAGCTCACTCAAACACCCGTTTTCATCTGCTCTGCCTGGAGCTGCAGCCAGGTGCAGCCGTGCTGCCCCACGGAGACCTGCACCCTCCAGAGACCTCCGTGCCCCTGGCAGGAGTTCTTGAGGGAGGAAAGATGGCTCAAAGGCTGTGCAAGGCACCTGCTTCCCAAAACCATGCCTTGATATAACCTGCCCCTGCATTGCACCAACAGCCCCCGTCAGGGGCTGCTCTTCCAGTGTAGGGTTCCCTACCCTAGGGACACTCGCCTCCAGTGACAGCCTCCCCCAGGCTTTCTGCACACAACAACCCATCCCAGCAATGCATTCAGCTGCTGTGACAGCCCTGGGCCCTGTTTCTGACAGATCCACCTAAATCCCCTTTCAACTCTAAACAGGATTCAAGGGAAAAGTGCAGGTTTTGTGGCATCAGAGGGAAGGGTTAAGAATGGTTGCTGCCAGATTGGGAACAGTTGCAAAAGGGAAACATAAAAATAAAAATATGCATCCCTAAAATAAACCTGACATTCATTTCTTATCTTGGCTGACTCGTGGGGCTGCTCCCACTGCCTGGGTTTGGCTGCAGAGGGTGGAGCTCCCGGTGTCCTCAGGATACCGCATCTCTAGTCCTCACCGGGACCACGGGGACCCCTGTTCCCACTCCTTTTGTGGAGACTGAAGCCTTGAGCCCTTCAGAGGAGCAGTGACAGAGGGACAGCTGGAGAGGGACTGTTTTTCCTGGCAGCTTCAGGATGCCGGGAGGGCTGGTGGAGGAATGGAGCCACCACGTCACACGGGGGTGAGCTGGCCGGTGGCAGAGCGGGTGCCTGCAGGTCTCCCTGTGACAGGGGACGTTCCCTGCTCTGCCCGCTCTGCTCTTCCACTGCCATGGCCGGTGTGGCAGGGAAGGGCCTGTGTAGGAAGCTTCGGGGGTGTT